>VXBZ01006125.1:85028-302964 GCA_013399135.1 Heliornis fulica
TTTATTTTTTATTCAATTATATTTTTATATTTTTTAAGAAGAAAAAAATTATTACTTGCTGTTGAAAAAGCCCAGGATGCTCCACAGTTTCTTTGATCGAGAGGATCGTGAATCCAGTCAGGCCACGCATAAGTGGCTGCAAAAAATGCAGGGAAATTTTCTTCTGGAAGTGAGTTTGCCTATAACAAAATTCAGGAGATTCTTATATGCTTCATTTCCTAATCTTGACTTAAATTTTACTCTAATTTATTTAACACTTAATTTTTAAGTTGAGAAAACCTAAAATACTGGCAGCTGTGTCTTCCTGAACATCCCTATGGTGGTTACCCTGTGACGGGATGCTGCAGACCCTTTGAGAGCCAGGCGCCTCTGACACCCCACTGGCTGAGCTGGAAAGCTGAGCTTCCCAGCTGCCAACCTGAGTAACCTCTCTGGGTTCTCTCTGATTTTTACCTCAAACCACATTTCCCTGTGAAACGTGTTCATTATGATCCAGCTGGCATTTTTGGAAAGGCTTCTACTACAAATAGCAGTGTAGTTAGGTACCTGTTACCGCTTTCTCCTTGACACAGGGATGCAGGTAGGAAATTTTTATTGACACAGGGCAGATATCAGTACAGTGTATCACTGATATGTCTTTTGCACATAACTTTTTCAATACCCAGAACTTAACCTCATTTGAGAATGAAAAGCAGTGATTTTCTTTCCACTTTGCAATCTGATGTTGAGCTGATGAGAATTCATGGTCTGCTCAGTAAAGCCATTTGGACAGACTTTTTGGCATCTCCATCTCTCAGCCTTAATTTACGTCCTCCAAGCTTTTCACAAATATCTGCATATGCAAGAGCCATCTGGTACAACTGCTAATAATCTGCTCAGTGTTCAACATATGAAAAACATTGACCCATTTTTTTAATGTTGAACTTTATGGAATGATTGCTTATGCTGTGCAGGGAAGTAAGAGCAGCTATACAGAACTGCAATATTAGTCCATCCAGGCTATCAGTTTCTTTCAAGCAATTGTTGAAAACATTTGTTCCAGAGAAAAATACAATACACAAATATAATCATTTGCTCCTAAGCAAAATATTCCCTGACGTTTCTTTCTTAGAAACAGCCTCATACTCTAAATTGCATTTTTCTAAATTGCTTATTTGACTTTTAAGACTGCATACCTTGTGTTTCCTAAGATGATTTAAATATTTGTGGTCAGTTCTTTCAAATTATTTCTGGACTCTTTGAGAAACCAAACTTTACCACTCTGTATCCAGAGCATTTTGTTGTGTGCACTGGGAAACAGCAGCGCCTCCACCCAGCTCAAATGCCTAGATTTCCTACCCATAGAAAACCCATGGTTGAGAAGATGTGGGTAAGAAAAACAAAAGCATGTACCTCAGGTCTGTATCTGATAATAGGTTGGAATTCAGCCCCAGAGGCAGGTCGATACAGTCTGGCATACACCCAGACCCACTTACTACCACTTGCTTCTAGGTTTACTAGTTTTGATGTAGGCCATGAGTCCTGAACACCTTTAGCCATTTTTAAAGTATACTGCAAGCTGTTAACTCACTTCTGAAAATTTTACCTCCACCCATAATAAGCCAATAATCTTCTAAATCTCACTAAAATAGTAATCTCTATATTTTGATTAATAGCTTTTCAAAAGTCTTGTTTTTCAAAAGTTTGTTACATACTCATAACCTCAAATGACACACAGTAGGCAACAGCTAAGTTCAAGAATTTCTTGCTAAATTATCATTACATTCAGTATTAATTGGCGAGCACAAGAACAAGATTTACTGAGAAGATTAATCATACTGGCAAAATCCCAGACAAACAGCATTTTTTACATGCTACAACCGCTCACTGTCTACCAGTAAATCAGCACAATTGGCAACAATTGTTTAATGCACTTAGGTGGGCAGTGGCTGCTTACAATGCTACAAATGAGAAAAGGTTGGACCAGATGATCTATGAGGTCCCTTCAAACCCATTATTCAATGATTCAATGACATGAGGCGGTTGAGAAAATTCTAAATAGGTCTCTGCTCTGAGCCAATGTTTTATTTTACATATTCCTAAGCAACTGCCAATGTATTTAATAGCCTCATATCGTAAATCCCAGAGAAAATCCCTCATTAACCCTCAGCCTTGTCATTTAAAAAAAACAGGATTGACCTGTAGCCAGAAACATTAGCTTTTTGTCTAGGAAATTGCCTGGTAGCAAGAAGCACTGCTGTTCTGTGACAAATAGGAAGTCTAGGTAATTGTTTCTCCATGTATGCTCCATGGACCACCATCAGACAGCACAATGCAATCAGAAAAATGACTGTTGAACTATTTTCAGACCTTCATATGTATTCTCTGCAGTCTGGCAAAGTGTGAAGGTAAAGGGTTATAAAAGAACACTCAAACTTCAGCTAAGACTTCTTCAGTGAAGTTGGATGGCCGATGAGAGAAAAAAAAAGACTGAATGTTACTCAATTTGCAAATGTGGAAATAGGTTTTTTCTGAGGAAAAGGAATAATTATTTCTTTTTAATGTAGGAAAAATTTCTGGGAATAACTTGTTTTATAAAGACAAAATGGGCATATATGCCCTCCATTTCTCAAGGGGACATGTACAACTGCTGAGCTTCTTTATTAGGAAAAGCCATAGATCAGAGGAACCATGATATAAATCAGTCGTTTGAATTATAAGGCAATGGCCTGTTCCTTATCATTGTGGTTTAGGTATTCTAATGTGCCATCATGTTAAACTACCCTTCCCAGAAATAAACATCATCTTATTGAGCATTCTTTCATTTATAGCAGAGCTTTAAAAAAGTCCTATGAACAACTTCAAAATGCTTGTGTTTTCCCAGAGATGAAATGAAGTTGTCACACTGTATTTGAAGCGATATTATGGAGCTGTAGCTGTGGTTGGATATGTTATTCAAGTAACTGAAAAGCTTCTTCACCACCAAACAATTCTAGACTGCTGAGAGCTAAGACCACTGTAGATGTAAAGCTGTCAACAAAGAAGGGCTTTACATTTTTAAATATTATTTTTTCAGTTCAACTGAGTAAAGAGCTCATTCTACACAAAAATGCTTTTCTCAAACATACCACTACAGTAGAAAATAATTAGAACAGTGGGCCCTTAGGTTTGTGAAACTGACATTTTTTTTCCTAAATAGTAGATAGGTAACATTCTAAAGAAATAATTTTTATTGAAAGTCAAAAAAAATGTATTTAATGAGTGAGTAACTATGGTTTTCTTTCTACATTAACAAAGCTATCGGGCTTCAACCAGGTCAGTACAAGATAGAGCTGAAATCTCCTAAATACTAATTGTGGTGTCTTTATGAAGTAAATACATGACTTTGACCAAATGACTTGCATTTTCTTCATCTGCAAAATGGGAGAGACAGTAGTAATACCAGAGAACACATGAATTTTTAGTTAGTGCCAATTTATCCACAGTAAGTAACTAGTACCTTGGCCTGTGGGTGAATGAGTATTCAACAGTCACTTAGAGGTCACACCATTAAGAATGTCTCTGAAAAATATTAAAAAGTCACATTTCTGAATTTTATCACTTGTCTTTTTGCTCTCTGCTGACCATCATCTACTTCCAGGTGAAGATTAATAGAAACAGTCATGAAAACTCACTTGTTTATCATCACTTACGACTGTAAATATTTGAGTATGCTTTACAAAATACCAGTGGTGGAAAATTATTCATGGAATGCAAAGCAGAGGCGAGTCTGGTAAGACACTTATCTTTAAAAGTGTCTGGAAGTTAACTCTATGGCTACTGTTTGTTTGCTGACTGGAAGAATCTGTCTATGTACCACTGGTGAGCCCAATCTATGCTATGAAGTTGTTGGCTCATGCAGGTGCAGTAGATACAGAGCTGGCTGTGTGTGAAGAAATCTTTCTTTTTTGATAAATATTTTGCTGAAGTGTTAAAATGTGACAGGAAGTTTTTTGAGGAAAAACAAGGACACTAAAGACATTATGTTCTTCTAGAAAACTATAGAAAGGGACAGAATGAGGGAGACTTGGATCTTAGCAGGAAGTTTCAGGAAAAAAACAAAGCACACAACATTTTTACATCAAGACAAGACAAGGCAGAAACCACTAGGTTAGGAGCAAGAAAGTACTAATATTTCTAAAGAGAAGCCACAAGTAAGAGACTGGCTCGTGTACAATTCAGAGCAATTTTCTGCAAGCTCAAAGAGTTCCTCAGAAGCTGAGAAAGTCATACAGAGATTATTATTTTATATTTTTAGCTTTTGTAAGTAGAAAGATTTCTTAGAATCCTGTGTAAAGCTTGTGAGTCCAGCAACCTCTAAGACTTCCCAAGGGCTAAAGCATCAAGGTGCATAGCTGAATTTGTAGAGAAGAATGTATTTGAGCTCCTGGGGTGTCTGGCAGATCCAAAGGTAGTTGGGTTGTGGTTCACAGATTTCATAAAAATATACAGATAGGGAAAATATCCCTGAGAAATGCATCAATGAACAAAAGGCCACAGCAGTGTAGCAGTCAAAGAAGCTTCAGGAAGCTTAATAACAATATTTAATAGGCTGGACATAATGCAGAACCACTGAGTAACCAACTACTCAAAATGTAAGGGAAGAGAGGAAATATAAAGAATATATTTTATCCTTCCCTGTCATAGGTGGGATCTGTCTCGCCTATTTAGATATCTAGTAGTGTAGACGTCAGTCTCTGAGCAAGGTATATGACAGTCACTTTTTGCTACTGCTATATGAGCATAGAAAGAAAGAAAGAAAGAAAGAAAGAAAGAAAGAAAGAAAGAAAGAAAGAAAGAAAGAAAGAAAGAAAGAAAGAAAGAAAGAAAGAAAGAAAGAAAGAAAGAAAGAATTGCGAAAGAAAGAATTGCAAAAAAAAAGAAATGCCAAATTGCATTGGCCCTCAATGCAATTCACTGGCAATTTTTGGATGATACTCACTAAATATTACATTAAATGCTTTTATATTGTTTTCCTATCTTGACTTGCCATCTCCAACTGAAATTGATGTTTCTTTGGCTCCAGAGTAGTCTATCAAATCACACAAAGCATGACTCTGAAGCTTAATTTCTCACTCTCACATTTCTCTGTTGTATCATTTTGAGCAAGCTGTCCAATTCGAGCCACAACCCAATGCCTTGTCATGCTAGTGCAGGGAGAGGATTTTGTGTGGGAGAAAGAACCAGTTTGCATAAAGCAAAAAGCTTAGGATTGATAAAATTGGATAAAACAATCAATTAGGATTGATTGTTGCAGCAGCACATGGTCCTTCCCATCTTTCTCAAATTTCCTGTCAACTCTGCACCACTGTCCCCCCAAGGCCTTCCATGATGTGGAAACCCGTCTGGCATACCACATATACAATAAGCATCAACAATTTTATGCTTTAAACAAATAGTTAAGTGTCATCACTTGCCTGAACTACATAGAAGTCAAAGACATAAAGTTATATTTAATGGCATTTTCATAATTTGGATTTGTCTACTAATTCTTCCAAACTTTCTAATCTCATTACAGTGAGATAGTTAATCAGTCTATGAACTACAAGATTTTGTGTCTTCTAAGAAAGAAGGATCCTGGTTTCAGCTGAGATAGGCTTAATTTGCTTGCCAGTAGCTAGTATGGGGCTATTTTTTGAATTTGTGTTGGAAACAGTGTTGATAATATAGAGATGTTTTTGTTATATCTTTAGTTAACTGCAGAACAGTGGCTACACAGATCCAAGGCCTTTGCTGCTCCTCACCCACCGCACCAGCAAGTAGGCTGGGAGCACACAAGACATGACAGCTGACTCCACCTGACCAAGGGGATACCCCATAACATATAGTATCATGCTCAACTTGAAATGGGCTTGGAGAAGAGGAAGGATGTGGGTTAGGGGCATGGCAGCATTCAGAGTGATGGTATTTGTCTTTCCAAGTAACTATTATGCATGATGGAGCCCTGTTTTCCTGGAGATGGCTGAAAACCTGCCTGCCCATGAGAAGAAGTGAAGGAGCTTTTCCTTTACTTATTAAACTCTCTTTATCTCAACCCACGAGATTTCCTGCTTTTGCCCTTCTGATTCTCTACCCCATGCCACCAGGGGAGAGCAAGTGAGCAGCTGCTTGGTGCTTAGCTGCTTGCTAGGGTAAAGCCACAACAAGTCACTGATGCAAAGCAATGAAAATCTACTCTGGTCAAAAAACTGCCTGTTTCTTCTTAAATTCCATAACCTATGAATATAACCTAAGCTATATTTGCTTTTCTGAAGAATTAATTTAAGCATAAATATGTGAGTGGAAATTTAATTTAGCTGGCATGGCTATGAGGTTTAGAAAGCTGGTAGTAGAGAATCATCTCATTTTCCCATGTTTTCCATTATTTTCTTTCCATTTAGCCAAAATTTCACCCTCTTGATGCATCTTTATGTTGTTTTATCTAACATGCTTTCAGACCTTCTTTCAAATATTGCTGTTTAAGTCTCAGCCTTCATGAACTATGCCCAGATTTATTTTTATTTATGATTACAGCAATGTGTGCAATGACTAACAAATGGAGAAGGCAATACGGAAACATTGTAAAGACCAAATATTTCAAACCCCAGTGTTTTACGATGCAACACTGGTAAGTTAATTTTGGTACACATCTTTCCAATAGCATTTGCTTTTGCTCCTCCTTGTTTAAGTTCCATCAACAGTACCACACATTCTATGACTATTCTGGCAGCTTCATATGAAACATAGAAGCATTTAGTCTTGACTCTCTGAATCATAATATTTTAATTGTTCACATTTATTTTTCCATGTAATCAAGTTATGAAAAAAAAAAGCAATTATATATGACTTACTGGAACTTCTTTCATATTCAGCAAGGAATAAGATGGAGGGAATGTGCCCAGGCGCTTTTTGAAACCTTCCTCTAGTGTCATTCCCCAGAACTGGCTGTAGTTTTCAGCTTTCCATCTTCCTCACAGACAAAAAAGAACCCAAAACAACCAAATTCCTGGTTAGAGATATGCTTATATTAATACCTTACTCCTTCATAAAATCACCCCTGAAAATAATATCCAGAAATAAACCTCTCCAATTACATTTCACAACCTTATATTCAATATACATGATAAAATATTTAGTATGGGGTCTTCCACAACAAATGAGTGTAGGATGGAACAATACAGCAGTATGTGAAAAGTGGTGTTTTGAGGTCAGCATTGTGTCAGTCTGCAGGAGATGATCACACAATGTTTCAGACAAGTACTGGAAAACAAGATGCCCAGTCATAATAACTACCATGATTTTGAAGTTATGCTTACATTATGTTACAGACCAGTTGCCTACAAGGAAGTAACAGCTTTATATAGAGGGTTATGTTCCCTTCAAACTGGTGCACCATCAGTGACATGCTGTTGAACCCAGCAGAAAAACCAGCAAGCACCTTCCACCTGAGTTTATACAGCAATAGCCAGGTTGAGATAAATAGCTCTCCATAGTTCTTTAATTATTCCCTCCCTACTGCCAGGCAGACTAGATTCAGACTGTAGAATTAACCCTGCAAACTGTGTGCATGGCAGAAAAAAAAAGAAATGCCTTGCAGCCATACACTTTTGGAACACTCTGAAATTGTATTTATTATTGGAAAAGAGCTGAGCTACAGGGAATAGCATTCTCTTTACTCATTTCTTTCTTGCTTGTGTACAAGGAACAAGGAGGTTCAAGGAACAAGGGACTCATACTGCCCAAATGAGGACCCTCATTACTCTTGGACTGCCTATAATCAGCAGAGTGCAAGTACCTGTGGAAGTTGATTCTTATCTCAGGTGGGCTTAACTATCCTGGGGCAAACTTCACTACTGACAAGAGAGAGGTGAAGAGTTCCAGATGCTTAACTTAATTGCCTATCCTACCTCAGTTGTTTGAATGTCTCCCATGAAGTACAAAATGTTTCAACACTGAGTCACAGCTTGAAACCTGGATGGGCTTCATAGGTGAATTTAATGCCCCAGCTCCTAGGGAGGTAACCCCTGTCTGTACATGGCCAGCAGCCTCACAAGGCACAGCTCTGGTACTGAGGTGTCCCAGTATTATGTACCAGTAATCCCTCTGCACTACCTGGGAGGAACAAGAACTAGTAGCAAGAAAAAACAATGAGCAATCAATTCTGATTTCTTATCCCCATGAGGCCTATCCTCTCTCCTTCCAACACTATCTAAAGTCCTTTTACATGGACTGATGATCTTGAGGGAGGAGAAAACATTACTTTAAATATGTATTCCAAGTACTAAATAAAGTGGATAAAATAAAATTATATAAATAGCATTTTGTGAGAAAAAAATAAAAAAGCACTAATTTGGAGACTGTTTTAGATAGAAGATTAACAGCAAGAGAATTTCAGTGTCTCTCAATTTCAAACTCTATAATCTGCCAGAGATTTAGGGAAGTTTCACAGACGTACATTTACTTTTAAATTGCTGTGCTATGATTGAGGAAGGGACAGGAAGAACTGTGTAACTTGTAATGTTCACACACATGCAACGAGGAATACAGTGGTTTACAACAAAACCTTAAAATAAAAGTGTTCTCACCCATAATCTCCAGAATTGATGTGCTGAATTAAATCTTGGCGAATAAGGCACACTTCTTTTGAACACTTCCAGAGACTCTGGAAGCATTTGCTGAAAGGGCAAGAGTATCACTGAGCAGAAAATGAATTGTCAAAGGAAAGATATGCACTTTAACAACAGAGGAAGATGAAGGAAAAACGTCTAAACAATATAAATGTCACACAATGTTTATGAAATCAGTGCCAGGGACAATCACAATTACAGGCTGGGAGGCAAATGGATTGAGAGCAGCCCTGAGAAGAAGGAGTTGGGGTTTTGATGGATAAAAAGTTCAAGATGCACTGGCAATGTGCACTAGCAGCCCAGAAAGCCAACTGTATACTGAGCTGCATCAAATAAAGTGTGACCTGCAGGTCAAGGGAGGTGATTCTCTTCGCCCTCCCACTTGGCTCTCATGAGACCTCGCCTGGAGTATTGTATCCAGGTCTGGGGCCCCCAGTATAAGAAGGATATTGAGCTGTTGGAGAGTCTAGAGAAGGACCACAAAGATCAGAGGGCTGGAGCACTTCTGTGAAGACAAGCTGAGAGAGTTGGGCTTGTTCAGCCTGGAGAAGAGAAGGCTCCAAGGAGACTTTAGAGCAGCTATCCAGTACCTGCATAGGCCTACAGGAAATCTGGAGAGGGATTGTTTGCAAAGCCATGGAGTGACAGGACAAGGGGTAAGGAGTTTAAATTGAAAAAGTGTAGATTTAGATTAGCTATTAGGAAGAAATTATTGATTATAAGGGTGGTGAGGCCCTGGTACAGGTTGCCAAGAAAAGCTGTGGCTGCCCCCTCCCTGGCAGTGTTCAAGGCCAGATTGGATGGGGCTTTGGGCAACCTGCTCAAGTGAAGGATCTGTGGCAGGGGGTTGGAACTAGGTGTCCTTTGAGGTCCCTCCTGGGATTTTATGATTCTATATTGATATGGTTCTATGATAACTCCCAGGTCCAGGCTGAAACCGTTTGCACTCAGGTCAGATTCAGAGATTGACTTAGCAGGAACAGGATTAGGCCAGTGAGGAAGAGATTTTAATACTCTCATTTTCTGTTTCAATTAGAAAGCCTGTTGACCTCACATTGCTCTGGGTTGGCTGTAGTCTAGTTCTACCATACATTAACACAGCACCGCTCTTCTAGGCATTTTGATTTGTTTACATGCTTAATATGAATTTAGGGAAACCCACTAACTGAATCCCTGTTTCATTGTTAAAAAATAAAATTCAATTTGCTGTTCTCTGAAACATTACCAGGAATTGCAGTTGTCTTTAATTATTGCTCCTTCTCCATAATACCGGCCATCTTTATAACAACCTGCCAACATAACATACAAATGTGTGAAAAAAAAATAATTTTGAAGTTAATTAACTAAAAACTCTTCCTGTTATTAAATTAGTTGGTTGTATGTGGTATGCATAAATTATTTAGCTTAAAGTGAGCAATAACTATTTCCATTTTGTCCAAGTAATGAAGGCATTTTGATGTATTTTAATTTTTTATCAGGTATATAATCATCCATAATAAACAAAACCAACAGATTCAAAATACTACCTAAAGTTGTTATCTTACATGTAAATAATAATATTTCTTCAAGTAAAGTTATTTTCCAGTAACACGAGGGAGGTGATTCTGCCCCTCTACTCTTCTCTGATGAGACCCCATTTGGAGTACTGAGTCCAGCTCTGGGACCACCAGTAAAGGAATGGCATGTACTTGTTGGATCATGTGCAGAGCAAGGTCACAAAGATGAAGGCTGGAGGACGTATTCTATGAAGAAAGGCTGAGAGAGTTTGGGTGGGTCAGCATGGAGAAGAGAAGGCTCCAAGGACACCTTATAGTGGCCTTGCAGTACATGAAGGGGGTCTACAGGAAAGATGGGGACAAAGCTTTTAGCAGGACCTTGTTGCAATAAAGGGGTTATATTTGGACTAGACATAAGGAAAAAAATTACTATGGAAATGGTGAAACACTGGAACAGGTTACCCAAAAAGGTGGTAGAGGCCCCATCTCTGGAAATATTCAAGGTTAGGTTGCATGGGTATGTGAAAGAACTGATCTAGTTTAAGATGTTTAAGAATTGCAGGGATCTGGACTAGATGATCTTTAAAGGTCCTTTCAAACCCAAACCATTCCATGATTCTATGATTCTGCTTTTAAAAGAATACCCAAGACAAATTATTAAGTGTCACGGTTTGTCATAGTCTGCCATAAAGTCAGCATCTGACAATAGCTGGAAGGAGTCATCAGCATGATATTTCAAACAGATCTGGTACTTCCTTACAGGTGCAGTGTCTGAGTGACAGGATGAATCCTCACTGGAGCTCTGCTGGCAGATCTCACGACCTGTGCCCAAGTAAAAATTCAAACCTGGGCACATACAGAAACTTTCTAATAATGTATACTTAGGGAATTCAAGATTAAAACCACAGTTTATTTGGTCCAGCCAAATACTTAGAAGGCCAGAAGTGCTGCCTAAAATGTGTCCAAGGCATCAGTGACAGAGAGCAGACATATCTCAGTTAAAAGACACTGTGTGTATAAGATCACGGAGAGATTGTCTGGCAGTGGATGCATTAGGTTGGAATATTAATACATTCAGTGGAAAATTAATTAATTTGAACAGGCAGCCTGGTAACTTTATGAATGGGATTATATGCTATGAAAATCACTAGAAGGAAGCAGATTTGATAAGCCAGGATTTCCCTCCCAGCCCAGCATTGCTATATTCTTAGAGCCTGTACTTCATTCGCTGCCAGGACTGATGCAAGTGCTTTTGTCACTGAACTGTCTCCAGGTTTATTCACTTGTAGGCTAGATCCTGATTGTGTAGTGCAAAAGCAATTAGCAATCTCTGGATGTTATAACACCACTGGGTGAGATGCAGTGCGTTGACTCTGACATGGTTTTTTTGTACCATCAGCATGATTGAAACAGATAAAAATGAATAACTATAGTCAATAAATAAAACTCTATTAGTTCTTATAATAACAAAAGTTTTAAAGAAAAATTAAAATTCAAAATCTCTATTTGATATCTAATGACACAGTTTCTTTTCAAAGTACACAGGAAAGCCATCGAGACATACTGAGTTCATAAAGGCAAAATCAAAGCAGTTCCCATAGTTAAATCTAGACTGGCCCTCAGTGTGGTGCACAGCCATGGGTGAAGTCCTAGCGTAGCTTACTATTGCTGTGCATCGAGTCAGTGAATAGATGGGGGACCAGGAATAAAGTGCTGGGCAGTTTTATTGCTGCTCATTCCAGCTCATGTAAAGCATTTCAGTTTATTGGTTTATTTAAAGAAACATTTAAAGAAATTTATTATTTAAAGAAAGCAACCTAAAGATCCAAATCTTCCAGGTGAAAAGTACTTTGGTGTATGTGGTCTTCCAGTGTTTAAATAGTTCTTAGCTGAAGGCAGAAGTCTAGTCTCAATTACTAAAAGTCAGCTAATATACTTATGTAATTTCTAAAAATGCTTCATCGTTTACTTAATCTTCAAGCTTTCAGTCCTTGTTCTTTCTCCATTTTTTACTTCCAGTTTGACAGCCTCTTCCCTGCTCCTCAGATATTTCAGTTCTAGAAAGTTTCTTTTGAGTTGGTTGGGGATTTTTCCTGCTATATTTTGCCTCCTCTATTATCAATCTTTTATCCTTTAAATTACTTACATAATTAATATCCAATAAATAATTTTTTTAAAGCTGCAGTCTTTCCATCAGGGAAACATTTTGAGGATCAGAAAAACCCAAGCTTATTTTGAGATAAGAAATTATTAAAAAGATATAAGCTCACTAACAGGACAAATAAAGGTGCTTGAATTGAGCAAATATATTTGCTACCTCTGGCAGGCATGTACAGTCCAGGAGTTACGAAAGAGTGCATGCAAATGCAAAAGTTGGATTAAAGGAGGCAGTAAAAATATTAACCCTCACCTATTTGCTTATCTAAACCTTCTGTTACACTTTTATCTTTTAGAGGTAGACCTACGGCAGGGCCCACAAGGCAAACTGCTGCAGATCTTGCAGTGATTCATTTCCATCAAGCAGTTTGTCAAACTAGACCCGCAGGCTGTCAGCTCTGGAGCAGAAACACCACTAAATGTTTACACAGAGCTTACGACAACAACACCCTCATCTGTTGGAAGTAACGTGTGCCACTGCGACAAACAAAAATGAAACAAATGTCTTTGCATGAATTGTAGAACATTTCAGATGACTGGAAACACTTCAGAAAATCAAATCTGTTTTACAGCATTCCTGTCACTCCCACTAATCAGATTTTGGTTGCGTGCCTGGCTTCAGAGCACAGCCTCCTGAATCATCTGAGTGCGGGAATACGAGCACCAGGGTCATTGCAAAGAAACAGTTACTTTTAAATGTCATGCTGAGATTTTGGTTGATTTTAGGCTTTGGAAAGTTTGGTTCAGTTTCCACTTTTGCAACTAGATTTGGTCTACCAATAGTAAGGAGCTACATAGTCTTAGAATCCAAAATTGTAGATTTTTCTCACCAGCAGAGATTTGGCCAATGCAGTAACCAGCTTTTTTTGTTGTTTGGTTGGTTTAGGGGTTTGTTTTTTGGTTTTGGGTTTTTTTTTTAACAGTCTCCAGTTCTAAAAAAATAAATATAGAGAGTATAAAGTAGTCTTGGAAGAACTTCCACTATACACTAAGTAGTAAGAAACTAAAATATGACAAAAATCCTTCTTCACCTATTCCTGCACCTGAGCTGTTGTAGGAAAAATTGTGTCCACATAAAAGTTATGCAGGATCAAAGATGTTGCAGAATACCACAGCACAGAATCATTCTGGATAACCCTCAGTTTTCTTGGTGATTTATTTGTACTGATAGATTTTAAAATGTAGAATTTGCTGTTAATCTCATGTTAATCCATGAAACTCAACTGAAATTGGTGAGATTACACTAGATTTGACCCAAGGAGATTATATCTGAGAAGTTTCAGGTAATACAAAGGTTCTGTCCAACAGAAATATGATCTAGCCAAGTCTGAAAGTGTGTAACCAGAGACAAAAACATAACAGCAAGCATAATTCTTACTTCAGTTTTATACTTACTTGGTCCGCTATGTCTTTAGTCACAATTTTAGGATGGATATACACTCTAAAGATATTAATCAGTAATTTTACTTACAAGTATATTTATATCATGATGCTTCAAAACCAACTGAGCCTTTTCTCTATACCTACCTGATGTTGGAGGTGGACGTGGTTCATCTGACCTGGTGGGTCCAACAGCATCGGCACAGTCTTCCCAGTAGTCAGGACAACAATCTACAGGTCCAGGAGAACCCGAGGCACAGAACTGGTCACAGTAACATATAGCTGCTTTGGAGATGATGTAAAAGCTGCAGTCATCATCTCTTCCTGTGCAGCAGCCTCGTGTCCTGCAGGGCCTTCCTGGATACAGACTCCTTTTTAACCTGTTCCAATTTGTGGAACCGCCATCCTCAACAGAGTAAAGTCCTTTGGGAAAATTTCTTCTAGAGTCAAGTTGCTTTGCCATCCAAACTTCACTTGCAATGAAATATAAGAACAAAATCTGACTTTTGAGCCACATTCTTCTACTTCTAGCAGCCTTTTTTAAGGCTCTCTGTGCTTCACTTTACAGTAAATGTCCATGGATCAGAGAATCACAAAATGATTAGGTTGGAGAAAACCTTGAAGATCTTCGAGTCTAATCGTAACGTACCTTTGGTTAGTATTCAATGAGAAATCTGAACAGAAAGCTGCAGACTACAGTTTTCTGGGAAGACTCTCTATGTGTTAATTATTAGTCAGACATGTTGTAAACTGATTTATTTTCCCAAGATACAGAGATACTAGAAACAGAAGCACAACTGTGTATTCATCGTTATGAAACATTGGGTGCATATTTTTGCAAGTGAGGAAGATTATAGTAAAGGTTTCACAATATACATAATATATCTCAATATTTTAGCTCTATACTTTTAACTAAATAAAAACAATGTGAGGAATGAGTACATGTGTCAAAGGAAGCTTTCTTCCTTTCAGGCTTCTATTACCTGTGAATAATATGCTCTCCACGTGTTTGGAAACTAAATAACACTCGGATCACATTTCGTCTACCTTTTCCTTTTGATAGGCAGGCTATATCACCTCCGTAAATGTATCCTGCACCCCCCATTTCAATTTTGTTTCCAGTGATCTAGCCTAGCTTTATATGCTTAATTTTGAGTTGGTTTATTGAGGGCAAATTAAAATACAAAGAAAGTCAGGTGATACTCAGTGTAAACTATTACCCAAAGATATTTTTTTAAAATTTGCATTTCTTAGTCAAATGAACTTGAAGATCTCTGTAAATAGCATAATAAAACACCATTAATGAGTGCTGATTGTTATTTTAAAAGAAAATGGCTGCATTAATAAAGCCACGATGAAATACAGAGCAGATATTAAAAGATATGTCTAACAGCCTTTCCTTCCTGAACAATGGTCTCCAGGTATTTGAACAGCAGACCTGAAGAAATATGCATGGTACTGTTGCCAAAACTTAAAAGATTCAGAAGAAAGCAGCAAAGAACTTTGAAGTTTCTAGCAGAGGCAGCACATACGGCTAACCTGAGCAGTTACAAGACAACTTAAGACTCGAAAGCTGAACAAGCAGATGTAGAAATCAGTCGTCCTGTCTACATTTTGCCCTAAATGAGAGAAACCTGGAGAAGTTAATGGCAAACTGCTTTCTAGGCAATGAAGGGAACGTTTCCCTTTGCAACTTCAACTGGGCTGTTCAGTGCTGCAGGAAGTCATAGCATCAAAAAGTGGCTACTTTTGAAAGCACAGCTGGCAGCACAGTTGGTTTGGCTGCATTGCCATGAATGGCAGAGGCACCAAGAGGCAATGTGTGTGTGCTTATATATGAGCTTGTAATCTAAACATTCAAGTTTCTTGCTAGTAGTGCTTTTCTCAGACCTGCCTCCCACACTGTGCCAACCACAGATAAAGAACAGAGGATGAAGGAAAATTGCACCAGGCCATCGGATTTTTATTTTGCTTTGTTGCAAGCAATCTTCTGTGTGGAAGTTAATAGAAAGGCCAAGGTCAGCAACATGCAATCACTGTACATCACATAATAGGACATAAATCTTAGCCTTCGGATTTGCTCTGTGGGGGGTTTTTTATTAAGTTTTGTTTATGAGACAAAAATCTGGAAAAAAGTTAAGTCTGTCACTGACTGCTGTAATGCATCAAATATAACATGATGAAAAATAAAAGGACATGAGAGGAAATTGAAGTGCTTGATAGAAATTATAACACAGTTCTTTTCCTTTTGTCTATATTGCTCCATCAGTTCCAACAGAATTATTTCTGATTTGCACTATCAGAAAAATGCAAATCTTCTTTCTTATTACAGATCATTGTAAATAACCCTACACAGTTATCTACTTGCTCTGAAGCATAAGAAACTAAAAAAGCTATTATATATGATAAATTTTATCAGCCAGTCAGATTGAGGGAATCGGCATATCTGTTTAAATTACAGACCTATGTTTTCATCTGGGGTTTTTTGGTGGTTTTAGTTTGTTTTGGTTTTGTTTAAATTTTAAAGACTTGCTGATGATATAGGATCCTGAGGTACAGGATTTGTTTGGAAATTATGTGAACTAGTTTATACAGGAATGAGGTTTCTTTTAAATGTATGTGAAAATATAACTTGTGCTTCTAAACAGTTTGGTAATGTAAGAAAATGTGTTGATACTTGATAAAATATAGTTGCCATTTGTTGGCATGCATTCAAACATTAAAAAGCCCCCACACATCTCTCCTTTTATGTTTCATCAACTGTTTATACTTCAGCAATTTTCTTTGTAAGCAAAAGTAGTTCTATATTCACTGTATGAAATCAGTTGTTGACTTACCTGTAACTATTTAGTAACAATTAAATATGATCTTCTAATAGCATCACAGACCAGTTTGGGTTGGAAGGGACCATAAAAATCACCCAGTTCCAACCCCCTGCTATGGACAGGGACACCATTCACTAGCCCAGGTTACCCAAAGCCCCATCCAACCTGGCCTTGAACACTGCCAGGGAGGGGGCAGCCACAGCTTCTCTGGGCAACCTGTGCCAGTCCCACACCACCCTCATGGTAAAGAATTTCTTCCTAAATCTAATCTTTTCCACTTAAACCCATTACCCCTTGTCTAGTCCCTCTCCAGCTTTTCTATAGGCTCCCTGGAACCTTCTCTTCTCCAGGTTGAAAAAGCCCAACTCTCTCAGCCTGTCTTCAAAGGAGAGGTGCTCTAGCCCCCTGAACATCTTTGTGGTCCTTCTCTGGCCTCACTCCAATAGCTCAATGTCCTTCTTATACTGGGGGCCTGTGGCCCTTTACATGACAGAACCCAAGAGCTGGACTCAGTACTCCAGGTGGGGTCTCACCAGAGTGGAGTAGAGGGGCAGAATCACCTCCCTTGACCAGCTGGTCATGCTGCTTCTGATTGTAGCCCAGGATGCAGTTGGCTTCCTGGCTGTGAGTGCACACTGACAGCTCATGTTGAGCTTTGCATCCACCAACACCCCCAGGTCCTCAGAGTTGCTGATGATACATTCTCCAAGCAGTTTGTGCTTGGGTTCTGCTTTTTCTCTGTTGAAGATTAACCAGTTTCAAACTTTAACAGCTCTGCTAAACTTTTCAGTCAATTAGCACTAGCTCTAGTCTGCACAATTACAATAACCTGTAACTGTTTCAGCTCCACCTTGTATCTACCACTGAACTTCAGAAAACACCATACATTTGGCAAGAATTCATGTATTAATATTACTGAGCACTTGGACAAGCAACAGATAGTAAACAGTTTAAAATGTCCAAATATCTCTTTATGCTGGAGCAAGATATTCCACAGCCTTTCTTTGAAGTGCCCCTGATTTTCCGTAATGAGCCTATTAGATACCATAAATTCTCATTTCTAATCACCTTAGGGTTACAAACAATAGCTCTGGCCAATTAGGCGCTGGGTGCTGAAGGTGGCTCCCAGGACAGATGACAGAGCTCCCCCACCCCTCTATCAGAAGACCATGGCATCTTTCCTTCTCCTGGCTGCTGCAAGCAGGCTGTGGTCAAGACTTGTGCTCAGACCTGGAGGGAGAATTCTAGTACAGCCACCTTGTGTCAGGAAAATAAAGTGAGTCTCAGCCAGTTTAGGAAGTAACCAGGATGCCAGACCTCAATTCAGTCATTTCCAAGTAGATACAACTCAGTGTTTCTCAGAGACTGTGTAGTTGTTCTGGAGAGTTGTATCTCCAGTTTAAGCTCTGTGGGCCAACCTTTGCTTTGAAGTTAAATGGAAACTTAACTGAAGACTCAGTTAAGTGCACAAAATATATCACTGATTGTAACAGCTCCAATAGTTCTTAATTGATCTGTGTAGGTACATCTTTCTAAATGAATCCATTTCATCAAAAGTATTATTCCACAATGTCTTCTCTCTCCCATGTACCCTCAAAAACTGTGAATGACTAGCTCCTAGATGTTTTTATGCAGAGAAAATCTGAGTGTTAAAGTGATTTTCTCACTGTGACTTTGGTCTCCCTATGTTGGGAGCAGTCACAGGAAGGAGGGGGCTGCTTTCACCCTGTTTGGCAGCAGCCTGGTGGCTCACCAGCTCAGCAGTCTCCTTCTCTGGAGACATTCAAGGCCAATCTCGACACATTCCTGTGTGGTTTAATCTAGGTGATCCTGCTCAGGCAGGGGGGTTGGACTAGATGATCTTTCAAGGTCCCTTCCAACTCCTGACATTCTGTGATTCATGGCTGTGGGCTGTTGGCATGGTATCAAGGAGTGGTGCTTTCAATTCAAACATGTCAAGGCTGCTTTTCTCAATTCTTATGATGCAAATCCAGGTTACACATAACTAAAAAGAAATAAAATTCATCAGATTGCTATACACAGCTTCTGGGACAATGGACCCAGTACTTCAGATACTTAAATGATCAGATTTAAAGTCAAGGTCAGGAAAAGGTACAGGAAGACATACTGACCCCAGTCTCCCACACCAAAGAAATGCCATTCCTCACGTACAGGAGTGCTCAAGCACTCCAACACAACAACCACAGGTAAAAGGAGATGACTTTATAGGTATTACATCATGCTAAGTGGTTGCTACTGCCTCACAACCCTTCCCACCACAGTAATTCACCACCCATGCTTCCCACCTTAGCTGCATCACTTGGTCAACCTCAAGGCAGCATGTACTCTTACATTATTCATATCGTCAGACATACTCCAACGTTGTTCAGAGGACAGCCCGCTCTGGGCTCAGTGTGGTGGTTTGACCCTGGCTGAAAGACAGACTCCCACAAACGTCGTTCTATCACTCCCCTCTTAGCTGGACAGGGGAGAAAATACATGTTGAGAGGCTTTGGAGTTGAGATAAGGACAGGGAGAGATCATTCTGCAATTAGTGTCATGGGCAAAACACTCAACACAGAAGAAAGGAAAGAAAACTCTCTAATGTATTACACTACACTACACCCACACAGAGAAACCAGAGTCAGATAATGAGAAGTACAAACAGCTCTTAAAACAACACACACCCCACCTCTCCCTTCTTTGTAGACTTCACTCTATTCATGATGTTTCTCTTCCCCAGGATGGCACAGGGGGGAATGGGGGGGGGGAATAGGGAATGGAGGCTTCAGTCTTTGGTCAGTTCATCATGACTTGTTTTCCTTCTTGGGAGGGGCATGTGTATTTCTCACACTCTTTCCCTGTACCTGAATGGGGTCCCACCCATAGTAGACAGCCCTCCATGACCTGCACCACGTGAACCTGTGTGTGAACCAGCACAGTATGCAGCCCAGCTGCATACATTCCACTAGGGCTTGTGGAATGGGCAGCAACTGTTATTCTGGCTTATTTCAGTAGGAAACTCTCAGGAGCATGGAAATCTTGGCTCTCTGAAGGTCTGATGGTGTTGCATGGCAGATGTGTACCCACTGGTGTTCACCTCAAATTTCTGACCCTATCTGACCCCACCAGTGAACACTGACATCACAATTTTAAGCTCTTCTCTTCACCATGGGTACGCTAACAAGGGCAGGGGCACAATTAGCCTCCCAAATCAATACTAGAAACAGGTTACAGCTTTAGAAGTGCTCTGGACACATTAAGTTTTGCAATTATTACAATGTGAGTGTTACCACTCCACTTCTAGAGAAGGCAGCTTGCAGCAGACTCTTCCCTTAACTTTTATGCTACTTCATGCCATTTCCTTTGGGATGTATGGCTTGACTAGTATAGAAACAGCCTAGGGTTGTCTGTGGCCAAATACTACTCCTTGCATAAGTGAGAGCAGTCTTGCATAGAAATCATCAGCTCATTTTCATTCATACATTTTAAAATGCACAAAGAGACCCTGCAAGAGTAATATAAACAAGTTATTCACATGAAACCATCATGCCTTGCCTAATGCACATACTAGACAGTCACTGTTAACATGGTCACCAACCCAGTAAAGCAGCCAGTGAGCCTGTGCAAGGTAGGAACACATCAGGCAGGTGGAGAAGTGCTGAGCTTCTTGATCCACATAACTAGTTGATCCTCAGTTCTGCTGGTTGAAACTTTCTGATTCCCCACTTTAAACGACTTTTTTACACCTTAAGGTATAGATTCTTTGCTTTTGTGTTCTTTGAGCTGCTACTGTTACCCTTTTAAGAAACCGATGATTCTCCATGTGCTTTCATCTGTGTCATTTTGCATATCTTTACCTTGTGAATTTCCTTCTATTTAAGCAATTTTCTCATTAAAACTCCACCAAGATCACAGAGTTGTGCCACACCAAACCAGGCATTGGATCCCAGACAACTGAGCTGTATCACCCAGATACATCCTTTGTGGCAAGCAATATTCCTTCTCGTCGCTTGGGCCAACTTTAATGCAGTCTTTTTTTGCCACCTTTTGTTGCAGCACATAGAAACAACAGAAACCCCACCAGCATGCATAGGATGGGGTAAATGCTGTGCATCAGACTGAGAGAGGATGAGGGGAAAAGGGGACCATAAGCCCTCCATGAACATAGGCAGTCATTGCAACCCTGAAGGGAATGTGTATTTTACTGGGAAAAAAAAATAATAAAACCAGGGTAAAGACATCAGAACTTGGACTAAATATATTACACTATTGAAGAGTCACCAACCATTAATTTTACAGTGCTACTGAAAAATAAATCCTTTTTTTGCATTGAGTTTTGCTCTTTGCAATCTCTCCTTAAAGAATTTTTTTTTCTTCTAATACTCTTCCATCGGATTCTTGGGATGGACTTCTTGGACTGTAATTGATGACATGCTCTCATTTTTCATTCATAGACAGAAGCTGTTTGAGCAGATAGGGAAACTGTTTTTTAAAGTATGCACAAATGAACAATCTCAGAAACCCAGAAGTCAAAAAGATTCCTCTATTTTTCCCTTCCTATAATCCCAGCAGTTTCTAATGCTTGTGTTCCTTCCACTTATGTGCTTCAGTCTATCAACTGGGCTAATTTAAACCTAATCCATACCATGTGAATAATTTTCTTCGCTAGACATGGTGATGGGATTTGGTCTTTACAACAATGAAA
Organism: Heliornis fulica; assembly: GCA_013399135.1. NCBI lineage: Eukaryota > Metazoa > Chordata > Aves > Gruiformes > Heliornithidae > Heliornis > Heliornis fulica. Next base: position 106,219 of record VXBZ01006125.1, read on the forward strand.
TTCAAGAGGAAAAAAAAAGTTGGATTTGGAACAGCTCAAAATAAAGCAAATACTTAAAAAAAAAAGGCAGGAAAGCTTACGGAGACTTTTGAGAATCACACAGATCACACTGGTTCTCAGTATGAGTTTTTCCCACTTTAGTGCTCTAGTGGAAAGAAGAAATAGTATTAGATCCTTAGTCCATAGGCCTATTACATCTTGTACAATATTTATAACACATTTATAGTTATAGATGTGTTTATATGTATGAATTCATGTGTACTTTTAAAAGTTTCAGCACTTGTTATATTTACATAAATGTGTCAATTTCTGTCTACATGAACTCTCTGTTGCACTCACTGAACTGCTTTTCTCATTTTTCCCCACCATCTGGTTAATGAGTATGCTGTCCACAAGATTGACACACGTAACTTCTATTATTTTCCCATAATAAAACAAACCTACTGCAAAACCAAGACTTATACATCTATCAGTTTGTTCATTACATTCACAGAATCACAGAATGGTCTGGGTTGGAAGGGACCCCAAGGATCATCGAGTTCCAACCACCCCGCCACAGGAAGGGCTACCAACCTCCAGGTCAGGAGACAAGGTTGCCCAAGGTCTCATTCAAACTGGCCTTACCCAGGATTGGGGCATCCACCACCTCTCTGGGCAGCCCATTCCAGAATCTTACCAATATTTCTGTGAAGAACTTCCCCCTGATAGCCAATCTAAACCATCCCTCCTCTATCTTATATCCATTCCCCCTTGTCCTACTGCTATCTGTCCTTGTAAAAATCCAATTCCACTCCTATCAATGTGCTCCCTTGAAGTACTGGAAGGCTGCAATGAGGTTCCCCTGCAGCCTTCTCTTCTCCAGGCTGAACAAGCCCAGCTCCCGCAGCCTGTCCTCACAGGGAAGATGTTCCAGTCCCTTGATCATCTTCGTGGCCTCCTATGAACCCTCTCCAACAGTAACCGGGGGCCCCAGATCTGGAGGTAGTACTCCAGGTGGGGCCTCACAAGGGCAGAGCTGAGAGGGACATATCCTTCAGACGTATTCTGAAAGCTATCAGTGATCCCGTATCGGAGGAAAGCTGTATATTTTACCTGTCTAGAGAGACTCACTGATTGCCCAACTTCTCTTTGTTTTCACACTTCCAGAGTTCTAATGTTTGGATGGAAATTGCACCTGGTCCAACAGCGTGAGAGGCTGAGGAGCCCAAGAATGATTCCTTTTAAACTGGTTTCAATTTTAAAGTTTTAACCAACGATAAGGTTTTATAAATTAGTTTTCTTCATTAATTTTAATGAAATCAGCAGTGATTCTTATTAAAATATTAATCCTGACCACAACAAATAGCAGTGTGTCAGGGGGGAAATTGTTCCTGCACACCAGGACAGGGCTGCAACAAAAAGATCCTGAACATACACATACCTGCAGCATGAATTGTTGTTCAGAGGACCAAGGAGAAGACAGTTGACTCATGCAAGCACAGACAATCAGCTTCCTGAGACTTTCATAATGCACTTTGGAAACAAATTGTTTAAGACCCAAGTTATAGAATCCTAGAATACATTAGGTAGGAAGAGACCTTTAGAGGCCATCTAGTCCAAACCTCTGCAGTGAGCAGGGACACCTTCACTAAATCAGATTGCTCAGAGTCCCATCAGGCCTGACCTTGTTTAGGGCAAGATTGTGTGGGAGCAGTACAGTGTTACAAAACCAACAGCACAAACTGGAGAGGAAAGTGGTGGTTCTGCTACATGTCCCAGGATTGCAGCTGGTAATTCTGCCAGCACCCACCATCTGACACCGAATACTGCATGACAGGGAAGAATCACTGTGCAGGCTGATTGCTGAATACAAACGTGAATTCCTGGAGTATTTCACATAACATAAATGTCTGTATGATGACAAAATGTGACCATGGTTCAGGCTGTGGGAGAATTACTTTCCAGATGATGCTGACATTGCTTTTAAGCTGTTTAAAATACATGGAGCTAGATTGACAGGAGTAAAAATAAGAATCACAACAAACTCTGTGCAAGAAAAATACAGCTTTATTTAATTTCAACATTTATATTATTTCTAAAGAAAATATGCTGTGTTGTGTTGGGAATCTTTTAAACCAGCAAGCACTTCAAGGAATGATATTTCAATACGTCACATTCATGGCGTTTCTCTGGGGTTAATTATGCTAGTACATAAGATTATCCCTTGAAAGAATATTTAGTTATTTCTGCTTTGCAATTAGCATTCTGGAAGCATTGTTTTTGTGGATTTTTGTTTTTTTAAATGGTGCTTTAGATAACATTTGTGCTGCAGATTCCTTCTCAGTGTAGAAACAGGCCTCAAAATACTCTAGTTTCATCTCGTAATCCTAATTAAGGGCTGCAAATGAAGAGTTTTCACATGAACATAAGTTGCCAAAAATACAGATTAATAGACTTTATAACATGCACTGACCTCACTTAGTTTTCCTAACTGATCCTAACTGATCCTAACTGATTTGGTTAACAAATGTAATTCATAGTTTCACAGCAAAAAGCCCTAGGGGTATATTTGACCACCTCATTTGTGCTATAGCTGTGGAAGATGACAGCTGGCAGACCAACCTACCTTGTGAGATGCTGGCCTGTCTTTGCAGGAGCCTGAGGTAAACTGCTCTTAAATTTCCACATGTCTACAACCCCAAATTCTAAAGTAAATCTCTCTCCCTGAAATTTAGGCCCTTTTCATTTTCTCCTCTTCTCAGGAAGGATGGAGAAGTGACTAGTAACCCTTTATAACAGTCTATTATGAAAAGATATAAACAGCTGTGCCTCTGTTCTCTCCTTATTTCTTCTGTGTGAAGACATATTGAAATCTTTATGTCTTTTCTAAGTCCCCTGTTTGTTTCTCACATCCTATGAAACTGATTCTTCATTAAGAATGATCCGAGATGAGTAATTACCTCCATCATGTTATCAGCACTCCCTTCAACTTTTTCCTGGAATGGCATTTTCATAAGAGCATCATCTCTTCAACTCATTCAGTTTGTGGTCCTCTGTAATCTTCAGTTTTTCTCCTGCAGTATTATTGTCATTCCTTTCTGTTCATTCTTTTCATATTTCTTTGTATTTGCCTTCAATTAATTTTATCATACTGATTTCAAGCCATTCCTCTAATGTAAGTGACATTTGTTGAATTCTAATCCTGCCTTCCAAGTTGCTTGAAAGTCCTCCCAAATGGGCATTATCTATAAATTTGGTAAGCTTACTGTCCCTTTGCTTCAGCAAGTAATTAATGAAAAGTTTTTGTAGCGGTATAGCTAGAAGACAGCATTGTGGAAGCCTGTGTGAGATGTTGTCCCACTTTGGCAGCAAATGATTGTTCCCAGTGTCCAGCTTCTAATCAGTTGCACATCTACCTTATGTGAATTTCATTTAGTCTATGTCTGCTTTGCTTGCTTATGAATGTCGTGTGGGAATGTGTTGAAGATACGCTATATCAAACAGATCCCCTATATCTGCTTTGCTGTCAAAGGAGGAAATGAGATCAACTTGATAGGATTTGTGTGTGACATGTCCCTGTGCAAGTCCTCTTATCTCCTTGCTGTTGTCTAGATGCCTACGAATGGGTTGTTCAATTCTTTATTCAACTGCTTTGGAAATGCTGTTGAGGCTGGCTTTTTTTCTGTATTTCTTCAGATCTTCCTTTCCTCCTTTGTTAGCTATGACATTTTGTTTCTGTTTCTCCAATTCTCTGGGAACTTATCCTGATAATCACTAGTGTTTGAGAAATTGCTTTGATTAAGTATTTTAAGCATAAGATTCATTAAACTGTGCCCTCCTGAATGATCCAATTTACCTCAGTATTCCTTCAGGTGTTCTTTTCTCTCCATGATCCTACTCCCAAATTCTTAATAATAAGTGAAATGAATTTTGAGTCATAATCAACTTTTTTGTGTGTGTGAAAACTGAAAGGCATTGAACATTTCAGCCTTTCCTATATCATCTCTTTGCTGACCTCCCTTGTTAAGTACTGCATTAAATCTGCTTTCAAGCATAGCACATTATTTGCAGTACAGTATTTTTTAACTCTAGCAAACCACTCATTTTAATGGTGCTATGTGTTTATTCACTCAAATATAAAATAATATTCATCTTACTTCGAATATGTTACTTTACAATCTGATTCCAGACCATACCTCAAGTTCTTCCAACTGTTTTATTGCATCCCACTTAAAATTAATTCAATTGTGTCTTTATGCTGTGATGCTAAGAAGTGGAATTAGTCTGCACTGGTTATTATTCATAATAAATCATTCACTGAACACAGACAACTTATTATCCAAACACTAAATTGTCTAGCTAAAACATCCTATCATCTTTTTTTAAACAAAAACATTAGAATTGTTAAAGTAACACCAAAAAATAGTTACATATTCAAAGTGTAACTGCAATCAAGTCAGAAAAATAGTGATACTCACCATCACACCTAAACAGAACCTCTTTCATTGGCAACCTGTAGAGAAAAGGGAAATGAAAGGTGAAAACAAAATGTAGAGGTGCATGAAAACTCCAGTATGTTAATCAAACACAATTCCACAAACTGGTGGACAACTTCATGCAACTTCTGTCTTTTAAAAGCATTGCTTTCCTGCACTGTTAATTTGTAACTATGTTTACTGAACTGGAGAAGATTTTTCACGCATTCACATGTTTGGGGAAGTATACTGCATATAGCAAATTTTAAGAGACAAGCATCACCTTGGCTAAATGTACCTCAGAGGACATTTCATGCATATGTTGGGTTTCCACTTGTTTTATGGACTCATCCTGGGAGAACAGAGCATGTGGCCAACCTTCCATTCGCATGGCATAATGTTGTTCTCCTCTGCCTTAGCAAGGCTTTCAACACACTCTCCCAGAGTAACCTGGTACCTAAACTGAGGAGTAGGGTTGACTACAGACTGGGCTGAATAACTGTCTGGACCACTGGCCTTAAAAATTAATAGTCAACAGTTCAAAGTCTCTGTTCCATGTGACATTTAAGAGGATGCTGGGGTGACATTTCCACTGGGGACCTGTGTGATAGGAAAGCCTACATGCACAGGAGCTCTGTGGATGTTACTAACTTGGAAAGGAGGGAGAGACTGTTATTCTGAGGGTTCTGCTTCAGTCAGCACGTCTTGTCCAGACTGGAGGAATGGGCTAGCAGGAGCTTTGTGAAGAAAGGCAAACACAAAATCCTGCATCTGGCTGGGGACCCGACTGGTAGGGGAAGTGAAAATCCCATACAACAGTACAGGCCAGTGACTGGCTGGGTAGCATCTCTGCAGAGAAGGACCTGAGGTCTGGTTTACACCAAACTGAACCTTGTTCACCCTTGTTGTGATGAAGAATAACCTCATATACATTTGCATTAGTTAGAGCACAGCCAGAAGGTTCCCCTCTGCTGGGCACTAGTGAGGCTGCATGTGGAACATCATTTCCATTTTTGATCACTACCAACAGAAAAGAGTTGTCAAACAAAAGAGAAAAAAAAAAAACAACAAACAATAACCCCCATGAGAACCATCAAGATGGTTCTGAGTACTTCTTGATAACACCGTAACAAATTTTTGTCTGTTTCTGTGATTCTAATTACTTATGCATCTACTTAAGTATTGAACCATACAAAAGCCTTCTTCAAACTACAACTGTGTTGTGTCTACAGACCAGGGCAAGCTCATTTCCTCTAAAACCATTACACAGTACTCCTGCAATCATTTCAAGGGGACCAAATGCAGTAGCTGTTTCTTAAAGCCAAGCAGAATTAGATTAAAATGGCACTCTGACATTTTTTACTTTCTCTGTATCACATTTATATGACTCCTCTTTCGGAGTTTTTAATGTAAATTTATCATAGAAGCAATACGTTTACAGTAATTCTTTGTATAGTGATAATATTAGAAACTAAACCCTATAAATGCATAAAATGCTTTTGCCTTGTTAATGCATGGTGATCCAATATGCCCTTTGATATCATTAGGCTATAAATAAAACATTTTACTTAAATCAAAGAGTTGTACCTATAGACTATTAAAAATTTTAAAAATTAAAACTTTGCTAAAATATAAAGTGAATAGAAAGTATGTCTGCTTTATTTAAAGGTTTAATTTGACAATGTACAAATGCTCATTGCTTGGACCTAACTTTGTATTTATAAATATCAGAAGACTTAAGTTTACGGTTCCCTTGCAGTGGCCCTAAACCTAAACCTTTTAGAGGTTAAAGAATTTTATCAAACTAATGCCTGAAATTCATATACCTTTAATAAAGTATTCTTTATTCCTGATTTTAATGCTAATTTTCAGGGTCATTAAATTTTAATTTCAATGAGCTGTTACAATGTTATGGAGAGGACCTAGGGCTGCAGTCTTTGACTGCAAATAAACCGAGGGTGGCGAGAGTATCGCTTCAGAGAGGTACTGTTCATTTTGTTCCAAAATATTCTGGAAGGTCACATATCAAGTCAGAACAGTTCTAATTTTGGAAGTAGGTGACATCAAAGGATTTTCTAATTTGTGTAAACCTAGAGCCTTTTTTAATATGCATTGCCATTGCACTTTGCCTTATTATTTGCTGCCTTAATCTCTATGCTTAGTCTCAGTCTGTGCAGTGTTTTTTAGGGATTGCCTAATGTCTCCTAATTCATTAGATTATTCATCAACTCTACAAATCAGTGGGGCTGCAAAGATGATCATGATGTGCCTTCCAGGGGTGGGAACAAAAGAGATGCTGATTGTGTCATGGTGTAACTCATGTGTGCTCTGCAGCCTGGCTGGCTAAGGAGCCAGCAGTGATGCTCAGACACGCTAGTGTACGCCAGCTCTCCACTCTCAGGGGGATAGGGCTATACTTTTATACAAGATTGGTGGTAAAAAGCAAATAGTGCATCTATGATGTATGCTGCACTGCCATTCAGTGAGACCTGGACAGGCTGCAGAGCTGGGCAGTGAGGAAGAGATGAGGTTCAATAAAAGCAAGTGTAAGGTCAGATATCAGTACAGGCTGGGGGATGACCTGCTGGAGAGGATCTCTGCAGAGAAGGACCTGGGGGTCCTGGTGGGTGACAGGCTGGCCATGAGCCAGCAGTGTGTCCTGGTGGCCAAGAAGGCCAATTGGATCCTGGGGTGCATTAAGAGGAGCTCAGCCAGCAGGTTGAAGGAGGTGATCCTCCCCCTCTACTCTGCCCTGATCAGGCCTCACCTGGAGTCCTGTGTCCAGTTCTGGGCTCCCTAGTACAAACCAGACAGGGATCTCCTGGAGATAGTCCAGCAGAGGCTACAAAGATGATTAAGGGCCTGGAACATCTCCCCTATGAGGAAAGTCTGAGTGAGCTGGGGCTGTTCAGCCTGAAGTAGAGAAGACTGAGATGGGAGCTCATCAATGTTTATAATTATCTGAAGTGTGGGAGACAAAGGGAGATGGCCAACCTCTTTTCAGTGGCCTGTGGGGATAGGACAAAGGGCCATGGTCACAAGTTGAACCACAGGAGGTTCCACACCGATGTGAGGAAGAACTTCTTCACAGTGAGGGTGACAGAGCATTGGGACAAACTGCCCAGGGGGGTTGTGGAGTCTCCTTCTCTGGAGATATTCAAGACCCCTCTGGAAATCTACCTGTGCGACATGCTCTAGGGAACCTGCTTTGGCAGGGTGCTTGGACTCAGTGATCTCGAGGTTCCTTCCAGCACCTACAGTTTTGTGATTCCGTGATTCCATGATTCTGTGATGTGACCAGTAGAGAGCCCATGTTTGTATCTCGAAGGAAAGCACAAGAAGCAATGCATTATTTTGCTCCAGTCTGTCTGTGTGGAGGGAAGGTCCTGCTACAGCACCAAATGGAAGGAGAAGGTGCTTGAACAAAGGAGTTGCCATTTGAATATGAGTGTCTTCTGATGCTGCTGTAAACTTTACCAGTTGAAAAGGTACTAAATGGTATGTGAGAGCTGGCTCATCACAGAATACATAACCACTCTCAGCAGGGTCAGGGTAACCTGGAAGAGAAGGAAGGTTGGACCTGCCCTCCTTCTTCCCAACAGAGACAGCCCACACTCATCCATCTCCATTTTACAGTGATCATGATGCCAAGCAACTTTAGGAGAGCATTTTGTAAGCTCTGGGATTTTCTTTGTAAACCCATGGTACAACAACAGGGTTGGTACAACAACAACTGGAAAACATAACTCTGCTCTGATAATGCTATTTTGGCTGGAGTTTGGTCTAACATGAAAGCCCCTACATAATTCTTTGGTACGAGGATTCTTTCATAAAATAGGAGCATTCATTTTCTTATATGCAGAATCTATCAATGATTAATACTAATGTTGACTTCTGACCAGGAACACTCCTTAAGTAAATAAAGATTAAGAGCAATGTATAACAGAACTTTGGACCCCACAGAAATTTTCATAGAATTTTCAATTTCAAGAACTTTTGCTATTAAAGTTCTTTAAAGTGGAGGAGGGCTCAAATTTGAACAAAATACTGTCAGTGAAACTCTGCCACCACTGAAGACAATGGAATTAGCTTTTCCTCATGAGCTGGTTTTAAGACCATAGGCCTTACAGATACTATTAATATCTCAAATAATTATTGCAGATCTTTCAGAAATAAGAAACAGATAAGGAAGAATAACAGCTGCAGCAAAAGACTGTATGAAACTTGCATAACAGACTCGGGATTTTGCAAGTTATATATGAATAAGCTTAATGACTACGTACTTTTAGCACCTGCACACAATGTCCTTTTGTGACTTTACAGCTACATACGCCTCATATTCTTCCTAAAGAGCCTGACTCAGTACAGTTCTGAGAATTATTGTAACATCATTCGCATATCACAACCTGGGCAAACACTAGCTTTACTTCACAGAAGGTATGGGAAATTACTAGTGTATCTGTTGGTTAGGTTTAAAGGAGTATCCTTCAGAACTCCAAATAAAAAGCATTGGTTGTAGAGAAGAAATTTGCAAGGAGGAGAACGTTCCTTATTTGTTTTTCTGCTTTCGCAGGGAAGTGTCAGATCTGATTTGCTTCATGTTGTTACAGAATGGAGCTAAAGTTCCATGAAGAATAAAATGTTGTTTTCCTGAATACAACGGTAACCTCTTTTTTTTCCTTCCAGTGAATAGTTTGCTTTGAGGAAAACAACACACATTACTAAGTAGAAACTATCAACACCTTCCGTTCTTCTCCTCTCATTCCTTCCTAAAGGTGAAGAAGTTGCTTACATTTCACAGAGCATCTACCCACCCTTTTTTTTTTTTTTTGGGAAGTGCGTAAATGGCACTGACTTTCAATGTGTTTTTAGCTCTGAGGGAGGAACATTGTGGAGAAGCGGTTAAATATGATGCATCATTTTAGATAAAGAGCATTTTAATGAGGGAAAAGACTAGAAGACAGACATCTAAGGTTCTTATTACAGCAGTAAGAGTAATGTTGGGCTTATAACTTGACAGAATATTTTCTAATCAGCTCAGCATCCAAATAGGACTCCACTGATAAAAAGGCCATTTTAAATTTTGTGGAGAGTTGTGGGTTATATAAACTCATAAAGTGTAAACTCAATACAAACAGTTCCTAGAGACAAGATAGGTTCCTAAATAAGAAGGAACAATACAGGTGCATGGAAAGATGATGAGATTTTAAAAATCATCAACCAAGGCCTATCTTGTTTATTTCACTGCACTGAAAATAGAAAGCATCATAGCACACAATTCTGAAGAAAGAACCACATAAAAGGAAAAAAAATGGTGAAAAATTGGTGAGTTTTTAGAGGAAGTTCAGAAACAATATCTCAAAGAAGCCACTACCCTTGAGGCAGATAAGAAGAGTGTCCTGAATGTTTGAGCTGCTCCTGGCAGTATGATGTTCTCCTATATGTCTCCAAGATAGCATAAATGTTCTCCTACTGGGTACCAGTGCTATATAATTTTATCTCCAGCAAGAGATCTCAAGGGAAACGGGTGCCTTTGTTCAAGTCATTGACTGGGAATGAGCAATGGGGATCATCTCTATATGTATTTGTGTCTTCTTTCCCCCACTCCCCAAACACTGAAAGACATTGCTCAGTCTCAACATGGCTAACATGATGTCCTTCTGCTAAAAATATGATTAAAAATAATGATACCCCATACATGTACTTTGAAAAGTAAATTGAAGAAGATTTAATCTTTGATTTGTAATAGAAAAGACTGAAAATGTGTCATCTCTTGACATATTTTCCTGATCAGCTTACAGTGAGCCTGACATAATTCTTACATATTCCACCTGTATAGTCATAGTCAGTTACAAAATACACATTAACTATATACCCTGGGGACCAGCACAAATATTTAGCTCATTCAGTGGTATCAAAGTTCCTGTCTTTTTAACTATATCTTTTTTTAAAGCTATTTGCCTCCAATTATGTTTACTGTAAGTGGTGAAAGACTGTCACCCAATAAGATGTAAATCAAAAAGAAATACAATGAGTACTGATACTAGCCCAGATAAATCCTCTTATTTCCAATAGATTGCCTTTGCTTTTTTTAAATGCAACCACAATTTGATCAGAGATCTTTATTCTACACGTCATGGTACAAATGTTCTAACTGATGGAGTACATGTAAGCTTTTTAATATACTGGTTGATATAAATTCTTTTGTGTTATATAAATTCCTCTAAAAGTACTTGTTTAAAATGCAAGAGAACTTTTACAAGGCAGTGCTGTATACTTTATCTACCTTGGAACAGACTAAGTTGGACTCTAACCAAAAGAATTTTTCACTTTTGTTGTCATGGTCAATTTGGAATATGCTACAACCTTGTGTTTTCAAGAATATCTCAGTCACAGTAGTCTGGCTTCACTGATGTGTACAAGTACAAGATGCTTCACTTTCTGAACTCAATGCATTGGTTAAATTATATGTCTTTTTTCTTCTAAGAGTTCTCTTTGAAAAGATCTGCCTTTGCATTAGATCTATAAAGCTCTCCCTCAATGTGCAAAGAAAGATCAGAGATGGGGATCAAGCTGTTTTCTTTCCTCTATCTTATTTTCAAATGCAGGTAAAACAGCTGCATCTTCAGAGGCTGCATATATATATTCACACACACACACTCATACATATACATATACATATACATATACATATACATATACATATACACACAGTGATGCAAATGCATATATACACATATATATTTGTATATACACACACATTTTAGAATGCCTAATGTAGTGTAAATCTGTTCATTTTAACAAAAATATTATCTCCAAACTATTCAGTTCCTCTCATTGCTAATGAAATACTTTTACTTCGATAATATTTCAGAAACTTTATAGATTAGATGGTAAATAAATAAATAAATAGAACCAGCCTGAGAAGCTCAACAAGGAATTTGTTGTCTAACTTCATTTTGTGAAGATATCTTGGGGTTCCTTTGGATAGATCCAGTGCAGAAACCATAACAACTGCTTTCAAGAGAACCAAGAAGTGGCTCCTGGGATGCAGAGGAAAGGGAGTTGATGGTGTAGAAACAAGCAGAAAAGTCAAAGTTGAGAAAAAAGGGAGGAAGCTGGAAGATATTGATGGATATTCAAACAAAAAGAGACACGAAGTAGCTCTAAGTCCCTGACCTCCTGCACAGAGAGGCCAGGGATGCACATGAGAATAAGAGGTTACATACATGCCTCACACTCCCCTGTGCAGAAAAACAGTCTGTTGATCAACCCAACAAGTGAGATGTCTACCTTTTTGGTTTTTTTTTTACTTTCTTTCTTTTACCTTTTTTAACCTTTAAGTTTTCAATGGAAACTGAGATAAACTGTGAGGATATATTGACAGGTTGTCAACAAATTCAGAATTCAAGCATGAATTCTGCTTCCAGCATGTGAAGGACTTGACCTCAAAACTCCCTCAATATTGTTCAAAACAACAAGTCAAAACAACAAGTTAGTCATTTGGTAGCAATTAATGGCAAACACCCACTTCATTTATTTTAAATGTTCATTTTGCTGCTTTTAGCAAGACTGGAATCTCATTTGAAAATAATAAATTAAAAACAAACTGTTACAATAATGTAATTAACATTCCTATCTATATTGTTAAAGTAATCAAAATCTTGTGAAATAATTATGAGCATGTGCCTGGTAACCAAAAGAGTTCTGGGTAATAAAAAATTTGTTCTTGTGTAATAAACGTACTCATATTGCTATTACTGGCAGTAAGTTATGCTTTCTTATTTCTAAATTAATATTGAAAATGTCCTTTAATTAAAGATGTATTACATTCCAAAGCCTACAGTAAAGAATATGATAGTTAATTGTGGGAAGCCACAGTTAATTAAATTACTTATGTTTATTTCAACATGGAAGCTATAATTCAGCCTCATGTCCATGACCTTAGTGAAAAAAGAACTTGCCTGTGCCAGTGGAACCTTTTTAATTTTTATCTGCTCTGTCTCAAGAGAAAATTGATGATGTGTAGCAGATAGCTACAGTTCTCACCGAGTGAATTATCTAGAGTGGTAACCACTATGGTCTTAGAATTTAGATATGTAAAAGTAGTAGGGCCACTGAATTTAGACTTCAAGAAGATTTGCGTACTTCTTCAAAGTCAAATAAAGCTGACACTGAATTCTGATACTGAGTAAAGCTGCACTATGTGCTGTTTTATATTTTCTTGACAGTCCTTTATGAAATTCTTAGTAATTAATTATCCTAAGTGCTTCTGGTAATTGTTGTATCTGGTATTGAAAACAGAAGATATATGAGTGACCAAAACTTGTGGAATGTGAGATTTAAATAGAGTTAGCTATAATTCAACAAACACTGCTTATTAACATCCCAACAGCACCTATCAGGAACTTGAAGTATGATTGTTAGTGTTACTCCAAATTCATATCAGCAACATAGCCTGTAAAACAGAAGTCTTTTTTTTTTTTAATCTTCATTAATCATTAAGAATAATCAATGTTTATCTAGTCTGTGCACTGGACCAGAGCCCGTTTTTGCTCATCAACTCTATACAAGCTACATAAATAACAGATAAAGCTAGCATGCAAATGCTTAAACCCATTAAGTGTCAACTGATTACCTACCTCCTTAGAGCTGAGTGTTTCATTTTCTGGAATAGGCACTATGGGATGACTGGGCTGCTGAACAAAGATGTCACAGGTTGGAGAAAGCATGAGGTTAAAAAAAGAAAAAAGAAACCATTTATCAGTTCAATTTCTACTCAGAAAAATCTCTAAAGTTTAATAATGAAAGCCAATATCCTCAGTCATACAAAGGATAGCAAGGCAAGGAGGTCTCACTTGTGTTCAACATGCTACCCAGTGAACAGGCTCTTACTACTCCTTATCTGTATGAAAATCTATTTTAATGTATGGCCTGTTTTCCATTGTACCATATTCACAAAATTAAAAGTGTCAACAAGGAATAAATCACTTTCCATTTGAAAAAGACATCTCAAGCAAGGGCACCTGCCTTCTAATACATTTAGTATGAGATAATACACATAAAGCTACTGAAAACTGTAACTGTATTTCTGTCACTTTAAATATCTGCCTTCTCAAAGCTCCTCCAAAAGAGCTCTCCTAACTCTTAAATTTCCCAGACATAAATCATACAAACATTTAGCTGAAAAATTCTCTATCACAGTAATTAGTATGTGCATAAGTTTTAGATCTCAGTCATTTTCCACTGTTTTGAGTGTTATATGACTTGTGTCTGAGTAATGAAGCTTCACAAATGTGACTCAAGTAAAGAATCATGCCAATTTTAATAAAATTTTAATTAAGACACAGGTAAATAAATAAGAGAGAGCTTATAAAGGAAATGTTAAGATCCTAAGCTTGTGAGGTTTTCCTATACAGTGACACGGACAGATCCTCTTTAGAGCAAAGGTTGCTGAAACTGTTGGGATTTAGATATTCTAGAATTGTGCAAAAAACATTTTGGAAGAATGTATAAACTTTTGTCAATGTACCAAAGGCACTATTTTGGTATGTAGATCAAATAGAAAATCAACAAATAATGTGTTGCTTAAAAAAGTGTTGTTCTTCCCCTAAGAAAATTAATTTTGAAACTGATTTTCAAGAAGAAAAACTGATCTGCTGAACTGTCCCTATATACCAAGGATGCTGAGGTGGAATACACTCTTATTTTCTGCAAATAAGTTATAGATCTGCTATGTACTGTAGTCTGTCCCTTTGTAGATTTGCTCTGGTTCATTTTCAGAGAGGCAAGAATCAACACTAACAACAACAGGAGCAGTTACAGAAGATTTGAAACATTTTTTCCCCTAAAATGAAAAGGCAAGTGAATAACTTTAGGAAATGAGGTTATCTATTTATTTAGGAAATGTAGACAGGGAAATAATTTAATGGAAAGGAAGGGTAAGGAGCCTAGGTCCTAAGCAACAGCAACATCTCTCTGTGCCACACACCTGGCTTCTGACTTCAGCCCCCACAGCCGCCAAGGCAGCTCCCAGACCTTACAGCATTCCAATGCTGCGGTGCAGCTCTTCACAACAGACTCAAGAGGTGTTCAGTGGCCTGTGTGGGAGACAGAAGTCCTGTTTCTAAACTCAGCATCCTGCAGCTACCAAGGGTGGGCAATCCTCAGTGACGCACAGGTAAAACACTTCAGGAACACCTGAGGTACCTGGCAAGGTCATTTTATTGACATAAACCCTGGAGTTGAGTTACCAGAATATGACTTCTCTGTATTCTAGCAAAGTAAGAAGGTTCAATGTCAAAGAGAAGATGGAAAGTATCGATCATTTCCTGTTTGCTTTCTGAAGTGTGGCTAAGCTCTCTGAGAAGAATTGTCCACTGCTTGCAAGAAAGAAAAGCGCCCCAGTCAGGTAGTGATCTGAGAATGCAACAGCCCTTTTTCTCAAATTGAGGGAGCCAATAAATCTAAAAAAATTACTTTTGTTGCATTATCTCCTCCTGGCTTTTATTGCTGGGAATTGCTGCCTACCATGTTAGCCTAAAATGCCTCTCTGAATCATGATTCTGCCTCACCTTTTTCCTTGAGCTTGAGATCTCAATTCTCTCCTTACACCTGACAAAAGTAATGATTGGTTTTGTCTAAGAATTGTATTTTCTTTCTTTATTGTGATAGCATCTATTTTCAAATTAAAAAGCCAACATGGTTAACAGTCTCGATACAGAGGGAAAATTATCTGTATTTTCTGGACAAACAGTCTTAATATTGATTGTTTTGGAGAGGTTTAATTGAAAGAAGGCAAGCGAGAGGCAAACAAGGACTTCACTAATAATAGGGAGAAAAAAGACTTGGAGGAAAACTGAACAATATACAGGTGTGTCTGTTTTCACAAGGCTTCTGTGACATAAAACACCTTATGTTATCATAGAAAAGTCTATACATTCTATTAGGTGTTTGGAGACCTGATTTTGCCATGACATGGGTGTCTAGTCTTAGGCAAGTCACATATGGCTACATTTACAAAGAACTTAGTACTTCAATGAATATGGAGCACAAAAGTCAAGTGCTGCATCCTATCTGCTAAAATAATGCTCAGTCTTGCAAGTCCCTAAAAAGATACTGTTAGATTTGTCTCTGAAAAGAGAATGTTAGGTTTCTCCCTGGAATCTTACAGCTCTGCCTCTGCCATCTGCAAAGGAGGTGAATGCCTTGGCCTGGGTGACTTCACCCTAATGAGCTGGAGGTCTGTTCCCTGTGTTATTTCCATCAAGTGTCAGTGCAATCTGAAATGTGTCATCTTTGTTGTGAAAAGGTGCCATACCTGCCATCCCAGTTTAACCAAGAGGCTACAGAGTTTTATTCTTTCCTCTCTGATTTTTCCTTACAAATAAAGATTTTGTGCTCTTGAATGCACACCACGCCAGCTCCACAAGCTGGATGGGACTTGCTGTTCCAGTGCACTTGTTTTCTGCTGCCTTATGGCTAAGGACTGGACCCTTTTGGAAGAGAGAGAAGTTTGAATCTCTGCAGCGTGAGATGAGCACTGTAATCTCTTTCACTGTCAGGACAAGTACTGAAAGAGGACATTGACAACTCAATGTTGACTTCTTCACATGGTGGTCAGCCTAAGGTGTTCAGAGGACACATAACTGGACAGTTAGCCTACTAGTTTAAACTCAACTTTGTATGCGTATCTTATAACTTACAGCCCTAAGCACAGGGGAAAGTTACTAATGGTCATCACTCTGCAAACCAGTACCAGACAGTCAAAAGTACCAGAACACAAAGTAGGCAGAATGAGGTGGGATGAACCCTTCCATACTAGACAACATGCAATTATCGTCCCTCAGAGTCAAATAGAAATGTGCTCGTGTCCACAACATCTGAAGTGTGAATGTGACTTGGACTATGTGCTTTTTACAGATGTGTGGTCTTAGTGAGAACTCATCAAGCTCTGTCACTAGCTGTCTTTCATCTCCATGTCAAAGCAGCAGGAAAGAAGCCCTATTTCCTTCTACAAATCTACAAATGTAAAACGACTGCATCTGTTGATGGTGGAAGATAGCCTTACTTTTATAATTTCTACTCTCGCTTCCTTTGCCAGTTAAAAAATTCTGCATTACTCTTCCAAGGTTAATGAACAATTCTTAACTTTTCCAGATGTCATTCAGTTTTCTGGTAATGTGACATTTCCTTTATTATTTCTAAGAACAGTGAAAGAGCAAACTAGACAAATCTGCATTTGTGGCTGCAAAGATTGTACTGAGGAGATCAGAATATCCTGACAATATATAAGTTTTGCAGTGTGTAAGTTCAAAAGGAAATGATATACCCAGCCAAAATAATTCAGTCAAGGCTTAGAGAAGAGGTGGTTATATAACATCTTAGTTAGACCTTTGTTCATTTAGTTCTGTAGAGTAATCAGTAAGACATATTTGCCTTTAAAAGGTCAGTTTATCTTTACTGTGGTATGAATCACAGCTGCCTCTGAACTAATATAAAGCTTTCTGAGGTGTTCTCCATGTAAGACCTTTTTCATAAATCTAAGTCACTCTCTAGAGGGTGTGCAATCTTTGCTAATTGAGGCACAGGTTTAAAACTCTTTTAAGAGAGATAACACACATAAGAAATAGGAATGCTTCAGCTACAGTAACCAGAGAACATTCACGTATACACTAATCTTTCAAGCTGTTCTGTTAAGTCGACTTTGAAAGTATATTCTTAAGTTATAAAACAGAGTCATTCCTTCACCATAGAAAAAATTACTAATTTCTCAAAGACTAAAAATGTTTATACATGTGGAACAAGAAAACCTTTTTTTATAGAACAATTTTATACATAACCACTTTTTCTGAGTAAAATAGCATGAAATCTAGGGTACCCATAAACAGTAAAACACCCACAGCAGCGAAGCAAGGACTACCTAAAACTAAGGGGAGAGAAAATATATAATGAAAAATGACAACTTATAATTATGATGTTTATAGTCTTTGAAATTATACAGTATAAAATCAATTTCAAAGATTCAATCAGTTAAGTACCCAATCCTTTGACACCTTTCAGCTCTCTATAAAAGGAAATGTAAAGTTGAAATGGTGATCACAACCAGGATTTTTTAATGTGCCTTCAGCCACACATGCAATAAAATATACTGACTAATTTGTAAATCATTATTATACACAACTGTACCTGTATCTTTACTTATGATATATTACTGTACCTGTACCTGAGCAACCTGATCTAGCGAAGATGTCTCTGCTTACTGTATGGTTTTGGACTAGATAATCTTTAAAGGTCCCTTCCAATCTAACACATTCTATGATTCTATGATTTTTAACTTGATTATATCAAATCTCTACCCAGACACTAATAAGTACCTGTCCCTAATAAGAGGGACAACTGGCATGCAGACGTGGTTCCCTGACAGGTTCTCACAGGACAGCCCTGGAGGGCACTAGATCCAGTGAGATCTAGTGAGACTGAAAATTTTGTAGCTGAATACCAAAGGTTGGAAGAGTTGCAGGGCTTTGCAGTAGGAATTCCTTAGCTCTAAAAAATCTGGAGGGAGGGAGATAAATGCAAACCCAGAGTGCATTGATTTTCCTTGGGTTGCCTTTTCCTAGGCCAAGATCAACATTTCATGCTGGGCTAGTCTATGATGAAATTGGCTGGGGACTTTCTGCCAAAATTATCTTTCAGTGAAAAATGCTAGCAGCAGAAAAATGAAGCTTTCCACAAAACATTTTGATCTCCCTTGCAAATTCTTGCTATTCATTTAGAAAATTATAATGAAATGTTAAATCATAACAAATCCTGTCCATAACTGAGACATTGTGGTCACTGACATGGATGTTTCACTTTGGATCACTACCATAAAATACTTAGATAAATTTTACTATCGTTGCATTTTGTGCCAATCATGATAAGAAACTTTGGTTTCTGCCGTGGGCTAATCAAGCTCTGCAGTTCCTCAAAAGGCTTATTTCACTATAGGTGATTACGGGGTCTGGTGGCCAGCGAGGGACTAGGCTCATAACAAAGAGGAGGCATGAAAATCACCACCCACCCACCCATAGAGTAATACAGGAAAGTAGAAAAATATCTTCTAATCACACAGATTAGCACTATCTGATTTGAGTTAGTTCATACAAGACAAAGGATGCATTTTGATTTCTGGAGTATTTAAATGTTTTCAAATTTTCATCTGTGTTGGAAAAAAACCAAATCTTTCAGAGTTTCCAAACACAGAAGCATCGGAAATTTCCCTCAGCAAGGGTCTCACAGAAATTTAGTCATCTCTTAGAAGAGACAATGCTTCCTTGTCCCAGGAAGGGGCTCATTGCTTGCTGACTGGTAACAACCAAATACATTTAACTGCTTTCCAGGTGAGAGTGTGAAACAAAATGGATTTCATTTTCAGAGTTAACTTTCCTCCCATAGGTTCTTCCCAGATTAGCTGCATATCTGAATAAGCCCTGTTTTTTGAGTAACTTTCTCATGCAACAGCTCTTTGACCTTAGCTACTTTAAATCCAAAACACAAACTTTGACTGCATTTTCAAGAATGTGCAGGTGTAACTGTCACCATTTATATTAAAATTTGTATTAAGATCATATTCTGACTACTAAAATGATAACCAGTGATTAAGAAAAAAACTATTACCGCAATTACAGTTTGTCATATATGACCACTCCATAAAAGTTCAGAACACTTTGCAAAAGAGAAAATGCCTTGAGGTTCATAACATCTCTGTAACACTGTAACATCTGACTGAGGTTCATAACATGTCTGTAAATACTGGCTTCTTTAGTTCAAACTCTAAGTACGTTCTTGGAATTTCACCAAAACTAATTATATTTTGTACATTTTTCTAACATAGCTGGAAGTGGAGTTAATTAAGGCCATATTTCAGAGTGTGCATTATATCAATATATGCTTTAAAAGTTAAGTGAATTCTAATTGTGCCAATTTGTTCTTTAAAATGTAGAATTTCCAAATATTCATCAGCTCACTGTTTACTTTTCCTTGATACCTTGGAAGAGTTATTTATAATCTGAAAAAGCAGCAGGGAATTCTCTAGAAACATCTGTGTTCAGCGAGGTCTGAGATACAAATTTCTCTATATCTCTCAGTGTTTTGGAACAGTAAATGATAATTTTTATTCCTTCAGAGTTTGTTTTTTTTTTCTCACTACCAATAAAAAGCATACAAGTATCATTTTTCTTTCTCAAATAGCCTATATGCTCACCAAATTTTGTTTGATGTTTGTCACTCAAAAGTACAATTCTGCTTTTGCTGTTAATAACAAACTTTACCTCAGAGTGGCTTCTATTCTTTGAAACTTTATCCTTTGTTTTTATTACAATATTGCAAGAAAAAAAAAAAAACATGTCCCCAGGTTGCAGTTGCTATCTGCCAAATCATCAACAGAGATTATTATTTTTAAATTCTTTTCTGTGGTAACAAATTCCCCAGCAATAGAGTCGTATCCAGCCCAAATCCAATCATGGATCAAGACCCTAGCATATGAAGCATCCTCTAAGGTATGGCAAGCTTGCCCCCAACACCACGTGGCATGTCATAGAATCCCCTTCACAGCAGAGACTTTAGAAGCAGATACCAAGAAAGTTGCAGTCTTCGGACTGTTGTGTTTTCTTTGGTTCTTCTCCTAAGATATATGTTCACACAGAAGGCAAAGATATCTCAGAAATGAGATGTTAGCTAGGGACAGAATTTCTATCATATTTTATAATGGTTTATATATTAAAAATGTATGTCTGCAATCCACTATGGAGAAGACTAGTTGCAATCTTTCTAGGAGAAAGTCAGGCATAAGACTGAACTCAAGTTTTACATTATGTAGCAACTTCTACTAATGAAGAGAAATAATTTCGAAGCACTTTTTGGTGCTTCATACTAGTTTAGGCTGTCCAAGCAGAGAAAACCCATATAAATGAGAAAGCAGAAAGAAACAGAAGTATAAGCATGTTCCAAGAGGAAATACAGACACTTCTGGACACACTAGGAGGCATATTTTGATTTCCTAGTACAGAATATGCCTGCTGGGGTTTGATCCTACCATGTTCAATGTTTTATATGTATGTTTTCTAAATGAACAGAACTACACCAAAGGAATACTAGGATCCCACCATAGACAGCTTTTCCTAGTAGAAATAAGACAGCAAGGCCCTCAAAATTGCCTAATTGTCCAAGCCAAAAGGAGTGGCATAGTAATCAATTCCCTTTTTTCCTTTGGAAGAGCTGTCTCTGCAGCAGTGGGTGGCAGACCTCTTTCCAGGCAGTACCACACTTAAGATATCTCCACGTTAAGTACCTGCTCTTGTGTCTCTGTCTTGTGATGATCCTAAGCTACCTTTGTATTCTGTTGCTAATTTGATTGTTTCAAAGAAAGCAATTGATTACCAAGTTATGATCCTCCTAAAGTGCTTTAGGATAAATGCCTTTCTTAAGAGATGAGCTGAGCAAGAACTCTAGATGAATTTTCTGCAGGCTTTATCAAACCAAGTCCAAAGTGATAGAAATTTCATCTAAGTATGATCTGATTTAACTAGCTCACTAAGCACTGCCATAAAAGAATACACAAAGGAGACATAGAAATATTAAGCATTATATTTTTCCAATGAGGAGGCCCAATTTGTAGCACAGCAATAATGATCTGGCTTATTTGCCTCTGACTTCTTTTTCTGTGCTAAAGCAATTGTTCTGAATCACAGATAGTAGAAGGCTGATCAACCACAATACACCTACACAAGTACAACATTTAAATATCAAAGTGCAGAAGAGAAAAAGAGACTCTCTTCTAGAAATAAAAGCAGCTGGGTTGATGTCTGGGAGAAAAGTGCTTTTCCATGGCAACCTTGAAAGGCTGCCGCATTCGCAGAATGTCAATTCCCACTATGCTACTATTAATCAAACAGAAACTCCAGCGAGTAGGAGATTGGATAGTGAGGTAAACACCAATGGGTTTATTTAAATAATAATAAAGATTCCCTTTAAATATGCTGTTTACTTATAAGCCTGCAGACCTTCAAGTGATTATGCAAAGCTGAAACTTCCAACATGACAACATTCAGTGATTTTAAGAAAACTCCATTTAGGTCCAGGAAAAAAAATGGATTTGGCTTTAGCCCAAAGTTGGACATTAAAGAAAACTTGTCCTCTGCAAGCTGGGACCTTTAATCTTGTAAGTAACATCTGATGAGGTGCAGAAATGGTAATTTTTTAACATTTCCCATACCTCTTGCAAAAAGCCAATTCTTTTCAATCTATTTTCACAGCTAAGCTGCTAAACACTTAACCGACTGGGAGATTTTCACAGGAATGCACGTGAATCGTGTGCTCAGCCCCAGCTAACAGTAAGAAAAGGCAGTCTGGAAGTCAAGAGAGACTAAGAGGTTGTCCCCAGCTCCTTCAGAATGATGACCAGTTTCCCAAAATCTAATGTCCTCTGCCCTGAAAGGCATTTACTTGGATTGCAACTCCCTAGGAAGCAGAAAATTGTAGTACAGCCCAGGTTGGACTGTCCAAACACATCTTGAAAACCTCCAGTGACAGGGACTCTACCACATCCCAGGGAGATTGTTCCAGCAATTGGTGGTTCTCACTGTAAAATATTAAGAAAGATTATAAGATAATAATAAGATTATAAGATAATAACTTGCCTCTTCCAGTGCAAGTTGAACCCATTATCCTTTGTCTGCTCCATGTGCCTCCCTGTGAAGAGAAAGACCTTCTGTCCTCTTTGTAGCCACCCTCTAAGTACTGAAATACTGTGTCAAAGTCTCCTCTTGAGCTTTTTCTTCTCCAGGGAGAAAAGACCTGTAAGTCTTTTCTCATAGAGCAGGTTCTCTATCCCTTTGATCACTTTTGTGGCCCTCCTTTGGATAATCTCCAGCATCTTGGAATTGCAGGGACAGTACCTCAGGTGCAGAGTTGTCCTCTTCCACTATACACAGTCCTCTGTTAAAGACTGGAGAGTTTCCCAGCAGAAGCAGATTTTGGACTTAGCCACAGAGTTAAATGTTACCTCTGAGGTAATGAGGCTCTCCCTCACTGCAATAGTTGTGGTCAGTTCACCCGCATGAGCTGTTTTATTCCAATCAAAAGGAAAAGGACTTTCTTTTTTATAATGTAAAGTTCTACTCTCATAATTATTCAAGATCAAGGAGTGTTAATAAGAGCAGCAGAGCCTGGTTCCAGGGGGAGTGGGGAAGGAGAGGACAAGACTTGACAAGGCCAATGAAAACAGAATCAGCTGACTTGAATGGGAAACACTTTTTTATTTCAGAATCACTCTGTGCACAGATAAGAGAGAACCTTCTCTGCACTTCTCCAAGCAGAAGGACCTGCACAATACCTTGGCTCCCTCTACCACATTCCATCAAAACTAAAACCATATTATGAAATTATTTGGGGCACAGTTTTTGCCTTTCATCTCTCCGAGTAGCTCTAATCTACAAAACTTGGCAGATTCACGTTTCACCTCACCTTGTGGTCAGTATGACATCACCTATGAAGATTCACATACAAGGTGGAGCTTAAAAAAACCACCAACCTACCACATTATCTGCCTAAACAACACCACATTATCCTTCCAATAAAGTAATTCAGATGGAGACAGCTGTTATTTTCTTATGCCTGGACCCAACAAATGAAATTATAGTGGCTCAAGGAGTTCACCATATCTAGCCTCTCTAATATAAGACACAGGTGATCAACTTTGCCATATCCCACTTCCCATTTGTGAGGGAACACCTATGTAACGTGAAGATTAACAGCTCCATTCACTAGCACATCCTGTCCATTCTCAGTAGTGTTTTTACAACATATTTTAAATGATTGTAAGAATTTATGGCAGCACGTTTTGCCCTCTAGTGGAAAATGAAGCAAAATACCATGTGTAGTTACAAATGTTATAGATAAGCACACAAAATATAGAGATTGACTGTATAGGCACTGACCAAGTATTTACTGGATGCCTGGAGAGACAACAAGTGAGTCAAAGTACATATTCTCTTTTATCCCAAAGGATTAAGAATGGAGATGGGAAACTCCAGGGATTTTACAGAGGTAACATTCCAGGTGTAGTAGAGGATGGAACAAAATTCCCATGATGTTGGAATATTGTTTACAGAAAAGGTCTAAAAGTTTGACATGTCAACACCTGATACTGTGTCCATTGTACTTCATTTTCTGTTTCTTGAATTATTGATAACAGTAAATGAAATAATTTCTTTTTTTAAAAAACATGAGTGACTCAGACAGTAGTGGGTGATGTAAAAGACAGGGTTATTCAAAGAAATAATAAAGCAACCGCTGTCAGAGTTTTAAACAACATACATTGACTCAAAATTTAAATAATGATCCTGTGAATAAGATCAAAATTAATCTTCTTTTGCTTATCAAAGAATGATAATGCTGTAGAACAAAACAGAAACATTAAAAGAATTGTGGTCAGTGTTTAATTCCTGTGTAAATAAACCTTTGTTTGTATTACACGAGGCCAGTATTGACATCTGATTATTCTGTTTCCCAAAGTATTGAGCTTCACCTACCTAGAGAGTGACACCAGTTTAGAAATACAAAAGATTTTGATAAATATATTTACAAACACTACCAGAAATGTTTCAAAATCTTACCTACCTCAGACAACTGAGTCATCTCCTTTTATATCAGTTACCCTTATCTTCAATTGCTGAGAGTTTACAATTATTTCAAATAATTAAGTAATTACAATTACTTTAAACACCAGAAAACAGTCAATGGTAAATTGAGTTTTACTGAAAAGTCTGCAAAGAAGTCTCAAAAAAAGATTTTTGTCACAAAAATCTTTGTTGTTCCCACCAATCCTGCTTCAGAATTTCTCATTATTGAATTTTTTGGGGTACTAATTATGGTTAACATCATAGATTCCCACGTATTTCCACTACATCTTATAGGATGGAATAGGGAACCTGCTATATTAACAAAATTGAAGGCTGCATTTGGAGAAACATGAGATTATCATTGCATGTGGCACCTATTTCACTTACACATTGAGAGGAACGGTAGTGGAGACTCAATCAGAAGCCAAACGTATGAACTTCATTGCTTACACTGTCACACCAGCCAGTACTAGGACCTCATAAAAAATACAGACCTCCCAATTACCTACCTGGTGACATAACCATTCAAAAGGCTGCTGCAGAAGTTTTTGAACTAAAATTAAATGATCTTCTGAGCTTTGTTCTGATAGAATCACTCTTCAGAGAATTCCGGGCTATGGATGATTCTGCTCAATCCCAGAAGTTGCAAACTTAAATAGAGGGTCAGTGTGCAATGTGGAAATAAAAATATATCAAATATACAACATATATAAAAATACACATGTAAAATAAAAGCTATTTACAGATGTGTGAAGCTTACAGGAAATCTGTGTGAAATACCTTTTCTAAGACCGTAAAAAATGACCTGAGGAAGAGAGCAAATTTATGGTTTACAGGGAAAAGGAAGAAAATGAAAAGATGATGAAGCTCTAGTATTTACATTGTACATAAAGAACCTGTTAATATCAGAGATGTGTGGCTGTATGTATCAATTTTCAAAGTACACAAAGGTTGCTTGGAATGACATAAGTTCCGTAAATGTTCCTTACAAGTTCCTCTTTTCCATAAAGAGGAACTTGTAAGAACTTTTCCATAAAGAGGAACTTGGAACTTGGAAAAGAGGAACTTTTGCTTTCAGCATGGAAAGCAAAGTCAGAAGCTGGGCTGTTAGATTTCACAAAGAATCACAGAATGGATTGGAACGGACCTCGAGAGATCATCGAGTCCAATCCCCCTGCCAAAGCAGGATCTCTAGAGGAGATTGCACAGGTAGGGGTCCAGACCCCTGGGGAACACCGCTAGTCACAGGTCTCCCCAGACAGACTCTGCTCCACTGTTCACCACCCTCTAGGCCCAGCCCAGCAAGCAGTTCTCGACCAACCTCACTGTCCACTCATCTATCCCACACTTTCTCAACTAATTTCTCCCTGCCCAGCTCTCCAGTCTGTCTAAATCCTGTTGAATGGCAGCACAACTTTCTGGTGTGTCAGCCACCCCTCCCAGCTTTGTGTCATCAGCAAACTTGCTGACTCTGCACTCTATTCCTTCATCCAGGTCATCAATGAATACATTGAACAATACTGGTCCCAGTACCGACCCCTGAGGGACTCCACAAGTTACAGGCCTCCAGCCAGACTCTGTCCCATTAATGGCAACTCACTGGCTTCTTCCCTTCAACCAGTTCTCAATCCACCTCACTACTCTACCCTCCAGGCCACACTTCGTCAGTTTGCCCACCAGGATGCTGTGGGAGACAGTGTCAAATGCCTTACTGAGATCAAGGAAAAACACATCCACTGCCCTACCAGCATCCATCCACCTGCTTACATCCTCGTAAAACGCTATCAGTTTATTCAAACATGACTTCCAGTTGGATGCTCTGATATTGAGCTTGGAAGAAGCTGTCCTTGAATATAGAACAACTATCTTGAGCCTCTTTTCCTTCCAGTACCCTGTCCCTGAGCCAGGACTACTCCTCATAACGTTCTTTTCTTCCAGTTGCTTGGAGATGGCACCCAGAACAAGCTGTTCAATCACCTTAACAGGGACAGAGGTGAGACTGACCAGCCTGTAATTACCTGGATCCTCCCTCTTACCCTTTTGTAAGACCAGCATGACTTCCAGTCTTCAGACACCTCTCCTGTTCTTCAAAACTTGTCAGTGATAGGGAGTAGCTCAGCAATCGCCTCCAATAGCTCCCTCAGCACACGTGGATGCATCCCATCAGGGCCCATAGATTTGTGCACATTGATCCCACCTAGACTCTCCCAGACCACCTTCTCCTCAACCAGAGGGGAGGTATCCATTTCCAGAACTTTCTTTATAGGTTCAGGGTTCAGGAGACTTGAGGGAGAGTCTTTGAAGTGAAGACTGAAGCAACGAAGGCAATCAGTATCTCCACCTTCTCAGCATCCTCCATTACCAGGACACCCCTCTCGTTCATTATCCCTAGTCTTCCTCTTGCTGTTCACATACTTGTAAAACCCCCCTTCTTATTATCCTTTATGTTCTTTGACAGCTCTTCATCACATCCCTGCAGGTCCTGAGAACATTCTTATACTCCTTCCAAGTGGTCAGACCCTTTTTCCACAATTCATGGACCTTCTGCTTCCCTTTGAGTTTATGCATGAGCTCCCTGCTCATCCAATCCCGTCTCCTGCCACCCTTCCCTGATTTCTTACTCATAGGGACACACCACTCCTGAGCTTGGACGAAGCACTGTTTAAACACTGCCCAGCTGCCACAGGCACCCTGACCTTTTAACAGCCCAGCCCATGGGATAGCTCTAATTAGGACCCGGAAGAGATCAACATTTGCTCTCCTAAAGTCCAGGGTAGCAACCCTACTGTTTGCTTTACCTCTTCCACTCAAGATCTTGAACTCCACCATCTCATAGTCACTATGTACCAAACTTCCCCTGACCTTCAATTCCCTAACAAGCCCATCCTTATTAGTAAGGACAAGATCTAGTACCACCCCACCCTTCGTCGACTCCTTCACCATCTGTATCAGGAAGTTGTCTTCAACACATTGCAGAAAACATCTGGACCACACATGCCTGGCCCTGTTGCTTTCCCAACAAATATCTGGGTAACAGAAGTCACCCATAAGGGTTCTGGGTGCAGAGTGCTAGAGGAAATCAGAGGGGCTGCAGAATATCCTTATCTCAGCAATTATGCACTGAGAATATCTCTGTTTGAGAAAACAGCTGATGTGATATTTAAAAAAAAACAAACACTATCTTAATTATCCATAGACAACTTTTCCCTGCCTTATTAATCTTCCTATAAAAATTCCTGAGTTTTCAGCAGTGTTTTCCATTAGCAACAGCAAATTCCCATTTTCATGATAAAAATTAGCTTCAATGATCATATGACATGTTTGTTTGTCCATGTGAATGCCATGAATGAACTAGGAAACTTGTTCAAAAATACTTGATCATAAAATCAATTGCAACTAAATAAACATGTCTGCTGGTTTAGTAAAACTTGAAACAGAACAAAACCCAGCCTAGCAGATATGAAAAGGTGCTCAGGATGCCTCAAAGACAGAACGGAAGGCTGGGTTTAGTTTTATTTTGTATCCATACCAATAAATGAGTAAAATGGTAAACTCTAAACCTCACAGTACAGAGAGGGCAACTTGAGACACATTTGACATTGTCCATTAAGCTAAACTATGTTTCTAATCAATGGAGAGGGAAAGACATTTCCAGGCATTTCTTCAGAGCCTGAGTCACGCTGTTGCTTCACCTGATGAGGGAATCGTGGCAAAGCCTAAGAAACAGCACCGAATGCCTATATAGATTTAACCTCTTGCATCCCAAATAAAGCACACATACATCTTGGAGTGGGATTACCTCTGACAGAATCAAGGTTTGAGCATTTGCAGACAGATTCTTTGTTAGAAAAAGAGGGTGTGGAAGGGATTCATCTGAAGAGTCCAAACAGTGTCTTCCATGGACTTCTAAAGCTCATGATTTTCTAACAGTAGACAGGAGGTCTCTTCAGAATTGTAAATACCTCATGTCAACTGCTTTTCAGAAAGACATCAATCAAGACAGTTTTCACCTTACAAAGCTCATTAGTCAGTCCTGACACCCACACACTTTGGACTACAGAGATTTTGTCTTCTTCATTGCTGTTTCAAAGAAGACACAAATATCAACAAAGGTGCAACTACCTTTGCATTTGCAAGAATCAGCTGTTTGTCAGGATGACAGATAAAGCCCGTATTTCCCTCAGATTAGCTTTTCTTCACAGAATCACAGAATCACAGGATGTTAGGAGTTGGAAGGGACCTCAAAAGATCATCTAGTTCCAAACTCCCTGCCTGAGCAGGATCATCTAGATTAAATCACACAGGAATGTGTCCAGATTGGTCTTGAATGTCTCCAGAGAAGGAGACTCCACAACCTCTCTGGGCAGCCTGTTCCAGTGCTCTGTCACCCTCACAGTGAAAAAGTGTTTCATTACATTCACATGAAACTTCCTGTGTTCCAGCTTGGACCCATTTCCCCTTGTCCTATCAATGGCCGACACTGAGAAGAGCCTGGATCCATCCTCCTGACACTGTCCCTTTACATTAATGAGATCACCCCTCAGTCTCCTCTTCTCCAAGCTAGAGACCCAGCTCCCTCAGCCTATCCTTGTAAGGAAGGTGTTCCACTCCTTTCATCATCTTGGTTTCCCTGTGCTGAAGTCTTTCAAGGAGTTCTATGTCGTTCTTGAACTGAGACACAATATTCCAGGTGCAGTCTCACCAGGGCAGAGTAGAGGTGGAGAAGTACACTCTCTTCCCTCAGTCCCCAAGAAAAAAGAAATAGCCCATTACTTTAACATAAACATTGAAAGTATTGAAGCATGAGGGATGGCATAGATTAATTGTCCTTTAGAGAACAAATAGCTTGAACAAAGTGTGGTGAGAGCCCTGTCCTGGATAAAGGAAGCCTCAAGATGTGTTGTGCTGAGGGAAGGACATAACCAGGGATGCTGGAAGCACAGACTCATCTGAGACATATCTGCTAGAGCACCTGCTGACACTGAATTCTAATAAATAAGCTTATTTCTGCCTAGAATCAAAAGGTTAAAAGCCCGACAAAGCTCTTGAGTCACACCACACTTGAGCTCACCTTATTGTACAAAGAATTGTGACTGTAAGGGCTACAAGGATTCCCGTGAACATTGCACATGATGGAAGACAAGTGGCTGAAAGGTCCAGGGTTTAGACAGTCAGCGAGGGAGAGGAACAAAGGACGCAAAGGGGACTTAGTTGGAGGGATCGGTTTACTTGGATAAAGGGGGTGTAGGAGAGAAGTCTCCTATGAAAAAAGAAAACAGAAATGAATAAATGAATATGAAAAAGAGGCTTTGGACGGAAAAAAGTTCTTGTCTTGCACCTTTTCTATATTTCATAGGGCTTGATGATTAACTAGGAAAGAAACAAACCATTGCTATGTTCTAATCACTTTCATTGGAATGAAAGTACACAAACAAAAACCTGCTGTAGATGTCCCATTAAACCAGCTACTCTGACTGGGCCCTGCTTTGACTGAGGTCCAGTACATCTCCCTTCTTCAGCTCCACTGATGCTCAATGGATAGAAAAGGCCAGCAGGATCTTGTGCTAGGATAAAATGGCCACATTTTGTGACATTTTTTCTGAGAGGGTGGATTCAAATCAAAATAAGCCTGAAAACAGTGTCTGTGAGGTACAAAAGTCCTATTGGTGTAGTAGCAATCTCTTTCACAAGACTCTTGCAAGTATTTTCAGACAATTAAGAGTTACACCAATAAAGGTGCACACACAAATTTTACTACTGCAAGTTGTCAGCAAGTAATAGTGTTTCTGGTTTAAAAAAAAAACTCCAATATGCTCGTGCTCTTTGCACCCAAGCAATAAAAGGGATAAAAAATAATTTTTAAAAGATAGAGTGATAGAGTCAAGAAGACATACCCAGCTTTTTGCACAGATGTCATGCTTAGGTTTTGTCGAGGCTGATGATCAAATCATAGAATCACAGAATGCAGGGAAGGGACCTTTAAAGGCCACCTAGTCCAACACCCTGCAATAAGAAGGGACATCCTCACTAGATCAGGTTTCTCAGAACCCCATCAAGCCTGACCTTGAATATCTCCAGGGATGGGGCCTCCACCATCTCCCTAGGCAACCTCTTCCAGTGTCTCACCACCATCAGTGAAGAATTTATTCCTAATGTGTAATCTAAATCTAGCCTGCTCTAGTTTAAAACCACTGCCCCTCATCCTATCGCTACATGCCCTTGCAATGCATCCCAAATTCTTACTCTTTTGGCTAGCTGAGTCTAGCCCAGATTCTCCCAAGTGCTGTGTCTGTGAGCTCAAGGCCCAGAAAATGTGTGACAAGAGGTTCAATTAGTTCCAGCAGAAGCAACTGTATCACCAGCCAAAGGGGTGAGCATGAGCAAATAAGATCAGAGCCTGGCAGTGGTGAGAGCAGCTGGAAGGGGACCAGGCAACAGCAACTTCACACTGACCTTGCCTCCTGCTGCTGCTGCTCCTCAGAGGAACCAGCCCACCAGCACTGCCTTTATTAATGATAAACCTTGGCAAACTGGACTAAACAGCTTCATGACACATATAACTAATATATCTTTGGTTCATCATTATCTTGCTCTTCCAACGCCTCTAGTTGTTTGGGATTTTTTTAATAAGAAAGGTTCCTCTATGTACATACTCGTTAATAAATATCCACAAATGCATGAATTTCTAACATTCCTTGTGATTTCTCGTATTACTATGCAAAAAATACCCTGTTTTTTTCCCTCCAAATACTCCTTTTCCCTAGTTTAAAAATGGAAACTTTCATGAAGCCATTGCACCAGCACTGCTCCTTGAGCTATGGAGGGTTTTTGAATGAATTGGAGCATACTTGCAAAATTCCTGAAATATTACTGAAATGTATTAAGCAAGAGTTAAAAGAAACCCTCCTTTCTCATGATGGGTAAATTGCTATCTCCAGTGAAGGCATCTAAAAATGTGGGAAGCTTAATACTGTCAGATATTACATCAGAAATACTACACGATCTTTTTGAAGTATTTGATGGAGATATCCACTAAACAACAAGTTGTATATGTCCTCGGANAAGGTAAAAGGAGAAAAATTAAAAATAAAATTGGACTTTTCCCTGGTTTGTAAATTTTATCAGCACACCTGTGTCAGTCTATGTACAATGTACCCAGAACACATAATAAGAGCTATCTGTGAGCTGAGATCATTTCAAAATGATCTTTAGTAATTTAGAAAGCTCTTTTTTGTCTCCATCTATTGCTTTGGATTATCTGCATGAGAACAGCTACCTGTTACAGCAAAAAAATTACTATTTTATTAGAAGGGAAGTGCCCTTTTCCACATAGGGACATTCCTTAATGAAGTGAAAAGCAAACAAGCTACTCTCTGTTGTGCAAAAACCTGTGTGTACAACACAGGCCCGGGAAGCTGAAGGTCAATAGTTATGACTGGATGAATCATTATGTCTCAAACAGAATTTCACCCGCACAGTCACCAGTGCTTAGTGTCACACTGGGAGGTTTGGTAGGGAGGGGAGGTTCTGCAGAGTACTAAGAGAAATCAGAAGAGATAAGTTAATAAAAAACAACCTTAGAGAGAGAGAGATTGAACAGAAATGTAAGAGCTGAACCTCCCAGCAGGACTGGGAGAATCTCCAAAGAAAA
The DNA here is from genome assembly GCA_013399135.1 of Heliornis fulica. Taxonomy (NCBI): domain Eukaryota; kingdom Metazoa; phylum Chordata; class Aves; order Gruiformes; family Heliornithidae; genus Heliornis; species Heliornis fulica. The sequence continues at coordinate 137,988 of VXBZ01006125.1, forward strand.
CCAGGGAAAATCAGTAACAGTATAAGGAGTTTTGCCCTCAGCTGTAGTAGATGTCTGCTAAGTTCTTATTCGAGGACAGGTGGACTAGCACTGGCTCTTCCAGAGAAAGCAAAAGGTCCCCTGCTACTAGTCCCCTAGGTTTAATCCACAGCTCTCGTATCCTATGAAAGCAGTCAATCTACTTGATTTTGGTGTACTACTGGTGGGAACATCCCTAACCATTTAGAAGCCAGCAGGTGCTGATCCAAAAATGCAAACTACTGAGACCAAGGAAAGAGGAAGAATGAGCGTCCTTATAAGAAAACAACCTCATGCATGGTTAGAGACCACCACTGAAGTCTCAACCTGAGTTTCTCCCTCGGAAGTGTTTCAGATATGCACTAAGATCGGGAACATCCTTATGTGGGCACACAAGTTTATTCCATATACAAGGGACTTAGATCAGGAGCATAAACCTAGTCTGAGAGGCAGTCGCTGCAATTGTAAGCATGTGCTGTGATGTAAGCATGCACTTTCCTGTTTTCCCTAACTTTTGCTATTATGGTACTATTAATTATTATGTCAGACCACCATTAGAGTCATACAACCATTTCTCACACAAACAAAACCAGCTTCTGATAAGTCAACGAATCCATTTAAATATGGGCTTAAGGAGTTCCTTTCCAGAACAAAGATGTATTAATAGAGGAATCCCCAAAATAACAAGTGTTTTATAACAACCAGATGTATTTCTTAACTTAGGATTAAAATGTGAGTTGTCAGTACTTAAAAGCACATGTAATTGTTCTTTTAAATAAAGGAAACAAAACTGAACATACTCACTGTGAAATTAACTTTCCCACCTATCAAAGTCAATGCACTGCATTTGTTTATTTTAATTCATGATCCTTACATGAAATAATTTTGTCCTTTGTTTTAAGAAACAGATTTATTCATGGAATTATTATGCCCTCAATTCTTCAGTAATATGTACCATCAACCCCAGGTTTGAATTTGCATGAAGATATAAATTGTGGCAATTGCATCATTCCTTCACCAGAAAAAAAATATAGCCATCAGAGTCAGTGCCCAAACCTGATGAAAAGGAGATATAAGCTGCCTCTGCCTTTGCAGCAAGGTGCTGCTGAGGTGGCCTAGACCAGAAGCTCCCCAGAAGAAGCTCCCTGTCAGCTCTTCTCCTCTTTCATCCCAGAAAAATGTCAGCAGTGTCTAGGCATCAGAAGGTTTTCAGTAAGTTAAAGCATGAAAAACTCACTATAAACTCGCAGGTAGTCTCTGAAATCAAATATTCCCTGTCAACCTCAAAAGTTTGGAGACAAATTGTAAATAATCACAGTATTTTACAGAAACTCTTCAGTTTGCAGAAGGCTATAGAATGAGAAACCTTCTGATGCCAAACATATGTATTGCTGGACCCCACTGATGCTACAAATAAATCTTTCTCTGTTTGTAATGCTGCATTATTCTTGGGAAATTCCAGGAATGTTCTTCAGTAAGTCAGAGGTATGGGGAGGAATGGAAATAACTAAAATTAAAATCTTTTAAAAATTCACTAATAAAGGGAAGAAAAGAGGATTGCCAATGCTAAAGTCTCTCTCTAATGTGCCTAGAGAGGCAAAACATAAGCAAATTTCAGTTAGTAAAGTATTTTATTCGTATTGTGGCTGGTAAGAGGACTTTCTGGCTTCATTTTACTGAGAAGCAGATGGAAGATTCAGAACATACTGGCTAGGTTAATAATAAGCTCCTACAGGGACATTCAGATTATGTATTGCAGTTAAGGTTTAATTAGCAATAGTGCACACAAACACAAATGCACACAAAAAGGCTGACAATCATTTATTCAGGAGTCCTCTGAAATAATGCCTCATGCAGATCATCAAAGCTCAGGATGTTTTTGCACAGTGGATGTGTTTTCACACAGAGGTGTGTGGGAGAAGACAGCACTGTCACTGCCCCATGGGCTGCCTGTTAATGTCCCACGCACGTGGTAGAAAAGCAGTCCCCTCAATCTGTGGAGGGACCCGAATATGGACCTGGGGGAGCTATGCACTGGGGAGTGACATGGAAACTCACTGGGGCCCTTCACAGTCTCCATTGGAGAGGAAAGAGTGAACCTTATACAGTTCTTGCTGTCCTCATTTCTCTTTATAGGGAACTTGGGTCTGGACCCCAAAGGGAGGAAACTCTTCCTAGTAAATCTGACCCAGACATCTGCTTCACAAGCAAGTACCCAATTTCCACTCTTGTACAATGTTTCCTATGGACATCATTAAAAGACTATCACCTCATCATATGTGTTTTTAGATCGTCACAAAGAGTCCCTGTAGGAAGCTCAGCTGCCTACCTCCTGACTCGAGACTCTCCTCCAGGAGCCTGGGACCCCTGAGGGAATCATCTAACTTTCCAATAAACAAGATACTAGGATAAAATAAGAATCTAAGAATATTTCATCACCTTTAAGGAAACTAGCTGAGGCTACAAAATCCTTCAATAAGTTACTCACCTGCTCAATATCTTGATCACTGATTTCTTCAAGGTACTTTTTAAAAGGATTGGGTTGATAGGGCTCCTCCTTCTGCTGTGCACTCTTTCCTTTCACCACCACAGGACGAATGACACCAGGTTTTGTCTTGACCCATAACACAGCCCAGAGAAAAGAGATAGAAGAAAATTTTTTTAAAAATAGATTACATAATAGATTACAATAGATTACAAAAAATAGTTTACATAATATTTGTTAGGCAAGTCAGTTCCAATGAGGCTGTAAAGACTAGAGGTTTTTTTTAAAGTTTTATTCATAAAATATTTCACTACCAAAATTATACAGGTGTCATGCTGCCTGACCTACTTTTAATACAGATTGCAGACAAAAATGTCTGGAGCTGTTTCTATGCACAGAACCTCATCATTGACATCTGTTTGCTGCTGACACAGAAATAGATGCTAGGCTGTCAAACTATTTTTTGTGGGGTTTGCTGGATGTTTTTTTCTAGCTGTGCAGTGCATCTTGATAAGTTCATCAGGTCACACTTTATGCACAGCCATACGCCTGATTTCGTGCTACAAACAAATTGTGTTCTGGGCTCCTCAAAACCATAACTGTGAAAAAAGGAAGGAAAACATGTGATGATGCCCAGGCAGCAATATCTTAGGGGAAAGTCTTTCTGGGGAATAATACCAGTAATTGCATGCTGGCTTTTGACAGTATCTTTAAGAGTTCACTTGTAAAAGTACAATTTTAGAGAATTTAATCAGCACAGATGTGTGATACCCCTTATTCCAAACAGATTGGATTACTTAATCAAGAAAAAAATTCTTGGTTAGCTACCAGCCAACCAAAAAATGGACTATTAACACGTCAATTTAGTACACCTGTGATTTTCAGAATTCTTACGGTAAGGTCTGACATGATGGATTGTGGCATAAATTCTAAATGGAGGCTAGGGGATAATTTTAAAACAGACAACTTGTTCAATAAGCAAAGAAGAGTAAGAAAACAGTGTTCAGTCTCACTGGAATTTAGTAAAACCTAAAGTCCTGGGGCAGGGGACTAATATATAATCATATATTGCAGATATGTAAAATTAATAATAAAATCTGCCTGTTTACAAGAGCAAAACACCTAAGCATCCTGTCTAGAAAAAAAGGAGAAGATTACTGTGAGATTCTACTGTGAAAGTAAGCCTAAAATAATGTGTGTATCATGTAAACTGAGGTATGGATCCCTTTAAAATAAAATCTGCATGCACCCAGCAAGGTCCAGACAAGAGGTGTGCACATCGGGGTGGGAGGGTACAGGAGGGAGATGTCCCCACATCTTCAGCTTCTGCCTCTGCCCCAGTAAAGGGCATAGCAGTGTCCAGGGGACAAGTGGAAGGCAGCAGAGGTGGAAGGACTACAACATGTCTGGGAAGAGCAAGACGCAGACAGCAAAATATCTTCCTTCAGATTTTTGTTCTATCCTTCCTTCCTTTGCTGGAAAGGGTTGAGGCCCTTTCATCTGCCTTATCAAGTAAGAAGAAACATATGAAACTGAAAGCAAAATATAAGCCATGAGGTGATACTAACTGCTTTTAAAAGAGTAAGGACTGCCAAGTTGCATTGAAAAACCTTTTTCATTAAGAAAGTCAACATAACGTAAGATACGGTGTTTATTTAACAAACTTACTGTCCATAGTTCATGACTATTTCTTTGTAGGATTCACCATACAAAAATTATTTTCCTCTCTAAGATTTCTGAGAAGAGTTTGTAAAAGTGAGACTCCTGGCTTTCTGTATAAAGTTAAATATAAAAATGAAAAGAAAGCTAAAGCTGTTATCAAGCCATGATTATGCAGACAAAGGACCTGTGACCTTCTAGCATGCCTCTACAACATGCAACTATGCAATTAAAAGCCCATTGAGGTATCTGAAATCATCAAGGATAAACTACTCTCCTTCTGTAGGAAGCCTCTTCCAAAAGCAGGCAGTAGCAATGCTTTAAAGGAAACATTTTCCATTCCAAACAACATCATGCACTCAAGTGCCTACTGAGTCATACGTTTATGTCTGACTCTGCTAACAGGGTGGCAGATATCAACCAGCAACTAGAATCTGAAATACTTTATTAGCTCCCTGACAAGCCACATAAAATCTTTGAACCAAAACTAAAATCTTGAACTCTCTTTGAGAGCAGGTGGTACTCCTGACATTGCTGAAAAGCAAGCTGAGATTTAGTTTTGCTATGGAAAGTCTTGGTCTTCCTACAACCCTGCTGAAAAATTGTAAAGGCTGCTAAAAAAGCAAGGGCCGGCCATCACATGCCACCATTCGTCCTATTAGCAAATTACACAGGGCCAAACCACAAGTTGTACTGATATGGTACCAGAGTGCTCCTTGACATACTTTTAGCCCAGGTCTGCAAGCACACAGCCAGAAACAGGAGGATAGGCTGGGCCAGGGCACCTCGCAATGCACAGTATGGATATGACCCCCCTTCTTCAGAGACAGAAGATATTTTGGCAGTGTGAAAATGAGCCTTGTGAAATGTTTGCCTCAAAAGTCAGAATGAACTTCTCATCTGCAGACGTATGGGCAGGTTCATCTCTAATTTTTTCCTCTGTTAATATGACACTGGTTCTCTCTGAAAGCTTGCTGAAACTGGTAAGGTCCCAGCTGCAACCTCACTCCTCTCAGTAGAAGCCTAAAATCCTCTGAGTCCTGTGTTTCTCCCATCTAAGCTACTGTCATTTCCCCTTATCCAAAGTATTCAGAGATCCAAAGCATGTAGGAACCTTATTTGATAGCTGGCAACAACTGCAGTCATTTTTTATGTACCCTGTGTCACTACACAGGCATTAAATCATTCTGGATACCTGAACAGCTTTTGTGTAAACAAAACAGTTGTCCCTTAATGTTTAACAAGGAATTGGCTTTTTAAGATGTTTTCAGTGCAGTGCTGTTTTGAAACAGCCCACATCCGTGACAGCAGGACAAATGATTAACAAAAGTATGACATGATCAGATAAAAATACATAACAAATCAGGAGAGCTAGCCTTGGGATAAAAGAGTTAGCTGCCCTCTTTCTTTCTTTCTTCTCTGAGTTCATCCAACCTCACCCAACAAGCACCAAGTTTATGTTTGCCTGCACAGCCTTTGTATTCAACTTTCCTGTACAAATAGTCTCTTGAAGTCATTGAAGCCTTCTGATTCAAATGCTTTAACCAAAGAATTCCCTCATGAGGAGGAACCATTCTCAGCCTTTTCCAACAAATTGATTGACTTTGGGGAAAGGAACCCTAAGGCAGATGGGGAAAGTGTGCAAGGCAGCACACCCCAGCCAGTGGAGTCATCTCTGTCAGCACTGAGAAGGCAGTCACCTGAGGGACTTCTAAACTGCTGAGAACTCCTGCTTTCCAGTAGTGAGGTGTTGCCCCCACGGTCATGAAGAAGCATTTACAGTTTCCACTGTCAGCAAAAAAGATGCTTTTTGCCCTAACACCACAAACGTAGGCACTTTATCTAGTTAAACTGTGACTCACCTTATAATAATGCCCTTGAATTTCTTTTCTGCCACCAAATAGTCTTCACAAAGGGAATTATGTTACTGAACACAGTTGTTTAGTTTATTTTCCCTTGTAGAGGCTTTATACTTGAAAAAAATGCAATAAAGCATTCCAGGCAGTGTATCAATCTACAATGAAGTTCTCCCTCAGTACATTTAAGGTGTGAAGGCATATAACTGTACTTAAAAGGTTTTCCTCTTCCTATAGCTAGGTAGTATATTATTTGCAACACTTTGAAAAGCCTAGAATGGAAGGGTAATTATTTTTCTCCACCTCCAGCCTGAAGTAGCAGCAGGTCTCACTACAGAGAGGGACAATCAGCTGTTTGAAATTCAAGTTGTCCTTATTTTTGTTCACAATAAAATATTTTCATTTTAAGAGACAGCTGAGTTTTCAACCAGATCTCTCATACTATATTATATCATGCTTTCCACTGACTCTGTGCCAAACTAAACCAAACCTAAAATGGGTACTGGCAGGAGTCTTTTTCTAAGCAGTCAGAGAAAGGCTGTCTTACTGTCTTACAGTAAGAGCAGTGTGAAGAAAGGGGACCAAAAAAGGGAGCAGGTTTGCCAGACACTGCTGGCTGCTCAAGGTGGTGGCAAGGAGGAAGCAAGGGGCAAACACTTAGCCTCTCTGCTTCCCTCTCTGTTTCCTTCCTTTCTTTAGGAAGCTCTTTTAGCACATTTAAGTTCCCTTCACCCCCATTTCCCTTTGGTGTATCAGGAATCTCTTTCACTTCCTGCTTTGCTGTGTGATGGCTCCGTACGGACCACTCCTCAGCATGACAGACACATTTTACTTATGCAGGGCCTGCATTTTGATGCTTGAAAAGGTATAGATGTAGCCCCAGAGCAAACACTGCCTTCAAGAAGCCACTCATCTGTACTCAAAGGCCATGAAAAAATTTTAGGTGAGTAGTTGCATCCATGACCACTGATTTTATGCTGTAACTGACAACTATGTTCTATTTGACATCATTCTGGCATGGAAAAAAAACAACTATAGAAATACATCTATATATTAACTGAGACACTCCAGTTTTTAATCTTGGACCAGACCATGAGGATTGTTACCTGTTTTCTATCATGTTTTTCTTCATTTTAAATGTTTGTACTTGTCCTCAGTCCAGCCTCAAATCCCTACGACTGTCCACAATACTTTTCATGCAAGAAACCACACTGTGTTTTGTGTTAAACATGCTCACAAAATACAGAAATGCTATTCTGTATTTGCTCTAAACATATGACACCTTTTCTACTGGTGTTGTATATAAACAGGTTTTTATAAATCCTTTCATTGCACACTAAAAACTGTGAATGAATGATGCAGCATTAAAGTATCTGAACCAAGAAGCCCCAGAAGTATGATACCAAGGTATGCAAGACTGTCCCAATGTCAGTTTTACCGTATGAGCATTATATATAAAGAAAAAATTATCATTAATGGTAATGCAAATATTGTGTGTCATGTTATTGGCCTGGTTATGGCTTTACACTTTGTTATCATGAGTCATTCACAGTCATCTTTTAAAACAGTAGAAAATCATCGATGAGAGTCACAGAGACAGCAATGGGTCTGAACAAAACACATACTCAAGAATTCCACTGCAGTGACTGCAAGTAAAAAAACAGTGAAATAAAAGATATAGTTAAATATTTAAATGAGCTATTTGAAAAAAAATAAAATAAATCAATTAGTTGTCAAAAGGATGAAATGGTTGTAAGTGACCAGGATACTGCTTAAGATAGCAATGTTTTAGAGAAGGTATACATCTCTAAAGAAAAGAGATGTAGAAAAAGTCTGAGAGCTTATAAGAAAAGTCTGAGAGCTGAGTACATTCTGGAATGTTCAAAAAGCAGTGAAAAAATATGGAAAAAAAGAAATAAGGAGGAAAAAGCTCCAAAGACATAAAAGTGTGTTCAAATACAATGTAGAGGCAAAGATAAAGAGAAAAAATGTAAAAACAAACAAACAAAAAAATCTAGCTATAATATCATATGTAAGGCAAAGAATTTCAGAAAAAAAATCTTGCTATATTTCCTTACATCTGAAAGTCTATGGGGCCAGCAGATATAATTAAAACATAAAAAGATGCATGCAGATGAGACCAAGGCTGAAAATGAATTCCTCACTACAGCTTTCCTCAGGAAGACTTAGGGAAGTTCTCAGACTGACAAAGAAACAATTTGGTGGAATTGTTTCAACTCCTGATTGAGAGAGATTTGAGAGCAAATCAATAAAATGAGTAAATAAAGTGCAAGAAATAAATAAAGCAGTAAAGAAATTGCCACTCTATGAATTCTGGTATTTAATAATCATAATCAGGACCAGAAGAATGAGGAGTGGCAACTATGGGGAAGTTATTGTTACAGGATCCTGAAGAGGACCAGGAATCATAAAGCACTATGCATGACATTTCAAGCTGTGTGTGCAATGTAGTGGGAGAAAACTAAATGCTAAAGAACAGAATTAATATATACATGGACAAATAATAGGTATTGACTTTTGAAAGGGCACTCATGCCTGATAAATCTTTCCCAGTTTAAAGAGTTGATGCAAGAAAGCTGTTTGACACAGCAGATGTACATTATGTTTAAACTAGCAATTTGAGAATTTTTTGGCATCTAGGCACACTCATGAAATGAAACCAAGTGAGGATCAACAGACTCTCTTAGGTAAGGCTCAGTGTCTGGGGTTTTCCCACCAGGTTTCTAAATGCATGCCCATGATTACGTACCAACTGACTCTCTGTCACCATAGGTGCCGATTTGTAAAGGTTGGCCTGCAAAAAAAGGTAAGTATATACAGTATTACATATAATATCATATTTATTATAGCACTGACAGAAGAAAACACCCAAAGGATAAGTGTTTTCACTGATGATGGTTCACTGTTTCTCAGGTAACAGTTCCAAGCAACGTTCCATTCACATTTGTTTTTTAACTGGTATTTTTCTGAGGCCTGTTTTAAGAAAAGGAAAAATCGACAGCAATATGGTTGGGTACAGAAACTTTTGCCACTAATGCAGTGATGTCCAATTGGTAAAGGAAGTAAAAATGTTTTCTGTTCCAGATTATCTCTAGGTATAATCAAATATGAATGCCTGTCATTAATTTTTTATGGATACTTTCTTCTAACTGCAGCAGTATTTCATATTTTCATCTTGGTCTAATCTTGCAAAGTAAATTCTGACCGTTCCAAACATGCCTTTGTCTGTTAATTTGCAGCATCAATGTTATTATCACTATCAATTGTATGGGGAGCTCAGTCCATCCTTCTGATTTTACGTAATGGCAGTCAAAACAATCCTACTTGATCATTACATTTTTTTCTGAATATACACTGAGTAGCAGAACCCTTGTTTCAAGATCAAAAGTAAATGTAGTAAATGCAAAGTATTTGTGTTTGCATGTGAAATAGTCATCTGCCATATGCTTATTTGCCTATGCTGTGGCAGGATTAAGAATTTCTGGTTGTCATCTTCCAACTGTGTAGGAGTTCCTCCCCATAACACAGTGTTTCTGTACAGATAGCATGCCCTCCCTTGATGTAGGTGTGATTTGCAGGTCTTAAGATTCTAAAATGTGAATATTTTTCAGTGTGGTTGTAAAAAAAAGTACAAGGTACAATGGTTAGATATTATAGCTGTTATAAGACAAGTCAGTGCCTTTACAGACTGCAGTCCTTGTAGAAAGACAGCTAGAGTTGAATTTTTTTTCCACTATATCTTCTCACAGTTTCAAGCAGAAAAGCATTCTAGTACATCTGGAGCAGGAATAACATGCTCTTCCTTTGTTTCTTCATGATAGACCTTGCAGAACTTTTGCCATAGAACTCCAGATGTGGTGTCCCAAGTGCTAAACAGAGATGTTTAATCACTCTCTGGTCTTGCTGGCTCTACCCCTCCATCAGTGGTGGTTACTGTCACCACAAGTCATGTTGTAGACAGTGCTCCTCACTAAGAGTGCTCACATGTCTGAACACAACCTTTGGTGAAGGAAACCTTCCCACTCACACAGGGACCACTGTGATTTAGCACTAAATCTACATCATTTTCTGCCCTGACAGAGTAAACTAGAGTTTTACTAGTGGTTACTAAGGACTTTCATGCCATTCACCAAGTAGATGACCAAGCTCACTGTGAGCTTAACAATATAAAAAAATTTCAGAATGATCTACAGATTCAAGTGGGCAGAATTAAATTCTCTCACTTCAGTGGTACAAATTAAGAGCAAATTTCATTTGAAAGGGGTTACCTGAAATGTCTATAAGCATAGCAGACCACAGATGAAGAAAAGTGCTACTTATTTCTGAATGTCTGAGTGCAGTTGGTCCATGTTATCTCATTTTTTCACTTCTCAATTTCATGTCAATATCACTTTAAAAAGAATTTTTGGAGAACTGTCAAGAACAAACTATCAATAACATACGAATTATCAATAATTTCCAATTAACCATGAGAAATTCATTTTAAAATACCGGTAAGTGGGGTTAAATGACAAAATTATAAATTTGCTAGAACTTCAAATTAAAGTTTAGAAAGCTTTCCTTGGTCACAGTAATTAGAAAGAAACACAATGACTAGGTAGGTAGATTAGGACATTCAATATCCATAAAAGACATTTATTTATAGAATTACTTTTGTATTAGTAAAAACAGCACTATTGTCCCAAAAGCCAAAAGATGCATACCATTATAAAGAGGTGAATGGGGTCATATCAAGACCCATACAGTTTAAAAAGCTGTTAAATTACAACTGGCATGCTTAGTTGGTAGAAACTTCTGTAACTTCACTGAACTCAGACATTTTTCAGTACATTTTATACATGCCCTTACTATTAGCACAATCATTTATGTCCTTAAAAAGTTCTGAAATGTGTGAGAAGACAAAGAGCCATCAAAGGCAAGGCAAGTCTATGCCATTTTAATTATTAAATAGTAAGATATTTTAAGATATTTGTGTAGTCTACTACTGCATGTAACATATTGAAATAATTAGTATTATCATGCATGTAAACATATATACATGTTCAGAAATAATGTTTTTGCATAATGGCAGATTTCCCTGTCCTTGATATGTAAACAAATTAAAGCTTTTCTCTCAACTAAAAACAGCCTCAAAGAAAAATCCTGACAAACATCTCAATATCAGACATCATGCATACAAAAATATTAAGAAAATTATATTGTTAAATTACTATTTTAATTCTTTCTAGTTAAATCTATTAATTTGCATAAACTAAAAGCCTACTTCTAAAAGAAAAACAAAACATATTCACTAAAAAACTACCTGAAAATCATTATTTCAAGACAGATCACATGAGACACCACAGACCTCCTGGGGTAACTCACAATTTCTTATGATAACAAGCATCCAGACAACGCTCAGTTCCTGGTTTCCACCAGAGAAACTGCTAGATTGGCTCAAAATAGGCATCTTGTTTCAAAACAGACATCTTCTATTAAGAAATGTTGCCTGCTGGACTATATCTCCTCTGGTCAACAAAAGTCTGCATGCACACAACTCAGGACAGGTCTCTTGCAGGTACTGCTTAGGACACTCTCTTGCCTGCTTTGATCCACACCAGCTAATGCTCTTCCAGGTGGTCCTCTATCATGGTCAAGAGGATAGCACAGTGTGTGTTTCTCTGTAGGCTGAAGAGATGGAGGCATCCTGGGCTTTGTTCTGTGTTTGAGGGCTTACTTTGAGGGAAAAGAAGTGGAATGGGAAAAGGAGAAAGCAGCTTTATGGAAAACCTTCATTGCTCCCTTGCCCTAAGTGGCAAATGACAAGCTCCCTCCCTATTTATAAGCTAGGACAGAAATATTCTTTGTATGTCCTACCAAGAGAGAAGGAAGTTCTGTGCATATGGGAGACATTAGGGATACCTGGCCATTCCTCAGGAGACCGCTGCAGAGTGTAGTGATGGCAGAGTCCAGGAGAGCCTGGACCCACCAAGTTCAGCCACCACATTGCAGCCTGGGCTGTAAACAAGAGTGTAGCACAGTTGCCTGATCTGTTTTCTGACACACACACAAAAAAAATTCTAGTACAATTTATAGGAAAGGTTAGCATACCCTTAATCTCCTGCATTACCCACAAACATATTTTTAAATATCAATTTTCTTCATTTATCTAGAAAGTTTCAGAGGACACGGGGAAGGAAGAGTTCATTTGGGTGATTTGCTAGGCCAGCAAAGAAAACCTTACTGTAACACATAGAAGTTGGACGCTTGAACTTATGGTATATGTCAGTCACTGTTTTGAAAGCTGGAGATCTGCACTGAAGTGGTATTAAACATACTCTGTTCTCACAGTCTACCTCTGAAGCAAACTCTTTTATTTTATTGAAAAGCTCTCTTGTAATATCCTTTCTAATTAGTATGAGACAACACAATCTGTCAAGTAAAAATCATGGTATGCAATAAAATATGCATACCCCCACATTCAAGAGGTAAAATTTAATTGTTCAGTCAAGCATTTGCTGGCATAAAACTGGAAGGCCTCTATTGCTTTGCCAGCACTGCTTTGATTTGAGGTTCAATAGAAATGCATAATGATGAATACTAAGCAGAAATTTCACACCACATGACTAGATGATCGGTAAGTAAAATATGGAACCTCCAGTAACTGTGTGTGCTAGTAAGAATAAAATTTTTAAATGGGTTTAGCATCTCAACAATTGATCAGATGACTCAATACAGTTGCTCTTGGTATGTTGGAATGTGTGTCTACATGACAAAACAGCTTCTGTTCATCTAAGGATAAACTGTGGGGTTTCAGCCAGCTCTGTACCTTGGAAAGAAACTTCAACCCCAAATTCTGATAGGCAGGAACCAAAGGACTTCTACCAAAGTACGTAACCTACAGTCCAGGCTGAGTCCAAACAAATACATCCTTCAGCACCCATAGCAGTCTGTTTGCCAAATAGCTGAGCACTTGCCTCACACAATAACAAAGAAGCTAATTAATTTTAACATCATATTGACACAGGCAAAATTATCAATAGACACCACACTGAAGACTTTTCAGTCATGATGGATTCACAGCAGTGAGAAGATATCTCAAGCCTCAATTGCAGGTGCTCTAACACTCGTTTCTCTGTGCCAGTCAACACTCTATGTCATGAGAAGATTTCTGTGTCCGCTATGCGCAGACTCACTCTGTAACCTAGCATAACTAGACAAATTATATATTTCTGCATGAAAAGTAGAGTTATTTTAGAAGTACTTACATATCTGGTTTCACGTCCAGCTGCTCTCTGCAGTGTTGTTGACATCTTGTACAAAATAAATAGATTTATTAAGAGAAAACAGTTACTTTGAGGAGTAACTCAAACGTAAGTCAAAGTAACTCAATGATTTTCATTATTGTATCAAGATGTTAATTGATCAAATTCACGGAAACCATTTTTCCAGAAAAATTCATGATACACATGAGAACAAGTTATATTAAAGTTTTGTTTGTTATGTTTACTGCACAAAATACAGTTTCATTTTTACTACTCAAAAACTGTGATCACACCCTATGGGGTCTGTCCTTTAAGCTATCTCTGAGAACTCACATAACAAAATGTTTGATAGTAGACTAGCCACGGGTGTAGTTTAATTTAGACTTCCTCGCGAAATAACCTGAAATTCCTTCCATCCATGTTTTAATTTGCAAGAACTTGCTTACATCTGATTAATATTTCTAAGGCATTTACTTAGAACATACAGCCTTTTTATTTTCCTGTGGCTCTCATTTACTTTCAGTCCTCACAATCTTTAGCATGGTCCCAGTGATGGATTTTGTTAAACTTACCTTTTGTCCCCTTTTATTTGATCTCATGACTTCTAACTGATGCCTTCCATTTGGTCAAGACTCAATTCTCAATTGCCCAAGGAAGTAAGTTTTGAATGCTATAGCTCAAAATTCCAGCATAATAGTAGTATCTCAACAACTTTGGATTCAGTGTAGACATTGGAAAACATTTCCTTAATAACAGTCTCTGCCTGCTTTTGCAGGTACTACCCTGCTTCCATCTTTGAGCTGCCTGAAGCCTGATTCACCCCTGTGTGCTGGTTGGCAAGTAATTTAAAAAATGAAAATGAAATTTGAAGTGTATTACTGCACATACCCACTCAGAAATGCTGGTTCTGTGACCTATTTTTACATAGTGGTCTGGGCATTTTGCAGGATTAGCTTTTTGATGTACACCTCTGGTCAAAAATCTCTTCCCTCTTGTTTCCAGTAGTATATCTGCCATTTTCATTCTCCTATAGTGACCAATACCGACTTAAATTTACTTGGGACAAACTGAATACAGGACACTTCTCCCTTAATTTTTCTGAACCCACAATGTACACCAATATAATATAGTGAAACCAGAAGTTTACCACCAGTTTAGAAAGTCCTGCCCCCTACAACCAGTTTCTGAGTTATGCAGGGTAAATGGATATAGAAGACACTGGAACATCCCTCTCCTCAGAGGGACCAGAATTGAAAGGAAATCAACACTTAAGAACAAGTCTATATATTCATTTAATTCTCTTATTATTTGAAAACCCATTAAAATATGAAAAAAAACAAACCCAAAACAAAACACAAAACAATCTGAAAGATGGAACATTGGCTCCTCTGTAGTAAGGACCTCCTCTGTAGCAAGACAAAAATAACTTTGGGAGACAGCCAAAGACCCTTCAATATGGAATGCAAGGTATGAAGGTTTTCTTTATTGTGGATCCTTTCTTATACTTTAATAAACAGCTTCTTTTTCATAATATAACTCCTACTGCCTTAGGAAGGGATCCTGAAATAAAGACTGCACTGACTCCTGGGCTCCAGTCCTGTGCTTCCTTTTCTTTCAAATCACCAGACAATTCTCCCAATGCCACATCTCTTAACTGAAGCTTTCTGTTGCCATAGGCTTTGCTACTGTGATTTTGTTTGCTACTTGAAAGATATTTTGGGTTTATTCACCTACCTTGCCAACATCTGCCTCCATGCTCATCTGCAGGAAACTTGGAGAAGATTCGCATCGGCGCTGGGAAAATATTTTTAACAGGGAATAGGCTTATCAATGGCAAGAGACAAAAGGGAAGGAAGAGAAAAAGTCAGTCCCACATTCAAATGGGTTACCATAGTCATTGGGTCCTGTAGGACTTGATCAATGACAGCACACAGCTCTTCTGTTTGTTGCCTGAGCTGGGCAGGGGAGCACACCTGAAAAAGAAGGACATGCCATTCAGTTAACCCTTGCTCTCTGTTTTCAGTCACAGATTTGGAGGAGATCTAACAGCACTACCTCTGAATGAGTATCCAAAGCAGCCCCTTCAGCAACACTAGAAGTCTTCTCTGGTTCTTCTAGTGCCTGCAACATAAAAGATTTTGTTGTGATACTGAGTTAAAAACTTTAACAACCTGGCAAACATACATGTTTTGTTTTTAGATGTGACACTTTTAGTTTTACCATGGGAAGAAGAAAAAAGAACAAATTACAGACCTAGTAAGGTTTCTCAGGTTACCAACTTCTGATTCTGAACTAGAGAGGGTGGTGACAGAAAGGGACAGAGAGTATGCAATTTAGGTGGGTTTGTGTCTACTATTAGAGACCAAAACCTATCGATTTTAATTGCAGTCTTCTTCAACAAAGTCCACCTCGTTTGCAGTAAATGTAAGGTGGTGAATTTGTACCATGTGCCACAGGGCCATCAAGGATGCCTGCTGCACACCATCAGCGGAAAACCTCTGGCTGTATGCAGGTGGATGAGGCAGGGGTCCAAGCAAACAGAGTGACCCTTTCTTTTCCTCCAGTAGACATTTTCTTGTAAGAGGGCTTCCTGCTTAAAGTGGATGGCAATTCTGCATTGCAACAAAAAAATGTGCTCGATGTTTTTAGATTCTAGCCTGAAATCAAGAGTGCATAAAGCAAAATATGCACTATACTTACATGACAGCACAATAAAACTCATCTGATCTAAGCAGGTATTCAATCTGTCTAAAATAAAACACAAGCTTCTTGTGCTGGGATACACCTGCTTTCTTACACCCATACTTGGAGCAGGTTTGAGAAAAATGGGAATAAGATTGCTGAACATTCTGCTTTATCAGAAAACTCACAAAACACCTTTTAGAGACAAACCTCCAGTGCTCAGTTCCCTTCTCATCTTTGTCCAGAGTCTGCAAGCCATACTCTCACTGCCATCACCCATTTTTGCTTTCATGCAATTTTCAAATAGACTCCTTGCTGAGACCAATAATTGTTCTGGAAGCCTGCTGATGTGTGAAGCTGGACTACAGGGGGGGACCGGCGGGGATGTGGATTTTTTGTTTAACACATTGTGTTTTCCTGAAGTATCATGTTGCTAGTTATTTGCATTAAATGATAGCAAGAGAAAAAGAAAGGATTCATGTAAAATCACTTTTTCATTCATGTGGGATTCTGTGGGAATGGGCTGATCCCAGTGCAGGGCGTTTCAGGGCTACCAGACACAGAAGACATACATGGAGCTGGAATGAAAATGACAGAATCTTTTCTTTCTTTTTTTTTTTTTTTTTCAAAACTGACCTGAAAAGTTAATGATGATTTACTTCTGACATTATTTTAAAATCACACACAAATGATTCTGCACAGAAGCACAAGTATGGAACACCATGTCTTCTATCAAAGTACAGTAATAAAAAATGGAGAGTAGTTTATTTTCCAGACATATTTCTTCCTTCCCCTCCAGCTTTAGATAAACCTGTTGGACTTGAAGTAGTTGTAGTTCAAGAAGAAAAAGGAAAGAAAATTCTCAATCTTGACATACAGAAATTAATACAATTTTATCCCAAGACAGAAGATGAAACAATAAAGAGCCTTCCTTATCTCTGCTATATCATTATGGTTATCCAGCTATAGTTAAATCAGACCAACAGACAGTCCCGAAGAATAGGTTCAGCTAGCAAGGGCTCAGCACTGCACTGGAGTTATGTGTCCCTGGTTCAGCCTCAGTTGAGATTACATCCTCCTGGTGAACATAAAATGAAGTAGAAGAGTCACTCCAGAACCTAGTAGGGCCAGGACTGCCAAAGCAGCCTGTTTTAGAGAGATGATGAACATGAATTTGGTTTCAGTGAGAGGAGTTTTAATCAGTCCCATGTTCAGAATGGAGATGTTTCTAAGCATCACAAAAACCCCAATAAATCAGTAAGGTAATGAATATAATAAAGTAATTGTTAAGTAAAAACACTTGTTCCTGTTTAAAATTCACATCATCAGAGAAGTGGCAGATGGTGAACAGAATCAGGGATAAGAAACAACTACCCAGAAATTTCTGAGGAAGCTTTCTAGAAGAGCTACATCCACTTTCACAAGTCTGAGTTTAGAACCAAGAGTCTGGATACCTTAAGAACCAAATATCCACTGGTTTCTGTAGAAATTTGAAACCCACCTATCTTTGCAGTTTGGAGCCTTCATTGACTAAAGAAGTCAGGTGAGCACAGCACCAATACCCATGTGCTCCACAATACCTCAAGATATGGCTGTCATACAGGAGCCATGCTAGAGAAAACTGCAGTGTTCTTTTCCTTTTTTCGACCTTTGGGGGAGGAAAATATTAAACTTCAGTGTTTCATCTAGCTTCCTTCACTGTTTTTTAAATCTCTTTCATTCTTTCTTTTCTTTTTCTCTGAGCAGTCCAATTCCAAAAAAAAAAGAGAAGAAACAAAGAGAACCAGATTCTAGGCACCCCTATCATCTCTACATGGAAAAATATTTCTGTTTGATGTGTTATTAGCTTTTCAAAACACAGCTAATTTTTTTTCCAGCAGTGTCTTTTTTTCTTTTTTTTTTTTTTTGTGTTTTGCATTTCCACACAGAGAACAATATCAGATCAAAAAAGTACAACTAGCATTTCTGAACTCAATACTAGAGTTATCATGCACTAATACTATGATTTATTTTAAACATTGGTGTTATCAAAAGTACTGTTGATTAGCACTATCAACAGTATTCAAGCTGCTCTTCCTTGCTGATGGTTTAATAACATCAGAAGTAAACATTCCTATTTAGGCATTAACATTTTTTATTACAGATAAAAACCAATAGTGAGACCACAATTTAAAAGAAGAGTGTAATTTAGAGAATGAAAATGTATTTGTGACAGAATGTAAACTTTCAGATGAAATAGACAGTTACTGATCTCTTGGTTTTTCCCTTTCAAAAAGCAACTTTGGAGGTGTGATGCATATATCCCATTGACGTCAGTGATGATTATAACCCTTCCTTCCTCCTTCCCTCCTTCCAAGCTATTTGATTGTTAAAGCCATATCAGAGCAGAAAGGATAGTGGTAAATGATCCAAATAGGATCTACAATGATTCATTTGCAGAACAAAACCTCTGGGCAACATACAGAAAAGATAGAACATAGATTTCATCAACCAAAGAATCACAATAGTAGGAAAAAACCCAAATATTACAACCTGGATCTGATGCAGCTTATTTCTTACAGTATTATGAAAACCTTGGTCTGAGCAGAATCCAAGAAGTTTCCTCTTCTTTTATTTCTCTTTCATATTTTTCCCTTCCAGATCTTTTCCTAGGCCCTTAGCATATATATAAAAAAACAAAGTCCCCTCTGTATAATGGCACTTTATATACCATGACTTCCTTAAATTTATTCATTAAAGATGCTGGTACATGTTTATTAAAAGACCTGACTGCTTTCCCTCTTATAAAATAATTAATATTAAAAGCTGCAAGATATTTGAAAGAAAGAGGTAGCTTTTAGCCTGCTCTTACATTGACAACTAGGTCTTTTATCACTCTATGACTGCACACATTATTTCCTTTCTTTCTTACCTTTAGGTATCGATCTCTAGCCTTGAGAAGCATTTGAACATGAACACATACTCTGTATGAAAAAAAAATCACCTACTCTGAGCACACCAGAAGTACTTAGGGAAAAATAATTTTTTTTTTTAATCAAACTAGTCTCAACAAATTGTTTTCAGGAGTGCTTATCAGGTGCATGAATATCCTGACATGCTTGATAGTAGCCAATTGTCCAGCAGTTAGAGTTACCATCTGAGAGTGGGGAAAAACTGGCCACCAAGTTCCTACTGCTTGGCTTCAAGGAGCAACTTTAATCTGCATTTGCCATGATCAGTCCCTATAGCAAAGGATGTTAAATAATACAATAGGTAAGAGTTACCTCAGGTCAAGAATTTAAAGCTGGGTCTCCAATGTAGCAGATCACTGCCATATTTCCTAAATCGCATTTCTTTCTTTTCATGAAAAGAAAAAAAATACTCTATTTTTTCTCTTGCATGAGGAGGAAAATGTCTCTTTTTCTGTTTTTTTTTTCTTTTTTCCTCCACAAGGGGAATATATTTCACTGCTGGTAGTCCACAATGTATTTAACAAGATGCAGCTAGGTCTTTGGAGTTTTCCTAGGAGTATAACATAAAAAAAACCCTGCTTTAGATTCTCTTGAAGTAAGTCAAATTGCATTGTGACAAGAAAAAAAGTGGAAAGAACAGACATAAACAGACAAAATCAAGAATCTAAAATATTTATTTTTAAACAGATTCTTTTACTACATGTATTTAAAATTGAAATTATAGTTCTCTACTTGTAATTATTTGATAACTACATGCCCGATAAGTCAACAGTGCTTTCATTTGCACTTCTTCAATCCATAACCAGCTATACCCAGTGCTTTTCAGAAGACTTTGTAGTGTGCAATAAACCTTGACTGTGAAGCATGAATACTTCATGGCACACTCCATCATCCTGGTTTCACCACAGTTCAGAATGGGGGAAGTCAAGGCAAAACATTTGCAAGGCCTTTACCCTCCAAGTCTATATACCCAGATAAGGGAAGCTCACCCCAATCAACATGCAGGAGTGGTGTGCATCTGGACAAATGCACCCAAATTCTCCCCTTGCTGTGGACCAGAATTTCCAGTTCCAAGGCATTCAACAGGCTTGGGATTACATTTCAAATTTGACATAACTCTGAAGATGATATAGTACCTGTTTTAAGAGACTTAATACTTTTTTTCTGTAGCTCCTAGAAATAAACTTTTCACTATTTTGACTGAAAACTATTTTAATAGATATCCAACAAATATAATCTCTAAATAATAGATGTATTCCTTATTAAATACTATCTGATCAGGAATGTAATTTTGAATTAAATTGTGATCACTTCTGTGTAACTCTAGAAGCTATGCAAGAGTGAATGTCAGTAGAGGTGACTCACTGACTCAATGTAATAAGGCCAGAAAAAATCACAGTGATCACCCAGTCTGACCTTTTCTTTAAACCACAGAACTGCCTGGAATTGTGGTATGAAGTGCTAGAAAAGTGTCTTATCTTCATTTTTCAATTTCTATGATAAAGAGACCATTTCAGTCTCTGGATTTCTTTTCTAATTGTTAATTAATTCTTTCTGCTAAACTTCTGACTTATGCCTACATTAAACTTGTCCAGATTCCTCTTCTAACCAGGGGATCCTATCATCTTCTGGGCACTGGAGTTCATTATCACAGCCAGTAGACTTGCCTCATCATGATGTATCTGTGTGGTGATGATGGCAGGCTGAATGGCCACAGCTACCACCACCTCATTATCACCAACTCTGCTCTTCTTGATTAGGTACTGGTCATCTGTGCCCTTGCTGATGAGGACACTGCTCTGTCAAGCTTGCTGCCACCCCAGCTCCTGCTTCACCTTTTCTGAGGAGCAGCTCACTCTCACTGCTTCCCAAAAGAGCCTGACCATACTAAGGATAAGTCCATTAAAACCAAGTTTTTGCTCTTCTGTTTGTGAAGGAAGTTATGGACCAAACTTCTCAGATATATCCTGGGTTGGGCTTTTTCTACACAGAGAACTGTGAGCAGAGCACCAGGTTTATACAATCTCAAACTGCTGGAAAGCATGCCAGTTATGAGACTGGATGAGATTAAGCCACTTCTGGCGTTGCCAAATTATACACATGTATAGTTAATAAGCCTTAAATTCTCTGCTAATGAGCACAGATTATAACAACTCACTTTAAGTAAGAGTACTAGAGGATAAGAACATATTCTAAAAAAACCCAATAAGATGATGATATCCTAAGATATCTTCTGTGTAAGAAGATGATGAAAAACGCTGAATGAAGTATAAAGCATCTATGCACACATAAAAGAAAAAAATTACTTTAGAAAGAAAGTTAGAGAGAAGGAGACAATATAGAGGAAGCATTATTCCTTATGTGACATATCAACTGCAGTTTTCTGTCATGGAATCTAATTAATACTGCATATGAGTTGTCATTAGGATGATCCACATCACAGTTCTGAATAATCTTATTTCTCATGACCACCTAAATTAAGCAGCATAATTGTTCACACAGTGGAAAAAGTTGACTTCTGAGAAGGTGCATTTCCAGTTCAAGCACATAGCCAAACACTTTTTTAGCCCATTCTCACTCATGCATTCAATTCATATCTGTGCCTTGCCAATATTACATGCCTTCCTTCCTTGAAAAAGTCACTCAAAAACTTATCCCCATAAATAATATCTTAATTTTAACAAAACATCACTTACTCAGATCTTATTTTGAATCTCTGTTTTTTTCAATCCAGTGCATAAATGATTATGTCATTGAGCTAGAATATGGCACTAGTTCCTTCCTGGTTCACTTACCAATATTTTTGAGGAGAATATTTGGCAATTAGGGCTTTGTAAAATGAGGCCAATGTGTGCTATGTGATCCTTTCTGCTTCTTTAAGAGCCGTACTCTAAATGCATGTCATTTGATGCAACAGGACTAGTTTAGGGGCATTATAATGATCTTCCGGTATGGATCAATCACACCAATCTGCGTGTTGCAGTCAACACTGAAGGGAGGGATGCCATCCAGAGGGACCTTGACAGGCTTGAGAGGTGGGTCCATGCAAACTTCATGAAGTTCAACAAGGCCAAGTGCAAAGTCCTGTATATGGGTTGAGACAATCCCAAGCACAGCTACAGGCTGGCTGGAGAATGGATTGAGAGCAACCCTGAAGAGAAGGACTTTGAGGCATTGGTGGATGAGAAACTTGATATGAGCTGGCAAACTTGCAGTCCAGAAAGCCAACTTGCAGAAAAGAAAGAAAGAAAAAAAGAAAACAGGAAAAGAAGAAAAGAAAGAAAACAAGAAAATAAGAAGAAAATTTAAAAAAGAAAAAAGAGAGAAAAAAAAAAAAAAAGGAAAGAAGAAAAGAAAGAATACTTGCAGTCCAAAAAGCCAACTGCATCCTGGGCTACATCAAATGAAGTGTGACCAGCAGGTCAAGGGAGGTGATTCTGCCCCTCTACTCCACCCCAAGGACAGGGTTAGTGGGTTGGTGTTATTCAGCTAGGGGAAGAAAAGGCTCCAGAAAAAGAAGGCTCTAGGAAGATTTTATAGCAACCTTCCAGTACCTGAAGGGGGACTACAAGAAAGCTGGAGAAGGACTGTTTACAAGAACATGTAGTGACAGAACAAGAGATAATGTGTTTAAGCTGAAGGAGGGCATATTTAGACTAGATATTAGGAAAAAAATCTTGATTATGTGAGTGGTGAGGCACTGGCACAGGCTGAGCAGAGAAGCTGTGTCTCCCTGACAGAGTTCAAGGCCAGGTTGGATGGGGCTTTGGGCAACCTGATGAAGTGGAAAGTGTCCCTGCTCATGGCAGGGCGGGGTGGAACTACATGATATTTAAATTCCCTTCTAACGCAAATCATAGAATAATTCTATGGCTTTGTGATTTTATGATTCTATGATTCTATGAACAATATCAGATTACTGTCCATAATCCCCAAGATGAGAGAAAACACGTAGCCAGGTCATGCAAAAACATACAGTTCACAAAGCAGATTAGTCAAGATCTTCTCCTGAAGGCAAATTCTGTAGCAGGAAATTGATTTCTTATTAGTTTTACATGACTATTCTTTCACTACATAAGTATACAAGTCTAGCATTTTCAGTAAAGTAGTGCATAACCAACAGTCTCTCTCTAAACACAGCTATCTTTTCAGTCATTACTTTTTCTACAAATACTGGTATTAGATTGTACAATTCAGTTTTGTGTACTGGGGATAAATAACATGCAAGTTGTGAGTTAATGCCCTGGAGAGCACCAGTGAGACCACAGAAGAGGAATCCCCTTTCTTCTGAAAAAGCACAGTCAGATGGCTGACTTTAACCCGCTAGTTCACATCAGGATCATGCTCTTAGAGTGATTACTCCACTCAAAGTCACCTACCTTGGTTTGCAGAGTGGTGCAATCTTAGGTTGCACAAGCTGGATGCCTTTCAGATTAAATTAACCATAAAGTGTCTAAATTAACCACCAAGAGCTTCCAGCCACTAACAGGCACTCTGCCCAAACAAAAACCTCCTAAAATACATTCTGTAGGAGTGTAGAATCACCTGCATCAGCTATTTTCCTCTACAGAGCCATTTCTATTGGACCTCATTGTGTGCTTAAGGAGACAGAACCATTATATTAGGAAAGGATCAGGTTTTATGCAAATCATTTAAAAATCATTCAAGATCAAAGAACATCAGAAAGGAAAGGAATATCCCTTTTTTGGGAAAAAAATAATACTAACATAGGATTACAGCAGCTAACAGGTAACTACTATATCATAGTAATATTTCAAGGAAAAAATATAAACTTCAAAATTTTTGTACATTCAAGTTCACTCTCTCTGATGTTTCTAAACTCTTCAAATTTCTAGTGAAATCAGCTGAACTTTGTATGTGAATACATAATTAAATGTGTGGTTAGGAATGCTTAATCTTACAGAAATTAATCAGAGGCTAAGATCCTGAACTTAACCCTGAACATAAAAAACTTCTGAAAAACCTATAATCCGGATGTCAGAGTGATTAAGCATGCCTTTAAACATACAAGACACCCATGTCATTCTCATTATAGAAATTTATTTGCTAAAGTTAGTGAGCTATTCTTTTGCACAAAACTAATTTTGGAAAAAAAAAGAAAAAAGACATCACTGAGTACTTTGAACCCTCTGTGTAAAATTTAAATTTTCAATTGATTTCCAAATTTGCATTACCTAAATAATTATTATATAATCACACCTTTGCTGGCTGTGTCTTTGGTAATAAATAAATGCACTACAGACTGTTCTTTGGATCTATCATCTTACTCTAAAGATAAGAATCACAGAATCACAGATTGTGAAGAATTGGAAGGAACCTTGAAAGATCATCTAGTCCAACCCCCTGCCTGAGCAGGATCATCTAGATTAAGTCACACAGGAATGTGTCCAGAATGTTCTGAATGTCTCTAGAGAAGGAGACTCCACAACCTCTCTGGGCAGCCTGTTCCAGTGATCCATCACCCTCACAGTTAAAAATTTTTTCCTTACATTCACACAGAACTTCCTGTGCTCCATCTTGGGCCCATTGCAGACTGCATACTGGGAACAAGAGCAAACTGCATACCATACCTGTTCCCAAACTGCATACTGGGAACAGGTCCATGCTAACCACTGAAGTGCTCAGGGAGACTGGGACAATCACACAGAATCACACAGAAGGGTCTGGGTTGGAAGGGACACCAAGGATCATGGTAGTTAACAGAGTCCAGTGCAATGGATAGGACCCTTCTCACAGTTTAATGATACAGCTGGTCATCTCCAGATGTCAAATTTTCTAGTTCAAGCACAGCCATTGAATATTCATTGACTGACCAACACCTACCAATTGGTAGGTCCTAGAATAGCAACGCTCCAAACACTTTCCAATAACAATAGACTTTGAGATGTTGCC
The DNA here is from genome assembly GCA_013399135.1 of Heliornis fulica. Taxonomy (NCBI): domain Eukaryota; kingdom Metazoa; phylum Chordata; class Aves; order Gruiformes; family Heliornithidae; genus Heliornis; species Heliornis fulica. The sequence continues at coordinate 162,817 of VXBZ01006125.1, forward strand.
ATAAATGGCAACCGCCTTTTTTTAACAGTTAATTCATTTTCAGAAATGCAGATGAGTGTAGGCTTTGATCTTCAGGGGAAAGTGGTTGGCCCTGAAGAATAGTTGGAATTATAATCTTGAGCAGCTAGTTCTCAAAGTTTACATACTGTGATATCCCCCACAGAAACTTCAGAATATGTTAATAAACTTGAACACTCTCAAATATACAATAAAATTCCCATGTCTTTGAGCAAACACTAACCTTCTGTTCCATAAGTAACGTGTTTGTAGGGATTGCAGCAAATGCCTTGTAGCTTGTCTTGATCTTGTACTGCTAAAAGGGTAAACCAGAAAGCAGGAAGAGAAATAAAACAAGGTAGAAGAGGGAGAGAGAGGGAAGAGAGGGAAAAGGTATGACAGAATGAAAGGCGATTACAGTTGTCTTGCAGACACGTTGCAACAATAATAAACATATATTAGCTAGGAAAGCTATTTCTTAAAGAAAATCTAGTGTTTCTGATAAGATTTCTCTAACACATCTTTGGCTTTTAGGGATAATGTGGGACAAAGTAAGTTCCCTGCACCAGCTTACAACTTCCACTGTGATTTTGACCACTTTCTGCTAACAACATCCTTAAATGACTTATCAGGAGAGTCTGTGAGTTTTTCCAAGTTTGCTTGTGGTTCGATATGATAATGCACAGCTACTTCAGCCAGTACATCTCAACAACTTCTGCTGTGTGGTGTGATCCTGGACCAGTAAGCCAGAAGGATTCCTATAATCAGCTTTAATGAGACTGATTTGGACCCTTAAGTGCTGAATTACTTTCATGAGTGTATTGATCATTCAAGTTATGCTACAGAATAAGTAACTCTACCACCCAAACACATATTTCAAAACAATTTTACACTCTAAACAAACATACAGAACTGAAAATCTAAGCCATGGGTGTGGGTAAAAAACCTCTAAGATCAGCCTTAAAAATTAGTCTTTTTGAGCAGTCTATATTATAGACCATGAACTCTTTAAGAACCAGACTTTCTACATTTTCTTTGCAAATATAGTTGTTGAATTCAGTCATTTTTAAATGATCAGTGAGATTCTTTTATACTTAACATGAGTTCAAGAGCTGGGATTCTTAATCACATGACTGCTGGAAATATTTAGCAATTAAAACATAGTTCCCTTTTCAGCAATATTCTAATGAAAACCTTAAATTTGCACACTGACAGAAGTTTAACTTATTGATTAATTATTTCTGTGATAATCACTCTTAAATAAAGGTATTTGTTAATCCATTCGGTATTTTTTTTTTTGTGTACTCCTGTCTGCAGCAGTAGTTACTGCTGCAAATAAAATAAAAGTCTTTATGAGAGCAGAGGGGCAAAAATTTAATTTAGATAAGAGAAACTTATATCTCCCATGTATCTCTCTTGAAATATTTCATGACACTACCTTTTAATTCTTTCTATACCTAAAGTAATGTTGATTTTCAACTTTACTCATATTTCTTTGTCAGAAGTTGGAGACTGACAGGCAGTCAAGTTAATAATCACAATAATTGTACTGAATTAACAGTCCGAAAAAGCAGATGAATGGAAATGCTGAAATTGCACCTTTTTTTTTGCTTTTGGAGGTTGTAATTTCTATGAGATCTAGTGATTCTAACTTGGATGTCTCAGTTAAAACTAATGACTTACATAGTCAGGAATTTCTACAGGATAGTTCATATGATGAGATGGACATAATATATTAGAAGAATAATGAGATCACATTGAAGTTAGTTGTACTGTTATATAAACTAAATAAAGACAGATCAGACTGTTAAACTGTAAAACTTTCTATACTGTTTTAACGTGTTTCGTTGCTTCCAGCTACTGTAGAACCTGTGAGCAATGTGCTGTTGTCACAGTGTCTGAGATGAGTGGAAAGACTTTAATTCAGTTTCTCATCTACATCAATGTTTCTTGACATATTATTTGCATTACTTAAAACTGTTCTTCAACACCTAAATATATTTAATAATCTGATTCATAGGAATCTAGCAGTATTTTTAAACAGCAATGCACAGTTAAGTTTGCTGGCCTGCAGTACGGCCCAGTTAGAAGCAATCTAATTCCAATATGAAAGCTCAGACAAACATAAGCCTGGGGAGCCTGGGGGAAAACATCCCATTTTCTTGCTGAAATGATCACCTAGGGCACCCACAGAGCATTGCAGAGTATGCTAGGCACATACTTATAAAGGCTTAAAATCAGAGACTAACCACGCGAGTGCAGAGTTCCTGCTTTGTGGTAGGCTTTGCAGCTGCACTGAGCTCTGTGTTGCTACACTTAGTTTGTTCACCAACTGTTTTGAGTAGATCTACATGCACTCCTGTGCCACATTCAAGTAGGAAAAATCAAAGCGTGTGTAGGAATGTTACCCCATGAAACCACCGCAAAGTTTTCATCCAACAGACAGAAGTTTTTATTCTGATCTCTTCCTGCAGAATCAGCAATTTTATCTGTCTCCACTCTATCCTACTGTTTGTTTTGCTGTATTGGGTCCATGAGGACACTACTAAAATGTCTGCAAAATTTCCTGCAGTCACCCACAGGTCACGTTGTTCTGTGGATTTATTCTTATATTCCCTTTGAATAACAGTATTTTTGTTAAATTTTTGGTGAACATAAAAGTAAATACATAAAGCATGGGAAAGCACATGTATTTATATATACAAATGCAAACAGTTAAATAAGCTCTAATGTTTTTTATTTGATTTGCATGAACTAGTGTTTGCATGGGCATAGACACTTAAAAGCTCCCTGTTAAAGAATCCTTTTTGCATAATAGTTTTGATATCATGCTAATGAAAGTGTTTGATGTAAATACTGGAAAGTACATCTAAGGTAAAAATTCTGGTTTAGGAGGTGTTGGTTTAAAATGGCTTAATGTTTCAAAATTAGACATGCCAAAGTCAAGCATTGTAGATGCTATGCTTTTTCCCTTTATATTCACTTAGCACATCCACACATGCAAAAATTTTGTCACACATCAACAGCCATCCGATGGAGCAACCTGGTTTTTGTCTAGTTCTGAAGAGATGATTGGTACTCAAGAGACATAAATGCTGCTTAAGGTGTTAATGTTGTCTCTCCTCGTTCTTTTCCATTTTTCTCTGGAAATGCACTGCTTTTTGGCTGGAGTGATATCAGAGAGATTTGAACAATTAACACATCAGCAAAGTTCACTGAGCTATGCTGTAAACTAGATACGGAAACAAATGACTGCAGAAGAAAAAGAGGTGTTGAATGCACACTATTATTAGCTATAAATGAAGTCCCAGCCTCACATTTTACAGCCACAAGAGATGTTTCATTTACTGAACACCCAACTGCATTTGATTTAGAGATTTCAGATCTCCCACATCCTCAACTGGACCCAGCTTTGTCTGCATGACTAAAAATTGTATGGTCCAAGTCTGTTAAACTAGAGGACACTCTCCCAGGCTCAATGGTGGTTCAATTTAAAAAATGCCATTATAGCACTTGGTAAAGTAGAATTAGCAGGGAAAAGAACAGTAAAGAGGACAGAAAGGGTGTGATAACCCCTGCAAATATGAACCCATGCAATAGCTCTGTGTCACAAGCAGAGAATTTCCTTACCTCCAGAGACTGTCACTGGGCTCATTGCACCAACCAGCAGAAACCACAACTGCTTTGCAACCTGCAGGCTCAGTCATGCCTTCCAATTCTGTCTCAGGGACTTTTTTCTTGGAATTTCTACAATTTCATTTCTCTTTTTGTTTCATTAAGTAATACTGACAGGGTGTAGCGACACTGTACAGCTGTGCTTGGCACAATGATTTCTCTTGGGTCGTTTGGTTTTTAAAAAAAAAGTTCATGACAATTATTACTTTGCGCCGATTTAAACCTCTAATTTTCAATTAACACTTTCCAAGCAGTTCAAGTCACCCATGCCATGGCCCAGCTTTATGGAAACATCTGACACAACTTGATCTGGCAGACCAGGCTGCAAATTTGTGCTTTGAACAAATAAATCCATAAACTATGATAGCCTTTCAGTGATGGGCAGAGCTCAGATATCAGCAAGAGGCACAAAGGGAGTGCAGAGTGCTAAGATAAAAGAGGCTGGAAAAAATTCTGCAGGTCTGATGCCTTCTGCCACCAGCTCTTCCTTTTTGCATAACTTCCTTTTGCTTTCACCTACCTGCTGCATGGTTTTTGATCAGTTTTCCTTCCCTGTCCTATTCTTGAGATTTATCTTTAGGTTTGAAGTGTAACTGGTTCCCAAGGCCTCCTGCAGCCATCAACATCATTCTTATTCTCACTCTGCTGGGACTCCCCCGCCTTTGGGTGGATGACAAACAGCAGGAGCGTGGCTGATCTATCAAGTGTGAGACTCATATTTTCAGTAGCCCATGTTGTAGGAAGCTTGGCTTTTTTTTTTTTTTATCCCTAGCCCTCTGTCTAGCACAACAAGATGAGAAAAGTACCGAAGAATGGAAAGAAGCAGGAGACTGTCCTTGTCTTCCCTCTCTGTCTTATATTCTCTTACGTTCTTGCCTGGGCTGAGCTCAGGAATGTCCCTGGACTGGTCCCAGGGAGGTGCAGAATGTCTGGACTGAGAACAGCCTCCTGGTGATAAGGAGGATAGGCAGAACTTGGGAATCAGTTGTCACATCAATCAGATTAATCTGTTTCTAGCTCAACCCTGCATCAAAGATCACCATACTTCTATTACATTACATGTAGATTTACATTAGCATGGTGTGTGTAGAATAAGGTTTATGGTTTATTTTTGACATACCCGTGTTTTAAGTGACCTTCAAAAATAAGTGCACCAAATGTGTATCAGAGGCATATGTAGGCATAAATCCATCTTCAGTAGTATCTCCTTCCACTCATGAATCAAGTATTTTATATTTATGCTACAGGATTCCTACAGCATCTTCCACTGTAATACAGGAGACATCACTAGCAATTTAATTGGATTGACTCCCTGTTCTCTTCTTTATCAATATAAAAACTGTTCCTTTTAAACATTTTTTCCACAGCTCATGTATTTTACCAGCATTGTGCAACACAGATGTGATTTTTTTCCCCACTGGGTCAAAGAACTATTAGCAAATAAGCATGCATTCACCAAGAGTACCTTGGGTTTGAAGTTTTCATGGTCAGGAGGCCGGGAAAAAGACTGTGGTGAAGTCAGCTCTCTGGGTCTTGATGGCAGTGGAACTGGTGACTTGTCTGAGACAGGAGAACTGCATTTTAACACCAGTGAGGTGGCAGATTGCTCAGGCCTTGGAGAGGAGGAATTAGACCTGTGATTTTTATGCACCAATGAAGAATTAAGCTTCAGATGACAGGAATTAATATTCCCAGTTTGTGGAACTGGTGGAGTAGAATGAGGCCGTGAGAGAGACCACTGCTTTGAGACCCTTGAAGGAATGGGAAAGGAGTCACTCATCTCCAGAACAGATGTTTGGGATGAGTTTGATTTAGATCTAGAAGCTGAATGCAGAAGACTTGGGGACAGAGATGAGTGTTTTTCTAGGGTGGGAGACAATACACCACCAAGACTGGTAGAAGAAAGCAAAGGGTATGAACAGCAGGTAAAGATAGGTGAGTAAGTGTATACTCTCTGCGATTTCTGAGGTGCCCGGGGCCTGGAGGCAGCATACTGTAGGCCTTCTGGAGAAGGAGAGGTAGGGTATGCAAGGGAAGAGGGTGCTGGGGAATAAGGAGGTAGCAACGTAGACTGCAAACCTGGAGGAGCAACTGATTTTCTGTGGGATGAGACAGGGGATGACAGAGGCCTTTGGGAGTCGGGAGAAAGTGTTCCAACTGGAAGGTGCTTTTTAGGAGAAAGGGACCTTGCCCTAGGGGTGGGATGAGGCTTGGTGGGTAAAGACAGATGCCGAGAACACCCTGAAAGCCAATGTTCCTCTCTGCTAGGAGAATCTGACCTCATAGGAGGACTTGAAACTGATTTCTTGGGGGTTGGGGGAGTTGTTTTGAACTTTTCATCTATCGTGAGTGTTGAAGAATCAAGGGAGCTGTGAGAAAATGTGGGACAAGAAGCAGGGGAAAGGGGTCTCTGCTGAGAAGAGCCTGATCTCAAAATAGCAGTTAAGAGAGTCAATCTGGTTGGCAAAGAGGATCTGACTCCTGACTTTGATAAATTTCCTTTAGATGACATTTGTATGTAAGGCTCATTTATACTACATATGGTTGGAGAGGAGCCATAAAGAGAGGCTGGAGACAAAGGTTTAGGGATAGGAGATAATGAATGTGTTATTATGTGTACTGGGACAGTAGATAAAGCATTCAATCTTTCTGAAGAACTGCAGGTTAGAGGCTGGGCTGAAGATCCTTGAATTTCAGCTGAACATGGAAGATTGGGGGGAAGACTTGGGCTCTTTACTGGAATGGATGCAGTAAATTCTCCCATTTTGCAAACACAGGCAGGTGTATGGAGACTTGGAGTTTGCAGGTTGTCAGACAGCTGAGGAGAGGAGTAACAACTATTTGATGCAGAAAAGGATGTTTTAGACATGGAATGGGGTGGATTATGGAAAGTGGACTGGAAGTAGAGAGATGAATCTTGCTTAAAAAAACCAGTTGCTGACTGCGAGTTGTTACGAGAGTCTTCCAGCGAAGAGGCTTGATTCAGGTTAACCATGGCACCACACACTACTTTCTGATTAGTTGGAGAAATTAAGTGGACAGCAGGTGGTTTAGAGGAAAGATGATCAGAGGTGGAAAGAGTAGAAATTAACTGGAGAAGAAAAAAAACAACAAAACAACAGAAATGTTAGTGTAGGTGAAACCTGTGGAACTGTAAAGCAACCCACATTTCCGTCCTGTGATCATGCATATAGAGTTTCCATTAGTACTGCCTTGTGTGTTAAAAGCACAGTGCTGTCTTAAACTTATAGGTGCAGCCTGATGGATACAGCTCTCAAGCGAGATGACTGAGTGCACACAAGTTATGTGTCGATTTATTTTTACAAGGCCTCAGTTTTGTCGACACAAGCAAGGTTCAAGACTATTGTATTTTTCATTTTAAGTAAAACCCAAGGCAGTTATGTCATCAATGTCCAGAACCACGTGACATCATTCACATTGTGCAGACACAAGGGAAAGGGCGAAAACTGAAATATTGTCCCATCTCACTTGAGTTCCCACCGGTTCAGTGGAAAGTAACCTTTCTGTAAATGACATTCAAGTCAAGTACTCATTTTCTCATTCAGAAAACAACACCTTCTGCAGCACTGTGATATCAGAACCAAAACTTTGCTCAGAACTACTTAAATCAGACATCCAGTTTGTTTTTTGCTTTTCTCGTCATTCATAGAGCAGTGCGTTTGGCAGTTTGCAGGCATATGAGAGTCCTTATCCCCTTTTCCACAGCCTCACAATACACTAATAAAACAGTAATGAGCTCTTCCATGAGTGCCTTTTTTCTTAGGTCTATTCTAAGTAGGATTTGTCAAAACTAATTAGAGCATACAAGTATATTATCAACCTTTCATACAGTTTTACGCTTCCAAAGAAATAAATTCTTTCAAAATCTTCCAAGTTATTATAATGCTGAAATTAAAAAATGGGGTATACACAATAGGAATAAAACATATCAGTATGAAATAGTGAGCTTAGTCGACCATAAAACCAGAAGGCTACAAATTATCACCTAACTTTTGACTGAACAATTTCAAAGCAGGGAAATTTACTCTAACCCCTACAAACTTCATAAAAATATAACACCTGTGTATCTATTGTCTGATACCCTGAAAAGATTATGCAATACTATAAAAGACTGCTAGAACATCCCATTATCACATGGCTTTGGATCTGCTTGTGAATTATATTTTCTAATACAAATATTTTACCCATAAGAGGAATTGTCATTGTATCATATATTATTGACACACCACAAAACAAAAATAAGTACAAAACACGTAATTTTCAAGTGAGATCACGTTCTAGAAGCTGTAACAGGAGAGCAAAACTTACAAGCTTGAAAAGGCTAAACTACATCTAAAATGTTATATATGGTCTAAATATGTACAGCAGAATCCTGTTAGCCTGTATAATTTAAAACAAATGATCTCTTCCCACTAAATGCTAAACAAATAGCAAGCCTTGTAAGATACTTTCTGTATAAAACACCTTCAGAAAAGCCAAGGCAATGCTTTGATTTATAGAAATAAACACCAACCATCAGAATGCTTTTACAATCACATCAACTTCCCCTTGTTTTACATGTGTGTTAAGGTGTCCAATCTCAGGAGAGCCAATGGATACATACAGTGCAAGTGTTAGAATATAAAATGGACTATAATAGATATAAAAGAATATAAAATAGAATATAAAATATAAAAATGAATGTCCATTCACCATCTATTCTTTTGAATTAAGAAAATATGACCGCTGTTTAAAAAGCTGCTAATTACAAATAAGAAATACTGGAAATAGAGAATAATTTACCAATATTTAAGTGCTGTGAAAAATAGTTATTAAATGTGATGAAACATGAAATTATTTAACAAGTTAAAAGCAGCATGGTCGTACATCTAATTGGGGAATGACATCTCTATATTTTAAAATAGAATAGACAAATTTCCCTCACAAATACAACAGATTAAAAGAAAATGAAGAATGAATATGAAACTCCATAATGAAAGAGCAGGATGTGCAATGACTTTTAATTAGTTTAAACTTAATAAGATTTATAAGCAGCTAGGAAAATGTTCATGGTAACATGATATATGAGCTCCTACAAGTATGATAAAGACATTTTGCCATCATCTTCTTCCAGTTCAACCACCACTGAACATTAACATTCCAAGTTAATTGAGCCATTATTCAAGTCTTCTGAAAAGATTTTGCTATTCTATTGCAGTGTTAACTACCTCTATAGGAAAAGATGTATAGGAAGAAACCTCTTAAATCAGCTCTTTGGGGATGAATTAAAAAGTGATCAAAAGGCCCCTAGCAACATCCAATTACAGGAACTGTGATTGGATATGTTCTGGAATAGATTTTTACACCTCAAATAGCATTCCAGAATTGAATGATACCATATAACCTCACAGGACAGACTGAAGCATTGGCTAGCACAACACGTGGGGTTTGAAGAACTTAATATGCAACTACAGGCTACATAAAAAATGGCACTAAAGAACATATTGACATTAGATTTGTTGTTATTGCATGAAAATGGAGTGTGTGGATACCTGACCCTAGCCAATGATACTTGATGTATTCACATACCAAATGTAACACAAAACGTTAATGAACAATTAGACTGCATGAAGGATGTAGCAAAAGCGAGCAGGGACCTTAGAGGGACCATGGGAGTATTACAGTTGAACAAACTCTTATATGGTTTAGGATTCTTGTTATCAGAATGACTGGCTCCTTTATTGCAATTCATATTAATAGTAATCATCGTAATTCATTTTTGTGTGTATTATTAGCTTGTATCTAATCAAAGCTAACCTGGGTATTAATTCATCAAGCATACATGGTGTCTGGGTGGACTTAATTGGAGCTACACCTGAATGAAGAAGAAATTTCAAATGCAATGGTAAGGGATACCCCTGAAATTGACTTTATACAAACATAACCTGGACTATGAATCAAGTGACTATAGTCACAGGGTGGATGATGTAGGAATTGCATCTAAGAGGTTAAAAGCACAGGTGTCTGCTTATCACTTATGGAAATATTGTCAGCCTCAGCCCATGTGTGCTCCAGCCTGTCTTCATTTCTCTCTTGAATTTGAGGGGGAGGGACCACCAAACTGAGCATGGTTTTACAGGTGCAGCCTCACCAGTGCCAGTAATTGAGATATAAAAACTTTCATCAATCAATTGGATTTGTTCTGTGGGCTTTTTATCTCTTCAGTTTCTCTATTGGTTCAAAGCACTTCTGTAGTTGTAATGAATTAGCACAGAGGAAGGGAGTAACAGAAGTAGATTTGTGCTCCTTTGGTCTGTGATTCAATTTTAAACCTTTTGTCTCAGAAGCAACTCAGGTACCCTTTTACCAAAAGCATATAAAGTTGAAACAGGTGGCAGGGTTACTTTGGCATAAAGGGATCAAAGAAGTTGAAAAAGATCTTGTTTGTTGCCTCATAGATGATGATCCCAGAAATATTGAAGAGGTTATAATCTGAGTATTGAGCCTTGCTCAGAAGTCCTTCAGCACATTTAAAATGGCAGAGCTGAGCTGAGCTGGACACAAAGCAAGTGGTGTCTCTGAAGGGAGCACGTAGTTTTGGAAGGGGACAAAAAATGTGCTTATTAAGCAAGAACCTGTGGGATGTGCTGGTCATGCAGGAAAAGGGAAAGAAAGAGTGTGACAAATGGAGAGCCCGAAAGGCAAAAGTCATATCTGAGAGAGGATTTCACTTGATGTAGACCTGAACTTGGAGCCAGTTTATTATGCTTTCATCTCAGTAGAACTTGATTAAGTATAGGAAAAAAATAAATTCCCTACCACAGCCTGCCTGAAAGACAGAAAGAAGCATTGAAGACTGGAAAACACTAAATTGGCCTGTGAGCTGAGGCCCAATTAATAAAGATGTCATTTATAACAACCCAGTTTCTCCCAACAAGGAAGGTGTATTCTTCTGAGTGATGGCAGGAGTTTTTGGAGACTCTTGACTGGTTTGTCTGGAGAAGCCAAATCAGATGACATGCACTGGTCATAGGGTTTTCAAATGATTTTGACTAGCTAGTCAAGCCTTCTGGTTATTGATTCCCCCCAGTGAGTCAAGAAGGTTCTCCAAGCTAAATTAATGCCATGGCATTCAGAGGAGCAGAAATACCTCCCTTCAATCCAAAGGGTATACTCCCAAGGCCAGGAGTCAGTCTGCCTCTCTCTCACATAACTAGATTCATTAGCTGTTGGGATTTTAAAAAAAAAAAAAAAATCCACTCACAATATATAGACAGTTAACTATCACCAAAAACATTCAAAATTTGGCCATGAGACCAGCATAACTAATTAAAAAAAAAAAGGCACAGCATTTTCCAACATCAGTCAGGACCTTTACACCTCAAAGAACAATAGAAGTTTCCATTTTTTTCTCTTTTTATTTTGGTTGTTTTGTGTTTGAGTTTCGGTTTTTCTAATTTCATTTAAAGAAATGAAGCTATAGGAGCCCTTTGGTTCAATTACTGATCCTCTGTTCCTCATGTTGGTTCTTGTTTTTCTCATCTCTGACAGGAAACCCACAGGATAATTATGGTTTTAAATGAACATAATTTTATTTGTGATAACTCTTAGGTGGGACATGATATTACTATTATAATCCTAGAACTGACAGTGTAGCCCTTATATGGAATCCTATGTATATAGGAAATCTACCAACAGATAAATAATCAATTCTTAATGTTTTTTCAAATCTGAACTGGTGATTCATCATTAGACAGAACCAGAAAAACTGATGCCCACGGAGACATCAAGGAAGAATTAGAAGATGAGTGAAAGGCAACTTAGTAAAAAATGTCTTCTTATGAAGAGATACAAACAACTAGAAATACTTAGCAATGAAGACCAAGGAATTACTAACAGTATTGAAAAACTGCAACTTAAGAATAGTGATGAGATATGCATTACCCATGCTACATATTATCTCTCTTCCCATTCAAGCAAATAGCCAGTGAAGTCAGGCTGCAAATCCTTGTTCTGTGAAATCTGTATTTTCTGTTACTTTACCAGGAAAATCTCTGTCACCAGCCAAGTGACCAAAGGTTTAGGAAAACTACAGGATATGGTTTTGGGTTTTTGGGGTTTTTTTTTATCCTATATAGTCTTACAAAAATCTACACAATTGTTGTATTGGCTTTTAAAGAAAGAACTTGAAGAATTTGTATTTCACTGGGACAATTACGTTTTTACAAGCTGCTTCCCCTCCACAGATTTATCTATGCCTTTACACCTTCTTCAGGTGAAATTCTCACTGACTTCACTGGAGGTTTCTTGGAAGAAATAAGTACTTCATAATTCTGTAAAGTTCAAATCAGATTGGATTTTTCATTCACAATTTCCTCAATCAAAAATTTACACAAGTTGATGAAAAACTGACTAGCACAAGTATTTCAACACAACATAGGAAGTCCTATTCTTTTCGGGGACAAAGTAGCCATGCTCAACTTCTTTTTAAATTATTGATGAAGAATGGCAATTTCAAGTAATGGGAACCCTGCTGAGATCAAAGGAAATGAAACATGTTAAAGACTATTATTTAAATTGTCTCATTAGCAATTTAAAATTTTAATAAATCAGTGAATGTGGCCGATAAAGATCAACATAAAATGGACCTTTCAACGTCATTAGATTGTTACAGGATAAGAGGAATTTTACAGCTACTTTCTCTATCATAAAAGGCTGCAGCAGGTGCTGTGGGAAAAGTGGGCCTGGGAAGTCTGATGCTAATAATTCAAATCATCTACAGGCTCCACTGATTTCAACAACCTTAGCCAAGTTAGACTAGCTAGGAATCTAACACCTTCTGATTAACTTTCTGTCATGATGACCTGCTCTTAAAGGAAAGAACAATAGATCTGCATTACCTGCTCCATTTATACACCAGAGCCAAAAGGAGAGGCAGTAAGTTAGAAGGGCTGGGACAACTTCTTAGAGTTGAAACATTACAGGAATGGACAACAAAAATGCTAATTAAAGAATAAATTGACCAAGCTGCTTTACAAACTGACTCAGTGTCCATACCCTGAAACCTTTAAAAAGCAAAGGTTAGCTCTCGAACTTAAAGATACAGTTACCTGGTGTTTTTGTGGATCAGCAGTGCTGTGGGAAAGTGCAGCACCTGGGAAGTGCCCATCTCCAGGAGATTTTCCTGTCCCAGTGCCAGGGGAAGTGTGGGACGTGGCCAGCAGCTGAGCACTGATGGGACCATAGCCATTAGAAGGCCGATTAACACTGTTTGAGGCAGCAGCTACTTCGTCTTCATCACCAGAGTCCGTAATCAGGATAAACTCAGCCTTAAAAAGGTCATTCTCCTGCATTTCTCCTTTGCTTGAGTTACAGCTCAGGGACTGGAAAGCTGTTGGGGTGCTGCCTGTATGGATGGCAGACACACAGTCTTGTCTGGTCCTGCCCTTTAAGGCCAGCTCATCAGAGACTGCGTTAGCCTGGAAAAGATACAAGGAAAAAGATCCCAATTAGCTGCATGTTATGTGCATCCCCCCAGATGGAGTAATTTTGGCTTGCAGAGGCTGCTAGCACTGTGCCACCAAAAGCGTGCAGAGGAGCAATGAAGAATTTGGGTATGAACACCCAGCAGAAATCAGCTTCCCCTGCTTCCAGATCCCCCCTTCCAGCCCCCCCAGCTGATGCTGTGGGGCTACCCTCCGTGTGTCTCACGGAGTAACAGGGGACTCTGTGCAGAATGATGGCCCAAGCCCCAGGCTGGCACGGTAAACGGAAAGGAGGGTGCAGTCAAGCCGAATGAGCTGCCAGACTGGACTACACCAGACACGATGGGAAGGCATCCTGACTGCGGGATCCACGGGGCAGACAATGCTCCTCAGAGGAGTCTGACAGCCAAATCTGGGGCAAAACCTATACATATTAATGAAGAAACAAAGGCCTTTAAGTGAGGGCATTCCCTGAAGAGCATAGACAAAGAATCCAAGGTCAGAGAGCTTTACTGTATGTTCAAACTCCTCAGCACAGACCACAATTGTTCTTCCTATTTCCTGAAATTTCCACTTCCAGTATGTAACTTCTCAAGCATGCTCTGGATTGAGTAGCCCAAACTGGGCATGCAACACACACATCAAACTGATCCATATTGAAACTGCTATGGTAATTCCTATTTTTCTCGAAGGAGGAATCAGGCAAAAGAATAGAAATACTGTGTACTGCAAGGCAAAGCCTGTAGATTGGGCTCATCTTTGAATACTGCCTGGGGAATACAGTAATGACAAATTCCCACTGGCAGCTTCACAAGTCCCTGGAGCTAAGTTATTTAAAAAAATATGTTGGACCATAAAAGGGAATACCACAAGCATTACTCTGGAGTTATTTTCATTATCTCATGTTGGGTTTTTTTTTTAAGATAGTGTTCACAGGCTCTAGACATTTTAGAAAAGGCAGCAATTGGTACCATGAAGACCTCAGTACTGCATCAATCTGCTAGGAAGGACAGAGTTCTACCTTATCCAGGGCACTATGTATAGCAAAACGAATCCTGAGAGATGAAAATGTAATTCATGCGTTAAACATACTGAGGATAATATTCCAATGCATGTCTCTTCAAATATGTCCATTCTCTGCCCAGACCAACCCCTTTTTTTAGTCAGATAAGGTACTGAAAACTCTGGAGCATGATCAGGTCAGAGGACTTTGAACTCCTGTGGAAAGTTTATTAGTGCCAAGAACTGCAGCCCCAGCAATGTCCCAGGGAAGGAGCTGTTATACAAGAGCAGAATCACCATTACTACCAATCTGAGGGTTCCAGTTTCCTCTCCGGTGTCATGGAGTAAAATAAGAGTCTGTTAAGTGCTGTGAAGGAGGAAAGGCATAACAAACATTGTGTGCTGGCTAAAGGAGGGAGGACCAGGAATCCTGTGCTGCTGGCTTCATTGTCACAGGAAATGGTGGGGACGAGGTTTCAAAAATAAATGCAAGCTTTCACATTGGTGCTTTCCTATGCAGCTATGAAAGGGATTGGCACCTTTGCTGGAGGCCACAGCACTGGAATTTGCTGAAACCAGGATCCAGTGACAAACCCTTAGTAGATTCCCATGTGATAACATTCTTCACACACTACTTTTGCTCCCATGAAGATCAGAAGGAATCCCTCCCCTTGTCTGCCAAGAATATGGCCCTTGCATGACTGACAGTACTGAGGTGGGAATTTCCTTCTTTGCCTATGAAAGGCAAAACAGACTGCTGAACAGATATCAGCCTTCACTTGCATGATTCTGCATCTGTGGTAGGCTGGGTAATTAAAGTGAAAAACAAGCCAAGAAACAGTTCAAGGCAAAGGACTTCAGATCAGTGATGCTCAAGACAATATCTTCTATCTTTTGAAAGAGTGAAAAAAATAGCTCAAACAAAAGTTTACCTTATTTTTAATTTCTTGATTGCTGGGATCCTTTGGCTCCTCTGGAATTGTCACAAGGAACTTGGAGAGGTCTACAACCTCAAAATGAGTTGGAAGTCTTCCAATGGATGGTACAAATGAGAAGGTCAGTGGTTTGGTTCCAGATTCTTGAGAAGTGACCTACGAAACACATAATTAGTTTGATTTGTCAGAGTTGAAATAACATTAATTACTTCATCTCCATAATTTTCAGAAGAGGTATTCAAAAAAACGGTCAGGTTTTTTAACAAGTCATTGCTTATCAAGGTCTTCTTTAACAGACAGAATACTTCATTGATTATATTCATCATCCTATATATTCTAATGGTGTGGTACAGCAGACAAAAAGAAAAAAAAAATGTTCAATAACATGTTATTCTTTCCATTTTCCATACCAGAAACAGAAAACCATATCAATTTCATTTCAAGGCTTGTTTAATCTTTGTTTAACTCCACTTTATTAAAACAAAAATGTAATTATCCCACTGTATCTGGACATAATGTAGCCCCTAGAGTATTTGCTTAATGACCTACAACAAATTGGAAGAATCTTTGCTCTGCAAAAAGAAAGGAAAACTTATTTACATTTTCTAATACAAATGCAGCTAATTCTGAACATCATCTGCAATGAATTCTGATTCAAGGAAAGGATTTTCTCCTTTCTTTGGACCATTCTGCTACATATACCAATAAACCTGTGTCTGTCATCTCATTTCTTCCTCTCCAGCTTGCATTCCTGCCAGGACCATGTACATAGGGCCTGTCTGCACTGAAGAGAAGATAAACCAAAATATTTTCTTCTAAGCTTTCATCTCAGATCTTTTCCATCTCCTTCATGGGAGACAAAGGACAGGAAAAAGAAGTCCAAACCATGGTATAAACTCTCAGTTGTTTTTCCAGAAAGCAGGGAGAAGAACTCCAAAATCCTTGGCAAGGTAAATAGAGGGAACCACATCCCAAAACACTGACTTTTTTTATATACTGACTTTCCCACTATTTGTTGGCATAGAAAATCCTTCTTTCAGATTAAAAACTGCGGAATGTATAGATTTTCCCTTGGTTTATTATCTGATTTAAAGCAGTTAATTGCATTTTCAATGAAGTCTAATATTCAGAACCGTAAACTCCATTGAATGAGAGAGAAAAAGAGGATCATTGCTTTGACTCTTTGGTTTACTTGTTTAAAGTGAAACAAATTGGAGAGCTATGGCCCTCATTATGCTTCTCTGTAATTTGCATCTATAAGTAAATAGCAATTACAGAATACAGAGTGGTATGATGGAATATATTCACATGAGTCTGTATTCTCATGCCTAGAACATTAAAAAATGTTAAGACAGCGTATCCTGCAGGGCTTGAGTGAAACAGAGGAACAGAGGCAGGGTATTTATATCAACACTGCCAACTGTTTTCTCTACAATTTAGGAGAAGACCATAACCACTGCTGTCTCAGACACACCTCTAAGTCTGAAAGAATAAGGTGTTTTTACTTTCGTAAGTGAAAAATGGCAGGCATCTCAGTTCTGAAATTGGACCTCGATATTCATCAACTCACACGTTACATTACACTGCAGTCTTGTTATCCAATTAGTGGTGTGCACGGCAAAGATGGAGGGACAAGATGGTCTCCTACATTCCCCCCCTCCACTTCACAAAAGTAGCCAAGCACCAGAGCACATAATACATGGCCTGAATCAGGGACAAGAGGGTGGCTGCTAACTGCTCCACTGTGCCAGGAGCTGTGGATATTATTTGGTGTGAAGGAGAAACAGCATAGCCCCATCCTTCTCACAGCAGCCAAGGTACCCAAGTCTGGTCATTGGTCTTCATAAAGCAGCAGGACAATTTTCAAATATTAATAGCTGGCACATTCAACAGCCCTTGCTCCTGCTACAAGTCAGAAGAGTAACATCAGTGCTCAAGGATGTAGTCACTAGCAAGCAGCCACCAGTCCCTACAATGCAGCCAAGGATGCAGCCTCCACCCAAGCTCCTGCTGAACCTAAATGTGCTCTTCAAGAAGCAAGATTACCTGCACATAGGCAGAAGCACCCATCATGTTGGCATTAGTGATTTCTGCCCAGCTGACACTCTCCATTACAGTTTTACACAGCACTTGGGTCTCCACTGAAACCAGCTGTTGTTCTTTGCTCTCCTGTAGGTCTTCAGCTGTGCTTTCATCCTCTCTCTAATTAGGAAATTCACTTAGTGGCTTCAACTACCTCAGTCATCTTTACTCTCGTTTAAAAATACCTGTTACATGGTTATTTTCATTTTACAGATTTCAAGAAAATAAGTTAAAATATTCTGACATTTTAAACTTTATATTTTACACAATGTGAAGCAGAAGGAGCCATTGCATGCTTTTTTAAGATAAAATTTTCACATCTTTTTTTCATATACTCATCTCCTTTACTATATCACTCTGGCTGATGTTTCTATCCTTGAAGAAGTGAAAGAAATTATTAGGCTGGACTTTCACCATTTAATTACATCTATTAAAAGCGACTCTGAGATGTAGATATAAATAATAGAAAAATAATATTAAAATTGAAATATATGAAACTTTCATGTAGAGTATCATGTTTTCTCTAGACCCAATAGTAACTGCAGAAGGAATTCAATGGCATACATTCCCTGCTGCTGTAGTTAATTTGAATCAATAGAGTTACGGTGACAGAAAACACCACTTGTGATGTCTATTCAACTTAACTTTGGTATATAATATATAATCAACTTATGCACAATGAAATAATTGATTAGTTTTAATAGCATCCTTTCATGTTACTTAGTTCTCTGAAGAATATAAATTATATGGTTTAATATAAATCACCTTTGAATATACATTGGGGTCTATAGGCTGCTGTATAATACATTGCCAAATAGCTTCAAGAGGAGAAACGTATTCTAAATGACTCCTGTGACTTCCCATGTCATCAGTTGACAAACAGGTTTGTGGCATAATTAATACCATCAATTTACAACTGCCCTGAGGATAGTAACTTAAATTATATTAATTATTGTTTTCATTACCACAGCTTCTACAGCCTTTACTTGTAGAGCACACTTTTATTGTCTCAGTTACCTTATGAAGACAAATGAACACTTCTATTTAATCTCTCACGTGCTCTATTTGCATTCAGCATACTGCCTGTTTTGTAATTTAAATTGAGGTCCCATTGTCAATAATTCCTGCCCAGGATTTCCTTCTGGAATACAGATTGCTGAAGTGAAATGTAATATGCTGGTTCACATTACAACTTCTTCCACTGATTTGCAAATATAAGTCATTTAGCTAACAACATGATACCCTGAGAAAACCTCACTCTCGAAATATCATGTACTTCTCTTTGAGCCTGTTTACTTGTTTAAAGGACAAAAAACGAAATACATGCATAAATAATGGCCAAATAACAGTCATGAGCATCATACCATAGAAACATGTTGACTGACACGCTGTTTTGGTCAGAGCACAAATTCACATGCCCACCATTCCTATGTGATAAATATAGGTCTAATATACAGAGCACAGCACGGGCCACCCAAAAACATGGCCCAAGTTGTGTAACCTCTCCTTAAAGTCTTTTTCTGTGCTCAGTCTAAAAAAAATACAAAGAGACATTGTCTCCTCCTTGAGACAGAGAAAAAAAAGGCAAGTCTACTACAGACAAAATTATCAGTTAATGAGATGTAAGAATCTTCAGTATATCTTCATATCCAGCCATATTATAGTTATCACAGTAACCAAATAAGGATTAGCTGATTATTGTGCAATATGAGCTCTGTCTTTTCTAAAACCCTTTCCAAACAGCAGCAGATAATCATCTGAACACCAACTTTCTATCTGCGAAACTTCAGGGGAAAAGATTAATCCACTCCAAAAGTCCAGGATGAAATTACAGCCCAGATGAAGTTTGTGCCAAAATTCCCACCAACAGCTGTGGTCTAGGAACTTCCCCAAGCTGTTTGCCTGGCTTTGTGATGTACCCATTGTATCCTCTTCAGCAAACCACCGCTACTTCTTTCAATGAAGCGACGCACACCAAAACACACGTATGTGGACAGATATCTTTTGAAAATTATATGTGTAAAGCTTTAGAAAGAGCAAATGAGTATTAGTATAAAATTGTCATCTTTTATTCAAAATACAAGAGCTCATTCAGCCAAAGTGTTTCTTTCAACAATAATTTTAATTAGCTCTTCAGCCTGGCAAACTCCATACAACTGTAATTGCTCTTTCATACTGGTCTAAACATATGCAGCTAGGCATGGTGAAAAGTAAGAAAAGATAACCTTTCATTCCTTCTTTGCAAATGAGGACTAAAATACCTTTCCTGTTACATTTTATTTATTTAATTAAATGCACTTTCACCAAATATTCATAAAACATTAGACTCTAAGGCAACTAAGTTCTCTAAATCATATTTTAGGATCACCATTTTCCTTAAAGCCCTTATTTGCTTCAGTCTCCTAAATCTCCTAGGAAGCAACATCTTCCAAAGTAAAAAAACCTCTACTGTAACAAACCAAACTTCTTCAATCCATCACCCATGCACAAAACTTCAGTTAGACAGTCCCACACCCAGGCTGCCTCAAATCATGCTTTTTGTTCTGTCTGTCCTGCCTCCATTATATTGTGATTGATCCAGAAATATTGTTGCTAATTTTGCACAGGGTTTTTTGGGGGGTATTGTGTAGTACAGACATGCCTGCCATCTGGTCTTGCATAGGAAGCAATCAAGGACTGGCAAATGTAGATTGAAAATTTAAAAAACTCAAACCCTAGCACTGTCTAGCATACACACAGACCTCTTAGCCAATAGATAATTCCTTGAGAAATGGGAGACTTTGGACGAGCCTGCAAATACACAACCTGCAGATACACAAAACTATTCACACCTAAACATAGGACTTATGAGTCTGTATGTCAAGCATCCATACCACTGTATACATACATTCACACATGCAGATATATACAGTATATGCTTGTACAATGCGGTGATACCTCTGCCAAACAAAAGGCTGCAGCCACTGAGATCCCCATTTTCCAGTGTTTTTTTTCTTAATAATTCCATCTCAGTTGTTCAGTGAGAAATAAAAAGTGAACCTCAATTTATTCTTTTTATTTTTCCTGTAAAAGTTTCTTGCCTTTTCGATCCTGCAACAGAGTCATAGAAGGCTTGGAGCACAGTCTCAATTATGTCCCCTTAGTTTCTTCTACCAAAAGCTGCACCTATCAGTAAGCAGGTATAACTTTCAAATCAAGCACTGGGAATAGAAATAAGTCCCTGCTTACATGTGTCAGAGCTGAGAGATCCATCTTGTGGGGTGATGCTAGCAAGAAACTTCAATTTTACAGTAGCATGCATCCACCATTTGCACTTTGAGTCACAAGTCTGAGTGGTTGAGGGCTGGAAGGGTTTCAGCCAGACCAGTTCCCTCCCCATGGAACATGAGGCTTTCCCACCACACCAATGACAACTGCCCCCACCTCCACAGGAGGATCAAGCCTCAGCAATTCTTTCAATGATGCATCACAAAGCAAGTTTGGTAACACCAGTGAATACATTTTGGGAGCATGTGATGCCCAGCATCCCAACCATGTCTGTATGTATCCCCACATGTGTCCTCTAATGGACCATGATTTTTTACAGTGAATTGTTGATTGACTCTAGAAAAAAAAAAAAAAAAAAAAAAAAGAAAAGCACTAATAAAGCATATGTCATGCTACCAGAAAACCAGTTTGAAGTCTGTTGAAGAAAACCAGTGGATTTTAATAGATGCCTCCCAAAGTAAAAGCAGAAGCCTTGAAATTGTAAATATAGGATAGAGGCCCAAGGGCCACAAGCATAATCATTAATAATCAGCTATTGTTCACTACAGGAATGCAATCCTGTGTGCTGGTATTAAGGATAACAGTGGAAACAACGAACCAGTATCCAGCCTATGTAAATCATATTAAACACAGTAGAATTTCAATGTAACAGAATTTGCTGGCCAATGAAGAAAGAACAAGCAAACTGTTAGCAAATATATAAAAATAAATCCAGGTTATTGCAGGAGGAGTAAGCCCCACCATTTACTGAGGGCAGCTTCCATAAAAATGCAGAGAGAAAAAAAAAAAAAAAGAAGAGGTAGAAATCAGAAAGTTTGTTCAAGTCAGTTTTAACTGTACAGTTATTGGGAATGAGCTATAATAATTGGACCATTTGGACTTTAAGTGTGAGTATCACTGTAACTGGACTAGTAATCACCATATAAGCCCTAATTGCACATGAATTTGTGCACATCTGTCCATGTAAATCCTAAGAGAACACAGTAGATTGAAGAGAGTGGAAGTATGAGAAGCAGTGCATGAAAGTTGTCCCAAAACTGATAAAATCAGATTAATGATCCTACTGAACACAAGGTCACCAGGACACACAGGCATCATCAGGGAACAAGTTGGACCATCCAACAACATTATAGCAGCTACACATAGACAAAGGCTGCTGGATTATACACACAAATGAAGAAAGAAGAGGTTCCCAACATAACTTTCTGACCACTTCTTACCTAGAAGCCAAAGGCAGATCAGCACAACCTTCTACTTTTGCACAAAGGGTTGCCCTCCCAGCTGTGGCCCCAGCTGGATAGATATGAGTATACAAAAAGCCTGGAGGAGTAACTAAGTTCACCATAGGAATACTTATCTCCTGTTAATAAGAACAGCCTCATTCTATTAATGATAATAACTTGGTTAATAAAAAGCATTCTGATAAATATTAGTTGTGATGAGTGCCTCCTCCTACTTGACCCCCTGCTAGGGAAAAGGGAATTAACAACATTATAGCACTGTGATCAGACTGATAATACTTCAATTAGATTAACTACAAATTTTTGCAGTGTTTCTCTAGCTTGCAAAAATTACACGAGGTATCTGGTCTCACACCGTACCCTCTATGTTTGGTTTGTGATTTAGATGCAGCAGAGGAAATTGAGCGTTTCCCACTTGTGCAACTTTGCTGTCCGTTTTTGAAGAATTGCCTTCCCACTTTGTTTACACACAACCGAAGGTGGACTCACTTTAACAGCTGAATTATGCTTTAAACAACTCCAGGTTAACAGTTGTGTGTGAAATCCATCACAGACCCTGACAAGGATATGCTGGATGTTGAAGCTCTCAGGGCTTCACTGGAAACCTGCTGTTAGCAAGAGCACTTTAGCAGTATTTCAGAGGGCACAACAACACTGGCAGTCTCTCTGTTTCCCCAGGTATAACTATCCAAAACACTCCAACAGAGAGTGTGAACACCCCTATCATACAAATCTGACAGCAAGAAATGAACAACCAGGGTTCTTCACACCACAGTCACCTGGTATTGTAGCACTTCACTCAAAAAAATTCTCTTCCAGTCTGAAGGACTCCGGGTTCAGCCTCAAATTCATTCTCACTTTCAGCAAAGAAAAGCACTTTTTTCCAGGAGAGGATGATACAGGACAGCTTCAAACACTGGGAAGTTTTTCCCTACCCAGAGCCTTCACCCACCTCTGGGTGATTTGAATGTGCCAGTTCTCTGCCCCACGTTAAGAGCTGCTGTTATTACCTGCTGTTCCAGACACAAGCATCCAGGTCCACCTACTCCCACCAAAACACCAATCAGCAGAGTAACATGTTGTCACTCACTGCATACTTATAGGTACCATTTGCATACTGCTCTCTTTAATTTTGACTGTATCTGATTTCCTAAAGGTTTTCCTGTCCTCTCATTTCCCCTTTTTATTACTTCTGTCTTTTCTCAGCTAAACAAGGCTAAAAGTACGTATAGTTTTTTGATAGCTTTTTCAGGTTATTTTTTGTAAAAATGCATTTCTTTTTGAAAACAGCAAAAAGAAAGATGGTTTGAGCATTAAAACATTTTGTCTGAGTTTGGTTTAAATGGAATTAACTTTTCATTTTAAAATAATTAATATGGCAGGGGAAAGAAAAGTTTGATGTGATTTGATCTTGGAAGCACAGATTCTATCAAGTTGTCCCCTGTGTTCAGACTCTTCTATTATTGTAATAAAATTTTCAGGTTTATTTCTTTTAAATCTCTGAAGCAGGATATTTTCAATACAGAGCTCCTTTCCCAACCTGCTGTATCTTGTGTCTGGGCATTTGTCTTACTATCAAATAAAGAAATACATAATGTTCAACAGCTTAAATTTTCAAAGACTATACATCTGGCACTCACATATCACTGACAGACAATTGCATAGCTTTCAGGTTTTACAGTTACCTCACTAACTGATCATGATATGCTCTCAAATATGATTTTCAAGATCTAAAAATCCATCTGACATCTGAATTTGTAATTTTCTGATCAATCAGAAAAAGTTATTTTAAAAAATAAAAATGTTTTGACAAAGTGCAAATTAAAACATTTGGTTTTTCTCCATTCTTATATGACCAGATTAAGGACTTCTAGTTTATCTGCTGTCACTCTTTTTTTTTTTTTTGCTGCTGCCATTCCAGTGGACAGCAGTGAAAGTCTTAAAATACCCAGTGAAAGTCTTATAATATCAGCTAGCCCAAATCTCTCAGCTTCTCTCCACAAGAAAAAGAACAGAGCTCTCATTGATGTTACATTAGGGATACACAGAGTATTTTGGAAATTTTCAGCTTTTAAACCAACCACAGGAGGAGGCAGTTGGTATTTTAATCATTAAGAAATAGATTATTTCATCCTGTATAATCAGGTAAAGGCTTCGCATCAGAGGCCACACCACCCTTCACAGTCCTCCGCACAAGGGATTTAACAAATAATCAATATGAGCCAGTCTACAAGCATTCTTACCTGTCCTTTCCCAATAAAACTCAGTGGACTGGTAATTTGGCTGTCTCTTTCCCCAGGCTGCTGTCCATAGCATGTAGGGCACAGTGGAAGATAAATACAAAAATGAACTTTAAAAAGCACTGAAGAAATGAGCGTGATGAAACTGAAGAAGAAGTGACGCTTTCTCCTTCTCAGCAAGGATTTTCAGAGGTCTTTTTAACAAACTATTTTCTGAGTAGGCCTGTGTGGGCCCAGAAGAATGCTGACTACAAAGACTAATTATTCTGGCACTCAGCTACTAACAAACAAAAGGTAAAGCTGAAGGTCTGTTGGCTTCTTATGTACGTTCACAGGAGGGCAGGATGATAACTCAGGATCTCATTTTCTACTCTGTTCTAATCATTAAAAAGCAGCTGTCTTTAAACGCTTAACTAGAGCTTTCCCAGATGTCAAGAGTACTGCATGTTTACAGTGCCAGGGTCATTTTTATACAACTTGATCTATTTGGAAGAATAGCTACAATCGTCCCAATTAAGTATTTTATTTTTTCCAACAAAAGCCTTTGTGTGAAGAATTGTCGTTTTACAAACTTGACTTTGTCTTATTTAAAAAAAAAAAACAAAAAAAAAAACCCAAACCAAAACCATGTTCAGTTGCACTCTAGCATAATCAGTCAGCTAAATACAGTCATGTACCATTCCTTGGATATTTTTGAGTGTAGGAGAAAGAATAGGAGTAGATTTTCCATAGTAGACTGTACATTTTGTACCAAGAACAAGCATAATTTCTTAAGGCACCAAATCTGAGCAGCCTGCAAAGTAAAACCTACACTTTTCCTCAGGCTTCCTATGCAGCCGTGAATAGGTGCCTACAACCTTGCCTATACTAAAATATTCTGACAGTCCATGGGTAACTGTAACTTCTTTGCCATATATTTCCAGATATTCTAAAGCTACATGACATAATTTGACTAGTTTTGGTGAATCTAATAGATGCAGTTACCATATGCCAACCTTAACTTATGACAACCCTCACTTTTCCAGTTTCTGTACCTTGGGATAACATATCGAAGTTCCCATTTGAGTTCAGCTAAGCAGCTCTCCATACCTGGGACTATCCCACTCAGATGGCCATCTTTACCAAAGTCAAGTTCTAGTTTTGCTCTGCGACTCATACTCATGACAGAACAGAGATATAAATGATGCTGTTTGCTTTCAAAATCCTGTTTCCCTTCTTTCTAACCCTATACTCTTGGTCTTATATTTTAGTGTCAATTGACACATTTACTAACTAGTGATCCTTTCCCTCCTCTTTTTCTGTTGACCTTACTGATCTCTTATCACATATTTTTGTCTTGGTCGCTCTCCTCTCCATTTCCAGCTTGCAATCTACCTTTAAGATACGGCAAACAGAGCTTAAAGCACCTCAAGCAGACTTCTAAAGTGAAAAATCCACAGTTCATTTAGGTTTGGTATTATGACCAAGTATGCTACTAATATCAGGTTTCTAAACAAGAGTCTTCCAAATTTAAGCAGAACCCAGTCAATGTTATAAAGAATACATTAGAGTTTCTGCTGAAAATGTATAAATAACACCAACTCTATGCAAACTATGTATTAACCAAAATGGCAGTAATTATAAAAATATGATAATATAAGAAGGGCAGGTGACTTAATTTTAATGAATAAGAATCTACATCTTATCATTTTATGACCAAGATTTTCTTTAGAAGTTCTCAGTATAATAATACAGGTGATGATGTAATGTAAAACTCTTTTGCATGTCAAAACAGAGAATGTAGAGCGAAGGGGCAGGTGCCAATATCCTCTCTGTCAACCAGTCATAGAACCCGAGGGAATGAGGAAACAGTATGAAACTGAGACAGAGGAGGTTTAGGCTGTACACTAAGAAGAGGCTCTTTACTGAGAGGGAGGTCAGGCACTGGAGCAGGCTCCCCAGGGATGTGGTCACAGCACCGTGTTTGACTGAGTTCAAGAAGTATCTGGACGATGCACTCAGTCACATGCCCTGACTTGGCTGGTCCTATGTGGAGCCAGGAGTTGGACTTGATGATCCTTATGGGTCCCTTCCAGCTCAGCATATTCTACGATTCTATGATAATTAAGCATTATTTCTGTCATTACTAGTAATAGAACAGTACCATTTAGCAGCATGCTCCCAATTATAACAATGTACATTATTCCAAAACCAGACTTGGCTTTGAGTTAGAGCCAACATCAAAGCTCCAGAAAATATTATTAGCATGATTTTCTACTAAGAGAGATTGCTTTCTACTTTTCATCAATATCCTGAAAAATATTTCAGGTGGAAGAGAGAGATTCAGATTACATATATTAGCAGGTTATTATGAAAGTTAAAAACTTGAAAGTGTTTCAGTGATTGGTTTATTGTTCTGAGTCAAAGGTTTAATGATCCTAGCAAGGATCATTAAATCAGACATTAAATCTATATCTATATTTAAATTCAACATGAAAGACCCTTTAACTCATGTTCTACTTTTTCACCCGATGTTTTGACAGGTTAGAAGATTTACAGATAATAACCAGATTTGGACTTAATAAAATTCCTTCTTATATTTCCACAAATAACTCTTATGAGGATCCTTTATCCAAGAGATTATGCAAGTCCTGTGAAAAATGCTAAGAAATCATGAGCATTTTTAATAATGCTCTCATGTGTGTATATGTACAAGGCATCGTGCAATCTGAAAGCTTATAATCAATGTCTTCTGAATAGCTTAACAGGTTAACATAATACAGAAGCATGTCTAGACTCAAGCAGAAAAAAAAAAAAAAGAAAAATTTAAACCCCTAAAACTGTACATCATGCATTAAAAATCTCTTAACAGCAATGTATTAGCAATGCAATGTCATTATACTTATGCATGCTTTGTACTAAAGCTTCAGGTTATTTTAAAATTGTCTTAACTTAGTTGTTAAGAAAAGGGCATTGCTGTACTATTTCTGTCAAATTCTGTCTTATTCATAGTGTTAGATTTTATGTCCCTACTGACTACAGCTGTTTCCTCAGGTAAAAAAGTGATTAGGAGCTCAGTTCTGCCAACACGATCCAGCTGAGGTTTTGATTACAGCAGAGACTGCAGGTCAGTGGGAGAGCTCAGGCACTCAAGAAAAGCACAAGGCAGATGTGCCTGAAGGACCAGGCCTCTTCTCTGAAATGCTCATTCTCTGACTTTTAAAAGAAGTGTAAGAAATGACATGTGTTTTACCAAAAAGCAGTTACCACATGCGATATGTGTCTGACAGCTCCAGGCTATGATTTTGCCTCTGCCCAGCCTACTAGGTCTTGTCTGTTAACTAGCCAGAAATTGTCATGGAGAAAAAAGTTTGACAGTTAAGGAAATAGGTTATTTTTGGAAGCGACTCAAAAACCCTCTTGTACCAAGCACTTATTTTTCCTCTGCTTCCCAGAAAAGATTCTTGTAGGAAATTACCAAACATACTGGTAAAATTTCATTCATTTACAAGGTTGCCTTTAACTTCAGTAGAAGTCAGACACTGTGTTTGTTGCCCAAAGTATTGCCTCAGCTGACATTGACATGATGCATAGGAAATCTCATGACACATCTGAAGTGGACTGGGAATTTTTCTTTTATGTATTTTCTTCCATATTAAAAAGTCAGTTTGCTTGAACAAAATATTTTACCAGGACATATTTTTTTTACTCACTTCTCATCTGGAAGGGCTCTGTAATCCAGGATGGGCTGACTAATGGAAACACCAAGACAGAGAGAAGCAGAACTGCTTTTGAATATACCTCTCTTTGAAGGACAAGATGGAAACACACCCCAAGTTTACTACCTGGCTAACAAATGCTCCAGCTACTAGGCTATTTTCCAATGTCTCTTTTTCAGATGTGTTTTTCAACATAAGGTCTGAAAGATGCCTTCCTACATTAGCATCAGAAATCAAATTGCCAACTTCCTTTCATTTTTTTTTCCTAGACATGAATGTCAAAGACAGTCATTGAACCTTATAACAGTGGCATGACCTCCCAGGGTTGAGGGAAGCAACCAGCACAAGTTATCCTGAAGCTAAGGCCTTGAATGACTGATTAAAGGAGCACAGAACGAGCTTTAGGCAACTTTAAGAGGACACCTTTTGTTTTGCGACACTCACTGCCTTTCTCCAGAAAGCAGCTGAGACTTGATGCAGCACCTGAAGTTCACAATCAAGCCAGAAGGGTGGAGGTGAAGGGTCTGGACTGAAGAGTTGTTGTCAGCCTTTGTTCTCCAGAAGTATTTGAGGAACACACATGGTCACAGATAACTGTGAAGTAATTACTAGGAATTTTTGTTTGGCTTCTTACCAATGATAAAGAACCCACCAGATTTAAGGATGCACTGGCTCATAGCTGTTACTGGAAGAATTTGACAGATGAAAAAAAAAAGGCACACACAGATGATTTTTGCTACAAAAATATAATCTGGTCTGATTCTGAGCTTCTTGTCTACTTTATAGGGCACAGTCTACTTTTTTGTTACACTTCCCCTCTGGTTTACTAGAACCTCAGTCAGTCATTAGAGCATTCAGGATTAAGAGGCTTTGGGCATGTCTTCTGTAAAATTGTGACCCTGTGTGTTTTTGTAAAATGAAAGACAGGAGAATGCTATGTGGGTGGAGGTGAAGTGTCAAGAAATTGAGATTTGCTTTTGCAAATACCTATACCAGAAGATTATACTCATCCTATTAAAATAGATTAGACCTTGCTCATATGAAGCTTTAAAGTTTTTTATGGTTAACTGGGAAAAAATATTATATTTTGAATTAGGTTTTATGAAGTTTTTGAGATCACATAAAAGCAAAACTAAAATGTGCTGTGATACGTTAACACCTGCCTACTTAAAAATATAAATTATTCCATGAAGACTAATTAGAGGCATGGTCCCACAAAAATTATGCCATATCACATCAGAAGATCAAATTCCGATCAGCTTGTTTCAGCCCTCATAATTACCTAAGTGGCACACCTCAAAAGTAGCTTTTCTCATCCACACTCAGCCTAGCTCTTTTGGAGCATGTGCACATGAGACTATTTTAAAAGGTTATCATCTGTCAGTAGAGGTACCGATAGTGAACCCTTCCCCACCCACCTATGGGCTGTTGGACATCCACAGCTGCAAAATTAAAAAGAAAATTACAAGAAATAAAGATGTTTATTTAAATAGCTTATCATTATTCCTTCCCTGGTGTGGCATGAGAATGTGTCTCCACTAACAAGGGAAAACTCGTTTGAATGTGTTCATCAAGCATTTGCAATCATGTGACCTCTCAAATCCGGTAAAACAAGCCTGAAGCATCATGATAAACTCTGTTGCAAGATTTCCTGGTCAGCAGCATTGAATTCTCCATCATTTAAATACTTTCCGCTTCTCTTGTATACTAGTATACAAACAACAACCAGTATACAAATACACAGTTAGGAAGTATATTCTGGGTAAGAGTTTTTATATACTTAATTCATCATAGCACCTGATTGGCAAGATAAGCGCTTTGTGTTTCTTCTCTGTTCAGATTAAGTTCACACTTTTGCAGCAGCTGCATAATGTCTACTAACAAAGTTATCAAACACAACCTTGTGGGAGCCTAATCAGTGCTGGTTCAATGCACAGACTTTTTTTAATTATAAAATAAGAATATCATGTAAAGGTGGAAGCAAAGAATGCAGTTTGCTCATGTAGCAGAAAGACAATGAGGAAAAAAAAAAGCTACCAAATGTCAGCTTGCTGTTAGTTCTTGCTGTCAAATGTAAAAAGAAATATTTCAAACAGGCAACTGAATCCTGTTCAGAATGGATAATATTTTAAGAACTATTAGGAGCAGAGAATTCAAAGGAAAATTGAAACATCAAATTTTTAAAAAAAGCCATAATAAGAACTTTCTAAATAAAAATGCTAATATAAAAAACTCCACCTAATTTAGTATGAAAAGGCACAGATAGGTTCATTTTAAAGATCCACGGAAATTTTTACAAAAATCAACCATGTATATAATTACTATTTAGGGCAAAGCAGAAGCAGCTGAGGGCTAGCTGGTCATCAGGACATGGGAATAAACAGGAGAATTTAGGTTCCACACTCCAGCCCAGGGAATATTCAATCAGTTAAACCACATGAAAAACTTTCAATATGAGAAACTCATACACATGCTCTGTGTCTAATGATACAGCATGCTAATTTTCTTGCAGAAGACCCGTTAGTTCAATTCACACTTCCCCCTTTCTCACACTTTTCCCTAGGCATCAGCTACAGCCTGAGACAAGACCATGGTTAATCCAGCATGGCAGTTTTTATAGCTTTATTCTCGTAAGTAACTGATATCTAATCTAGAGGCCTAAATTGGGAAAGAGTCACAGCTGAGAATGCTGAACAAGGCAGCCGGCTTCCCTGTGGCCTAGTGTCAGACCTCACAAGGCCGGGGTTTAGGATCTTTTCTACAGCTGGATTTTCCTGCTGGCTCCCTATCATGACTCTGGGGTGATAACTTTCTTGGGTGACTACTGCAGCAGCCCCAAGTGACCGCTGTGCTCCTGAGCTCAGGAGGCCCACGACAGTCTGGTCAACAGCTGTGCAAAGCTCAAGCTAATTGTGTAACATGTCAGTACGTAGTGGAACGCTGCACTAACCAAATGTCTCATCCTCCACTTTGAAGCGGCTAGCACACAGATGGTGCAAAGCATGGTGGGAGGCACTTGCATCCTTTCTCTTAAACATGTCCCCACAAGCTGTAGAGGGAGTGTGCATACCACACTACCCAGGGATTGCAAGAGACCCAAAAGGGTTTGAAGGTTGATGCTGGAAATGCAGCTCTGGACTAAGAGCTGTCGCAGTTCCACTAAGAATGACTCACAGGTCCCAGCAAGCATCTCTCAGTTCTCATAGAAGTTTTTTTTCTGTTCCAATTTCTTGCTCTTCTGGACTGTTTATGCTCTAGAGAAGGTCTCACACTTACTTTACTCTTCCACGATATCCATATGGTTAAAATAAGCTAAAAATCGATGGATAAATATTTCCAGTGAGATCTAGAGTGGTAAGCCAACATAGACTTGTGCAAGTTAAGTCCTCACAGCTCAGATTCCCAGCATCCATTCAGAGTCCAAGCCAGCTATATTCCCCTAAATTTTCTGTACTTTGGAGGGCCATGCACTTTACAATGTGTTTTTTTTCCAGAACACCCCTGTTAAATCAGCCTACTATACTGATACTGATTGTTTACACTCAGAAGTTAGCATCCTCTAATTTTAAATTGCAACAAATAATTAGAATATTTTAAAGATACCTCAGTCATTACATAAGTAACACCATAATTCTATTTTCAATGAAAATGTGTGGTTTACCAGACATTTAGTTTTGATGGAAACATCCAAAATGGATCTGTGCTCTTTGAAAGAAGAAAAAACCTTGAATTATGTTGAATCTGTTCACATTATCTTTAATTGAGATTAATTGTATGACAGCCTCTCATAGGAAAATGTTACCTATAAGGCATTTCACATCCAAACCAATAAACGCTATCTCTATTATTAAAAAAAAAAAGGCACAAAAATAAATATTAGTTTATTGCCTTCTGAAGGAGATGTTAAGGGCAATGCTAACAAGTGAATCGAAGCAATATACAATAATCATAGTCCTGTCAAGGAATATGTCACGAAGAAGTTGATGTGATGTGTATGTTAATATATGCCAAAACTTATTATAACATCAAATCAGCGTCCTAGGTCAATGTTTTGAGTAGTTGATGATAAAAGTGACACTGGTAATAGCAGTATCACTTATCAAAATGCAGTAATGTCAGCTCACTTCTGTCACTGTCAACAGATAAAATGTATAGTGATAATGCAGTACATATGCTACCCACCCCTCTCTGCCAACATCAACTTAATTTAGGTCAAATTTTCTAGAAAACATTTGTCAACATGTTCTTCTACAGGAAGTAGAGATACTAAGGCTATCTAACTTAAGGAGCTGACAAATGAATAATAAACCTTGAAGCATTATAAGCAAACTAAGACTCCTCCACATGTATATATTATAAAAGACCAACAATGATCACATTTGGACATTTTTATGTTAGGAAAATATCTCAGCTTCATAGTGCTGCCTATAGAGCCTATTAATATGATGGTGATCTAATAGAAATACTTTATTATCTGCAAAAGACCTTGAAATAATTTTACAGATTTGTTCCTCATAAGTTTTTATAAGAGTTGAAGAACACCAGCAGAAATATGCAAAAGACATGTTGCATTTTTCACTGTTAGTAAAGGAGACCCCAAAAGCCCCTCTTGCCCCATCATGCTAGCCTAACTACTATTTTCCAGCTGTTGGCAGCCTTCGTAAAATAAAACTATAAATAACCCTTAAAAAATAGTATGAATAACAAAAATTTTCTTTGCATAGGTGACACCTTCAGGAAAGAGGAGTCCATAAATCTGTAACAATTTGGCAGTACTCCTTGGTATCTTGTCTCTACTTAAACGAGTTCCAGTGAATGTTGCCTACAGAGGTGGTAGTGGATGCTCGTGTCACAGTCACTGAACAACACGTTCATGCGTCAGTCAGAAAGCTGCAATCAGAATGATGTATCTACTTAAATCAGTGAATGAATCCTGAGGTAGGGAGAGGTGAGATAGAAATGCTGGGGTCAGAGGTGCCTCTGAGATTTTCAATCAGTAGTATACAACATACATTATAGCTTACTCTTTGCATGAAACTCCAGAACAAGAAATTTTTTTATTATTATTTTTGGCATGACTGTCCATTTTCTTAAGGCACACGACAGGTGCTAAAAGGTTTGAAGAATCACTGATAAAGGTGTTAACAACATTTTATTTCAAGAATTTGATGCTTTAAAGAGTTTAAATGCAGTAAACTTGTAAGATGTTTTCTCTATGCTGTCAAAAAAATCAGGAGCAGCATGACTTGTGGTGCTTGGAAATTGAAGTACTATAGATGGTCAGAAGTAACATATTAGATTCTAAAATGGTTGCTTAAACACTAAAAAGTAATTTACTAAGTTTGTATGAAGGAATTACATCAGTATTCTTTGTACTAAATACAATCTAAGACCAAGTTTTTCATTTACAGCAATTAGCATAAGGTTAATTTCCATCAGTCAACTGCAACTGTAATAAAATACACTGAGAGCCCTTGAGTTTACGGTATGCAAGACTGCAAAAGCAATTACATTCCTCTGCCAGTTTTGGAAGTGAAGTTTTCTGATGACAGCCAGCCAGATTAATTCCTAGTGATACAGAATACCAATGCTATAAAGGCACTTGCCTCAGGGATCTGTTTGTTATCTCCAAATAGAATCAATTTCATGTTTATGGATATGTAAATATCTATAAATATTACTGCACATTATTGAACCTTAATTCTCTAAAAGCATTTCCAAAAAACATACTCAATCCGTGTAACCAGTATCATAATGAAACAAAACTTTAGATTAAACAAAGAAAACCTTCAAAACTGACAAATGACACTGTGAAAGAAAATACTAATGATATATTGTACTCTTTGATGCAGTGTCAATGATTTGTAGGCAAATCCTAAACTATACATAAAACATAATACAGAAAGCAAGCAGCAAATTACTTTCTAACCACAAAACTACCATAACTTTAAGTCCTTTGGGATGGTTAATCACAAAAGAAAAAAACAAAACATTGTTCATTAGCACAAATCACCAAGAATATATGGTGAGACCTGGGTTAAGCTAGTGACCACCTTTAAGGTAGCGATCACCTTGTGGTCAAATTCAGCCTTTTTTATCTTCTATGATGTGTGTTGATCTATAATCCCATACAAAACACCATATACCATATTGCACCACACCTGTAGCATACTCTGCTGCAGAACAGAGATTTAGGATTCTGTAAAATGTTTCAAGACACTTATTTTCTCTTTAATGGTACGTAGATACACCAGCAGTAGTAAGAAAACAAAAAATAAATGCCACCCCTAGTCCTAGGAGAAAAGTAATGATGGGGCAAAGTTGATAGAGCTAAATTTGTGCTGTTCAACAGAATGATTCCTATGGCTTCAGGAAGACATCAAAATCTGAAGTGTCTAAGGAGGAATTAATGAGAGAGTAAAACTCATCCAAGGAAAAATTAAGGGACTATGGGCTTCTTCTTCAACTGGTGTGAACTGGCACCACTCCTTGTATCTCCCTGTGGCTTCACCGGTCCACACAACAGAAGCAGTGGGGAAAACAAATGGAGCGGGAAAATATTTCAGCTGAATATCAGGAAATATTTCCCAGTGCCATCAATCACTCTCCTGAGTAATCCCCCTGGACAGTAATGCAAATTCTGTGCCAAACTTCAGAGATCAGGTTTTCAGTAACAGCAAAGTAGGTAAGGCTAAAAAAAGTATTTCCTCTCACAACTATTTATGAATCTATAATAAGGACTTGTATTTAATTCTTAAAGTGTTTTCCTGTAGAATATATGCCATTTCTAAAAACCTTTCTAAATCTTATTTGGCCTCCAATTAATAACCTCCATAAGCTATTTATATCTTGTTTCATTCAGTAAGTGTTCACAACGCTCAAGTTTTCTTTCTATTACACAAGGGACAGAGCTGGCTATGTAGAAGACATGGTTAAAGGCCTAAACATTAAAAACAGTTTGTAATACAGTTGGCTGTTTATCCTTTTAAAATAGGCTTTCTGAATAAAGCCTGTCCAAAGAAACTTAAACCTATGTATTCTCCAATTACCAGACAAGAGGCCATTGTGGCAAGAGGTAAGGATCTTCTATTACAGTTGGTTTATATCCCAGATTTTTTTTTTATCTGATGACATTTAGGATGAATTCTAAATACATGGTGATATCTGGATTTTAGAAGGTATCTTAGGGTTGGATTAAATAAATTATTGAATGGTTGGGTGTCTAGGATGCTGGTCACTCCCTCCCCACCAGCCCCTCCCTAAGTAAGGTGTCTTCTAAAAGGGGCCAATGGCTTTTCCTTTCCCTTTGTGCTATACAGACACGGCCTCCCCATTTGTCTCTGTTCTGTGAAGTGGGCTGTAGATCAAACTCATAGGAACACTCCATAGGATAGTTCCTGTTTTTGGAATTTGTGATAGTGTTATGGTTTCAGACAGGCAACAAAATAGTCAGGGTATAGTGTAAAACAGTGACTGAAGCTGAAATTGATGTGCTGGGGAAATTTTAACACAAAAAAAAAAAAACCAAACCCAAAAAACCCCAACTGACATAGACATTTAAATTCTGTCTGACTCTTGCTCTGGATGTAAAAGGCTTTTCAGCTCAGGTCCAGAGTAGGAGACTGTTCCTTGCCTTGCACTGCAGTAAGCTAGCTTGTAACTATGGTCAGTAAGAGTCATTTACTTTTTTGTCTTTTGCCAGGTCTAGTTAAAAAGATGTGGTATAAATCTATAAAATAAATGGGAACAAGCCAGATTTGTTTTAGACTGAACAGACTAAAAATATTTTACATGCTATACTAGTACAATATATATCGCTGATACATTATCCTAAGGTTTATACGTTCTTCCAAACGTTTCAGGGTGGGGAAGAAGAGCCACCTAATTCTGTCAGCAAGCCAGTCAATGAACATAAGATGCTTAGACATGACAGTACCAAGTTTT
Organism: Heliornis fulica; assembly: GCA_013399135.1. Lineage (NCBI taxonomy): Eukaryota > Metazoa > Chordata > Aves > Gruiformes > Heliornithidae > Heliornis > Heliornis fulica. The sequence goes on from VXBZ01006125.1 coordinate 198,383, forward strand.
TCTGTCTTCTGGTATACAACAAGCCCTGAGGATGCTCACTCAGTACCTCCTGTCAGTAAGAAAACGAGGTAAAGGTTTGTACATCCCTACCCTAACATCTATTCTCTACGTGCAGAAGTGCTGTGGTGCTGAGTAGCAGAAAGGATGTTCAGCCAGGCTAGGCTATTAAATAGCACTTGCTGTCATTGTCATCTTACATATCTATGAAATGAATGTTCACTACAAAAACAGGTGCAATGAGGCAGAGTATCTAGTGAGGTTGAACAGCTACTAAATGTGTCACCTGCTATGGGTCCTATGGTGAATATCTTTGACAATTTTCATGGATTTCATTCCCCATCTATGTCACTATATGGCTTTAGGCAAGTCACAATTCAACTTATACTTTTACATAAGATATTTGATTTTTTTTTTCTTGTTTGGGGGGATTCCAGTTTGTAGATCACATCGCTCTTGGTAATGTAGCACTGCATGGCTATGTGTGTTAGTAAGATCTATTAGGTGAGATTTAACCCAGTCCTTCTTCCTTTCTACAAAGGAAAGTCGTTACTTCTTTAATTGTAGATAGAGTGTCAAAAGATTTCATATTTTGATGCCCCCTTTTTTTCTGGAAATTAATTGTTCTGCATTAGGATTTTCTAAAAGAAATGGAAAACTGACTGAGAACAATCAACTGTCTCTTCTGTTGCTGCAGTGCCAGTAAATTCTTGCAAGAAAGTATGCAGAGTTCCTGCATAATTTAACTGCTTCAATTCATACTCAGTGCAGTGTGCAGACTATGGAGTAAAATTCAAACCATGAAAATAAGAGATTTCCACATATTCCTGTCCCACATGTTCATTGAAAAGAAGAAAAGTTCTCTGCAACCCAAGTGCAACTTTCATCAATTCTTTCAAGGAAGATGGACTGAGTGGTCCAATCCATGACTGTATGCTACTTAAGTACTTTGAATGTCCTTCTGACCAATTACTGAAACACATTTATTAAGTGTATGTAATTAATTTCATTAGTATAAAGACCACATTTTCTCCACATTTCTTAAAGACCTTTCCTCCACATTTCTTAAAGACCTTTCCTCCACATATCTTAATTCTATTTTTCCAAAACCATACAGTCATGTCCCTTCACATTTTTTCCTTCCTGACTTGTAACTACTAAATCATAAGGACTATCCTGCATTCACAAATACAGCAATGAGAGTAACCTTCCTGGTCAATTCCCTTTGATAAGACAATAAAGGAATATAGAAACTGTGTGGGTAGTTCCCCCTGTAGTAGTGATGTCTAAATGGCAATGTACCCTACTAGGAAGAGGTTGTGGTTATTACAAATTGGAAATTGCAGGACTTAAATTTGCATAATTAACAATACACGTTGAATGCTTTCTCAATTATTTTATCCATTATTGCTCAAGTGAGAAACATGAGGAGAACCTTGTTAACTTGCTAAATGTACCAGAAGGAATACTGAGGATGTAGGAGAATATTTAAACAGGTTTTGTGAAAGAATAACTTCAGAAAACAAGAAAGAAAAAAGAAAAAAATTGGCCCGATAATAAATGCCACTGGCATACTTAACATGGTGAAAGTCCTCTTTCAGACTGAAATTCTCTGTGCTATCAATCAAAAAGAGTTGCTGTTAAAATAGCCTAACACTTTTCACAGGAGTAGAAATGTCACTGGCACCCTTTTGGAACTTTGCCCATATAACGGTCTACATTTTCTTCCATTTTCACCTGTGGTTATCTCGAACTTCCCACCTAAAATGTTGGTATGTCAGCTGACACCTCTGTTCCACACCAAAGATAACTCTGAATGATGAACTAAATAATTTGTAAGGCAATAAAATAGCATTACAATACTATGAAAAGCCAAATTTTCTGCAGACAGTTTCCTGTACAGGTTGTTAAAGAAATGGAAACCTACCACACTGACATTTGAGCTAGTTCAAGGCTCCATTATGGCCAAAAAAGAGAGAATAGCCACATTTTAGCAAGTGATTCATTTCACCATAGATAAGCATCTAATCTACATCAGAAAATCATGCCCAAGAAGTCCCTATGTCCATTCACTGATTACAATGGCATTCTAGACAACCTGTTCAGATGTAAATGCAGCTGTCTAAACTCAGGAGAGATGAATCACAACCTACTGACTAGCCATGTCAACGAAAATAAGAATTTCTGAATTTCATATTTTAGGGAATGAAGGTCAGGTAATTAAACAAGATCAGACCCTAAAAAAGTATGAAAAAGAGGACTGCAATTTGGGGCCTACTCACTTTCATCTCTTTGATTATTCCTGAAGACTAACAGATAGAATATTGAAATCTCCTGTAGGTCTCAAAAACCTAAAACATGATTTCCACATAAAAGAATCATAGTGTTAGTCTTTACTTAAAATGGTACGCTGATCTGTTGGTTTTTTTTACAAAATCTCTATTGAAATATCATGCTGGCACCTGAAACTTCTGTGGGAAAGAATGCTGAAATGCCAGAACAACAAAGAAGGGGGCATGAATGTCTTTTTTGTTTGGTTTGAAGAAAGCATAGAACAAGAATGCCAGAAAGCTCTGCTAGAAACTAAATGTCATTTGCTGTTAGTTTCAGAAACTGCATAACCAGGGTAAAGCAAATTCTTAGTCTCAGTCTAGGATGCTTTATGACCTTGAAATGATTTTTCTCTCCTATCTCTTAACTGGGAAATAGTTAAAATCAAAATATCATTTTCAATTGCCCAGTAGAATTAAACACTATGGATTTGGCTTAAGGTCAGGAAAGACTTGACATCAAAAGGGCAACATCAGTTGCAAGGCAGTGTGTTTGTGCCAGCGTGAGGTATGGTAGCAACAGATTCCTCGGCCATCAGGGAGATCAAATTTTTTGAATGGATATGAGATGGCAAGCTCTCAGCTGAAGGCAACACCACCAAGGCATTTGCAAACTGAGGCTCACTCTCTCCCACGTGCAGGGACTAACTCCTCTTCCCTTGAGTCTGGGATCTCTTGTACTCCAACTCACTGCACACCATATGCTTGTAAGCATAACATTTACCTGCCACCATGCTTTACTTAGAGGCGAAAAGACTTTTTTTTTTCACCTTGCCTTGCTTTTTTCATGTTATTTTTTCCTCCCTTTTTTTTAGCTGTGAAACACAATCATAAAGCTCTGGGTGACCTTTAAAAAGACACTGTGATGGGAAACCCTCTTAACAGTCCAACTAAAACACTTACTTCATCCAAGGAATGGTCTCTTTTGAGATTATAGACATTTTGATAAAAATATGTGGGCACACTAAGAAGAAAAAAAAATAGATTTTGTAGTATTTTATTGGATGAATTTTCCATTCCTTACAGACAAAGCACCTTAGCCCATGCCCAAAGGGTCTGGCTACCCCTGCCAATAAAGCATCCAAGGAAAGACAGAAAGTAAAATAAATTCTACCAGCCTGTTACCAGGCTACTGATTTCCTAAAGCAGAGTTGTTTTTCAGGATTATGTATAGTCCTTCTTCCCTAGAAATTAGCCTAAGAACAATATTCATCTCACCAAATGCAAAGGTGTCCAGAATATAAATCTATACATGATTCGTGCTCTCTGAATATGCCATTAACATAAATCAGCACTTCTGAGTTGCAGTTCATTCTACTCAAAGGTAAACGTCTAATATGCATCAGATTAATCATGCTCAACAGTCCCCATGTTTGTTTTTTTTTAATTGGCTGTACAAGAAACTGAGATGAGTTTCTCACTCAGATGTACATTGTAGACATCTAAAAAAGGAGAAATGGATCCTGTCTAAGCAACATTCGTTGGACCATCCCTCCACAAGATTCTCTGTAAGCATGAGCCAGTGGTACCTAGGAAAGATCATGCCTACTGCAATGTTAAATAGAAAAGAAGATATGTATGAAAGTCAGTTTCCTCTACAATGTCGTGGATTCTTGGTATAAGATCAAAACTGCCATAGAAGCATAGAATCACTTCGGTTAGAAGAGACCTTTAAGATCATTAAGTCCAACCACAGACTAACCCTGCCTATTCCACCTCTAGATCATGTCCTTCAGTACCTCATCTATTCATCTTTAAATACCTCCAGGAATGGTGACTCCACCACTTCCCTGAGCAGCCTGTTCCAATGCCTGACAACTATTCTAGTAAATAACTTTTTCCTGATATCTAAACTAAATGACTCCTGGTGCAGTTTGTTAACATTTCCTCTCATCCTATCACTTGTTATCAACCAACATGAGGGTTGGTTGAGACCAACCCTCACCTCTCTCCACCCTCCTTGCAGGTACTTGTAGAGAGAGATAAGGTCTCCCCTCAGTCTCCTTTTCTCTGGACTAAAAAGCCCCAGCTCCCTCAGCTGCTCCTCACAAGACTTGTGCTCGAGACCCTTCACCAGCTTCATTGCTCTTCTCTGGACACGTTCCAGTGTCTAAACCACTCCCCTGTAGTGAAGGGCCCAGAACTTGAGGTATGGTTTCACCAAAGCTGAGTACAATGTGACAATCACTTCCCTACTGCTGGTCACACTTGATACAGGCCAAGGTGCCATTGGTCTTCTTGGACACCTGGGCACATTTCCAGCTCATGTTCAGCAGGCTGTCATCACCCCCAGGTACTTCTCCATCTGATAGCTGTCCAGCCACTATGCCCCAAGCCTGTAGCTCTGCCTGGGGTTATTGTGACCCAAGTGCAGAATCCGGCACTTGGCCTTGTTGAACCCCATGAGGTTGGCCTCTGCCCATCGATCCAGCCTGGCCAGCTCCCTCTGCAGGGACTTCCTGCTCTCCAGCAGATCGACACTCCCAATTTGGTGTCGTCCGCAAACTTCCTGAGGGTGCACTCGATCCCTTTGTCCAGATCATTAATGAAGATGCCATGTGGCACCACATGAATTTATCATACAAGTCAAACGGGTAGGGTTTCAATATAACATATAATTACATTATGAAACTCACTGCCTCAGGAGGTTCCAGGCACCAGAAGGAAGGATAGTTCAAAAACCAAGAAAATATATCTCTGGTGAATAGATCCACTCATTTACACTGAGGTCAGGAGGAACAGGAATACCTATCCTTTTCCCCATGCCTTTTTTCTTTCATCGTGAGCTACAGGCGACAGTCAGGGACAGAGCACTGGGCTAGATGGACATCCAATTAAGTCAGTATGTCCATTCTTAGTTTCTGACCTAATAATCACAACATGGCAGAGAGACAAACAAGGAATATTATAACCCTGCCTTACACATACCATTTTTCCTAGGATCACCGAATGCAGGTTAAGCCTATTTTACACCAGGAAACACACCCAGAGCACAAACACAAAATGCAACCCATCATTCTATCTGCTTTTACTTACCATCCTACTTTGGAACATTTGTGCTTACTCCAGTTCTCTAATCCTGATAATTACAGTACAGATGTTTACTGGTGAGGATGGTTAGTGTAGGAGCTGAACACCTACTTGACATTATCCATTCTGTTTGTCATCAATATGACTCATCAGCAGTAGTCCCATTTTCCATCCTTTTGAGCAAGGTTGAAAAATTGGTAAGAATAGAAGCAGAACTTTACTGCAGAGCTTTTGTGGTTTGTTGCTTTTTTTTTTTTTCTGGGGAACACAACTCTCAGACCGTGACTAATGTTGCTAATTGAATTTCTACTTCTATGTTGTTAGGGGAGAACACAAACAGAGAGATAAGGCTGCTTTTTATTATGTTTCTTTCTACCGCATTGTCCCTGTCTTCATTTCAAGGTAGCAAAATATTAAATCATTACACAAAACACTCTCCTAAAACCCTTGCAACTATTTTTCCAAAGAATCAGACACATAGGGGTTTCCCAATAATAATCTGGAGCTCAGAGCTGAGCTATCATTGCAACACAATACAGCACATAAGCTCGTACATGTTTGTGATAAAAAATATTGACATATGGCACATTCTTTTTTTCTTTTCACTCCCTTCCCCTTTTATTTTAAATTAACCATCCGGTTGGCTGCTGTATTTCAGCAACCACTGTTGCTATGCCTAACTAAATCTGAACTCATGGCAAACGTGTTGTTCACATTAAATACTCCTCCTAGATGACTGAGAGAAGTATGTTAGGGAAGAAACTTTGACATACTAAGCTATCACTTATGAACCCTATTAAATGAGGTCTAAAGAAAAAAATCCAAACAAACATAGGAATCCTAAAAATATTTTGCACTAAGAAATTACCATTCCATTTATACCATGCTAACCCAAAAGAGTTACTGTTATGTTCCAGTAGAAACAGTATAAATTAATTATAAAACGTGTAGAAATAGAAACACACACACCCCAAACAATGATGTTCAAATGATGCTACAAACAAGAAAGAGGTACAGCAGTTTACTTGAAAATCCTTCTAAATTTTTTTTTCACTTTTTTTTTTTTAATTTATATTTCCAAATTTTCCCAGTGTTTACTGTAGCCAAGCTGGTATATAGCATCCATAAGAACAAGCAGTACCAGAAGCAGGGACTGTTTGAGTATGCAAGCCAGCTGGCTAGGGTAAACCCACGTTCAGCAGTGATAAGCTTTAGAAAAATTTGAAGTTTCTGTGTTCCGTGTCTTGGTTTTGTTTTTTTTAATATCAAAACAGAACAGTATATAGTCCAAACTGGATGCATTTGTAGAAAAGGAGCCACACAAAGATGATATCTAGCAAATAACAGCATGAGTGCTTTTTCTAATGGCAAATAGTCAGCGCTTACATTCATCTCTGTATTAGCAGCCAATCACACAGTGCTTACAACAATCATTGCCATGGAGTTATCAATTTTTTCAACCACAAACTCTGATCCCTATGGAGATTAAATCACAGAAGCAATCCAAACAAAATCAGTGGAGTGCTTCTAATGAAGTGTGTGCACAGGTCCATACGATGTCTTAGTCCCGAGTATTTATCAGCCAGGAATCGGGCTGGTAACCAGATGCCAACAAAGTAAATAATACGTCAGAAAAGAAAGACTAAAACCAGCTAGTGTATTGTTGCTCTAAGTGACAGAAGACAGCTGAAAGGAAAATAAAGGAGCATAAACATAACCTTGTGAGATCACAAAAAACGACCAAAGCAACTGCACAATCAAATTTATGTAATCTGATATTTCTCCAGGCCTCTCAATGCTGAAAAAAGTGAGGTTACCTCTAGACTCAAATAAAGACCCAACAACAGAACTGAAGAGGGCTGTGAAACTGTGAAAGGACAGCTCCTGTTATTATGCCCAAAGCTCTTGTCTGGCTGGAGCACAACAGCTGCCTCACATGCCTGGCATGCAGCAAGCCAGAGTGACATAAATCCTGTAAACACTTCAGAAGACACAGACAGCAAGAGGTCAACCAAAAATGTGACATACTGCCTCATGTTGATGAGTGAGAAAGCAACCTCAGATCTGAAAGAACAGCAAGAAAGAAGGGTTGTCTGCAGATGCTGGAGAGATCTCCATGGAAATAGCAGCAAAAGAGCAAAAAAACAAAGAGCCGAAGCATTCTCACTTGAAGATATGATGGGAAGTATCACTCCAGGTTTCCTGAGTAGAAGTATATCTTCTAGTTATACAGCCATCCTGGGATATGAAAGTCTTCTTTACATCTATCTATATCTATTACTATAGAACAATATAAAATCATTCGGGTAAGACTGAGTTACAAGCACAGTCAAGCACTTTATATAAAAGTGCCAGAGGGAAAGGAGGGAAATCTTGTTTACAGTTCAGTTCAGCTCAGGTATGGCAGTCAATGGCAAAACTTGTTTGTACAGAAAGGAAAGAGCTGTCCCTCAGTAGAAGCATGAGCCCACGTGGAAAGCTGTGCTAATGAAGCCAGCAAACAAATCCAACAGCGGGAAGGTTTTGGCCCCTTATTGAAATTCCTGATCCCGCAACATGTGAAAAAACACAGCTAAATATTTTCTTGGAACAGGTTTCTAAGAGTCTAGTGGGGAATTAGCAGATAATGGGAGAATCACTTCATCCCTGTGACACAATAAACATGTTAGCAGAAGGAGTTTCTCTTGTTAAGCCATACTCGCAAACTGCTTGCAGCTCTCCTGGCAAGTAATCTGTGAACTCTACAAAATTATTTACCAGAAGTGTGAGGAAAGTTAATACTAGGTGGAAATTATGAAATATGAGATGGATCAATAAAATGCAGCTATTCACACATGCCAATTATTACAAAGAATAAATCTGTTAAATACTCAGCCCATCATGTATGATATTTTTTGTTCTCTTTCTCTATTCCCATGCTTCTTGAACTTTGTTTTCAGGTATCTATTTAATTCTTACTTCCACCCCCTTTTTTCTCTCTTGGTGTTTTTACTTGCTTTTTGCAATATTAATTATCTTTTTTTTTTCTTTCATTTCTCCCACTTCTCACTCCTATCACATTTTTTCTCCACCTTACACAATGATGCTTATGACTCACTACCGCTCCATTCTTACTATCAGCTCTCTTCCCAAGCCTTATCTGATGTGCGTGATACAGCTATGCCTGCAACCTGCAGTGTTGGTTTACACACCACATGGCGTGGGACTTCAACCAGAACAATTCAGCCACTAACACAGCAGTTGTCATGTTTTGTCTCAGCACTGCTGTGCACAAAGACCCCACCCAGACTCACCCCACTTTTTGCTTCATCAATACTTCCCCTTACAACACTGATTTCACTGGCCTATGCAATGAAGTAGTAAAGTAATTTAGCCAAGTCTCATTGCTTCAGAAAACAGCTACAGGCAGAAACTGCCACCAAAACCAATGTAACAATTCAAGACAACACATGCCTTGAACCTGCTTCTAATTTCAACTTTTCAAGTCCTATTCCTCTTTTCATTGTCCAACACTTTTCAACATCTACAAATACAAGTGTGCCTAAATTTGGAGGCTAAAATGTCCTTAGGTGTGTCCAATGGTATTACTGTCTTGGCTCTGCTCAACATTGAGGTGCTCTTCTCATGCCCTTAGCCAGCCTGTGATTTACTCATCAGGTGTCACAGATCTCATGATAGGCAGCAAGTGATTCTCAAGAAAAGCGAGGATACAGCATTATGAAACCAGGCACTGCAGTGCACAGCCAGGCTTGGAGGTGTTCCCAATGTTGCAGCATTGCTATCCACTGGGAGGAGATCAGAGCAGGATGAAACATCATGCTAGTGGACCAAAATTGTAAACTTAGCCAATGAAAATATTATGAAACACATTTGCAGAGTAACAGGCTGTTGCAAATAACCTTCATTGAGAAATGTTCCTTTGTCATTTAATCTAGGTGATCTAGGTGATCCTGCTCAGGCAGGGGGGTCAAACTAGATGATCTTTCGAGGTGCCTTCCAACTCTTGACATTCTGTGATTCTGTGAAATAAATTTTTGTTCTGTTGTCTATTTTTAAACATTAAAAAGGGGCTTTCCATTTCTTTTTTAGTTAATAGTTCAAAATACTCTAATTACTTCCCATGTCACATAATACCTTGCTATTCACTATAGTAGTTTTCTCAACAACATTTCTGCATAAGGATAATACTTCCTGTTATCCTTAAACTCCCTCAAGGGAGGTTAAGGATAACAGGAAGGGTTTTTTCAATTATATAGCAGGTAAAACAAATGTTAGAGACATTGTAGACCTGCTGATGAATGAGGACAGTAAGAAGGTGGAGTTACTGAATGCCAACTTTGCCTCTGTCTATACTGTTGGAGACTTTGCAGAAGCCCCAGATGTCAGAAGTCCCAGAGGAAGCCAGGATAAATGAGGAGTCTGTCTCAGTTGAAGAGGACTGTAATAGTAATAAAAATAAATAGTAATAAAAACATAATTCAGGGACTTTCATTAGACCAGTGTAATACACAATTTCATAAAGTTTTACAGTATGTCTACAATATACAATAAAAATAAGGTTGTAAAAGTAATCGTTTTTATTTCCTGTGAAGGAAATTAAGCATAAAAGCAGAAAAGAGATGCTCTCAGAACAGTAAGGTCAAAATTTCAAATGAGATTCAGTTCTGAATTCTAAATATATAATATTAGTTGTTACAGCATAGTATGTTCTGAAAATCAAGATCAACCTGTGTCAAAGGCTATCCTAATACTGCAATGCCTGGTCTCACGCCCCTCCCAAGCTCTACATTGCAGAGAGCATAATGAACTTTATTCCCAGACTTTTTCATGACACATCTGCAGTATTCAAGCACTTCACAGAGATGTTCATAAGAAGTCAAGTAGCCTGATTTTTTTCTACTTTTTAAAAATGTCTAATACCCACAAATTTTGAATTTGTCATTTTTAAGAAACAGCTTTAACCTGTCCCCAGTAATTTTGAGTGCCTCCCTCACCCCTTCCTGACAGTGGGTAATTTCTGAGAGCACTTTGCAGTATGCAGAGTCATTTTCTGAACTCATCCCTTTGACTTCCATTGTGTGGGAGGGTGGAAATGCCAAGTTTCCTTTTCTTTGGACATCTCAACCATTTGACTTACATTTTCTGCATATGTCAGGAAGCCCATATTCTGAAAAATGCAAAAATATACAATTGGAAACATCAGGATGAAATATTAAGGTTTATTTTACCATGCTTTACCTATAAAATTACTGAGAGTAAGTACTGTTTTGTTCTGATCACATCATGTTCTGATGTAGCTGGTGATGGTGATTCCTAAGCACAACCAACATTTAAGAAGGAATAGATAGCCCATGATCCTGTTATTGATGTTTATGTCATATCAGTTATGAATAAAGCTCAGGGAAAATTAAATTTCCTCAGATAATTCTAATTTCCAAGCTTTAAAGTACACTATTTCAGATGTAGATTCTTAGAAGCAATAAATACTGGAGCTCCTGAAAACCTCAGGCAATCCATCACATGATGCAGCACTGCGTCACCACAAGTCATTTTCAAGGTTTGCAACCTTGGAGCCCCTCAGCCCTGACTTCTGCTCCTTAGCAACTGGGGAGGAACTGAAGGTTGACTTCATTACAGGAATAATTTATCATTGTAATCCTTCAGCACATAGGCCTTCTGTCACAGAAAAAGACACTATAAACTAGGGTACCTTGCTACTAAAGAGAAAACCCAAACAAAACAAAAAAATCTCCCTTAGACTTAGCTACTCCTCTCTTGACGAAAAAGCCACACAGTTTCTTGGAATTGTTTTTATGTGCAAATATCAGTGTCAGTTCACCTAATAGATTGCAAACAATATAACTGTAATGATATCTACTATATTTTCAACTGAGATCAGCTTCATAACATGAGTGAAAACATTATTCGTTACAGAAAAACAGAGAGACAAAGCAAATCTTTTTCTTCTCTGGGATTTCAAACACAAACACTTTGCATTCTGCTGTTGCTATTGCAGACTGAACAGAGAACTGAACAGAGATTGGGTTTGTGTCAGGAGCTTTGCTAAGAATTACCATCTCTTTCCTTGATTATCAGTTCAGCTTTTGATCTGGATGAGTTTAAAGGTGCATTTCACAGAATGGCAGAAGCACAGAATGTCAGGAGTTGGAAGGGACCTTGAAAGATCATCTAGTCCAACCCCCCTGCTTGAGCAGGATCACCTAGATTAAACCACACAGGAACACATCCAGATTAGTCTTGAATGTCGCCAAAGGAGACTCCACAACCTCTCTGGGCAGCCTGTTCCAGGGCTCCATCACCCTCACAATGAAAATGTTTTTCCTTACATTCAGGTGGAACTTCCTATGCTTCAGCTTGAACCCATTGCCCCTTGTCCTATCACTGACCATCACTGAGAAGAGTCTCTCTCCATCCTCCTGACACTCAAACCAGTGTCTTGGCTATCCCCTGCCTACAACGTCATATTTCAACACACCCTAGATTTTAAGAGAAAGAAGTTTGTAGACACAATTTCCAAGAAAACTAAAAAGAAGTTTCTGAAATCTTGAAAGCTCTTTTAATGAAATTATCATCTTCTCCACAGCCTGATTCCTAACTGCACTGATATATCACAGCTTTTGGAGACACTGTGCCAACAATGTTAGAGTTTCAGGTGGTTTTGCAGTAATATAGCTTTCAAGCCTCAATCTGAACATTCTCTTTGCAACCACAGTGGTGAGACTATTGATATGTTTTAAAATTAAATATGAGACCCTTGTACTATTACGTGATTCTAGGAAATATAATGCCATAACAGACACAGATCTTAACAGGATCACAGCCACAAGAGCAGTCCAGCTATTTGCAGTCTCTGGAAGACCACCCTAAAAATGATAGATGTTAATAAAATCATACAAGGATAATGATGATTGTTGTTCCATACCTGTTCACCCACCATTAATGCTTAGATCCACTGATAATGACACAATGGCTTTATAATGGCAAAAAATGTCATCTCAGAATGGGTTTTGATTCAGCCGAAGGTCAGCCACAAAAGCATAGTGGCACCTCTCTGACTACCTTTGAAGTTTTAGCCCAAGAAAAAGGTTTCATCTTGATGTCCCCTAGATCAGACATCCAGAAGACCACTCAGGAAAGAGTTGCAGTTCTGCTCCCTTGACAGAACAGAACTTGGGCAATTAGACAAAACTTCAAAGAAGAAACAGCAGGAATTAAAGATTTTGGATCATCCTAAATACTAAGGACAACCAGGTAATGCTCTAGGTTCCATCTTGTTTGGAAGCAGCAGATACTCACCAGTGCCTCATTACAGGCCTGTAGCACAAAGTCATTACACACAGAGGCTGCATTTCTTCAACCTGCATTTGCTTAGACAAGTGCAGCACACTATGTATTTTAACAGTGAAATATAAGCCACCCTTCTCCTACTTCTCCTCATCCAAAGGAATCTTCTCCTAAAAGAGCAATGAAGAAACAAACGTCACTTGACAGAGACTTGGTGTGTTATTTAGAGTTCTGTTAATAGGCATCATTGCCAATGCCTTCCTTGGGAGAGACTTTTGATTAAATGCCCTGGAGAAATATCAATGAAGTTATTTTGTCACTGCTGCCACAAACCCATTATAACAAAGACAAGAAGAAAAAGAAATGCCCTGATACTTCAATCATTTGGCTTTAGAAGACTGTTTTTTCCGGGTAAGTTAGCACTTAAGGTTTTTAGACTCAATGTTCAGAATGAAAAATTATTTTGAGAAGCAATCACAAACTACCAGCCTTTAAAGAGAATCTAATGGTCTATATTACGGAAAATGTATTGAAATATTGAACGGAATATGGGGAAAATATATTGAAATGTTAAGTATTTCACAGTTGATGCAAAACAAACATGGAAGCATGTTTTTTGCCCTGAAAATCTAGCTCCGTTAAGGTCCAGCTTCTTTCTCCCTCTCATTAATCACTTCTTTCCTTTTATTCTGTTCATTGTCAAATAGCTGATTTCCAAGAATTCATATCAAAGTAACAAATTTAATGCCACTGCTGTGTTATTGAGTGCTTTCAGAACTCAAAACACGGTGAATTGAAAGCGGTAGGTTTATAATGCAAGAATGAGGGGGTCTTAATGATAAGCACAGTCTTGTTCTGTATCTGTGTTAAATGTGTTAAAAGTGTCTTTCAGACGGGAAAACCTGTCAGAAATGCAGTCATGTGGCTTCAAAATCAAAGAATAAAAGAAATGTTGCTTGGAAGAGACATTTGAAAATATATGATTTTTATCAATAACAATATCTATATCCAGACTTATTTCTGTTAACGGTCTCTGGCCCATTCTCACTCTCAATTTTCATGTGGATATCATTAAGGCAATGTGGAGCATTGACCCAGGCTGGAGATCAGGTACCCATCAAAGCTACTCTGTCTCTGCCCTCCTCAGCTGGACAGGAGAGAGAAAATATAACAAAAAAGCTCATGAGTTGAGATAAAGACAGGGAGAGATCATTCACTACTTATCATCATGAACAAAACAGACACAACTTAGGGAAAATTTTACGTAATTTTTACGAATCAAATCACAGTATGGTAATAAGAAATAAAACCAAATCTTAAAACACTTTCCACTACCCTCCTGTCCATGCTAGTACTCTTCTCTCTGTTGTGTCCCCCAGAACACAATGATTTGAATTGTCCTGCATTACTTTGTTGCAGCAGTTGATCCAGCTGGGGCTCTTATCTTGCCTCACACCAAAAAATGAAATATGCAACTGTTACTTGATCCTAAAAAGGCTCTTTATCACCACACTCAGTCCCTGCAGAATCTGTTGCACTGCCTTTTGAATTCCTGAGTGAGATTATATGGTAATGTTTTGCATAACCTTCAGCCGACATCTCCAACATAGCTCAGGCTTTACTCAGTTTATGCTACTTTTTCTTCAGCCTACTGGCAGTCATATTGAAGCACTGCTAGAACACTCGAGGTAGGCTTGTGTTGCATCAGTGGAAAAAAGAGGTAGGTGACAGGATTAGAAAGGAGGGCAGACCAGGATTCAGCGCATCCCACTTGCTTTGCTCCTGTTTAATGTCACATCAACAGTGGTAAAAATAGGCTGCTACTGTCACCCTCAATGTTTATTCCCTCCTCCTTGCTGGAGTAACCCATGCCAGCACACAGCTAGGCAGGAATGCCTCATCTCTAGGTATGCCAGAGGAAATACTGATCTTCTAGCAGTCTTGGCCACTTCCGTGTACCTGCACAGTGGTAGGCGATTGCCTCCATGCTAGGAGGTTAGTTTCTTGCTGTAGCCACTACAAAGCCTCCGTCCTGATCTACAAAACTCAGGGATATTTGAAAGTGTCTCCCATGCCCAACCCTTTTAGCTGAGGGTGCTGCAGTTTGGGACAAGGTCACACAAAATGCCTGAAGTGTGACAACTCACCCAGCTGAACTCAGCTGCACAACAGAAGCTCCCAGAAGAGGTCACAACCTCCAGAGTAAGAAATAAAGCTTTCCTCTTTGATAAACAGGAATCATGTATATGTGTATGAGCGTAAAAACTTCTCTGAGTGTATAGTAAGTATATGTGCTTATTCAGTTTCATATGCTATGGTGGAGAAGAGCACAATGCTCATACTTCAGTACTGAACTACCAAACTGAGGAATGGATTCTGGCAGGCAATGTATTTTTAGGAGTTTCTTTTCTGAGTATGTTTGTTCTTACAGGAGATGGGAGTAGAAAAGTCAAGGTATAAAGTAAACCAGTTAAGAGGATTTAAGCAAAATAAATGAATAAATAAATAAATTCTAACCTTTACCCTCTGGTCTGAACCACACAAATCAGTAGCTTAGGAGCCATCAGCTTGTCCTGTTAGGGGAGAGAGCAGGCAAAGAGGACGAGGGGGTTTGTATCTGGCAGTCCTCTGTGTACATGCCTCTGGCTTTCTCATAGTGCAATCTGCTGAAGCACTCTGGGCTGTATCACTGTATTTCACCTCCCCTGAAACTCTGCCATCCTCACCCTCAGCAATTATCACCTTCTCTCTCCAAAGAAAGAGAAGTTGCCTGGCTGACCTCAGAAGTGACGTTCTGTGATGTTACCCTGCCATCCCAGCTAGACACACACAAGCATGCAGACCCCCAGCAAGGATGTGAGAGATGTGGTGCACAAGGAAACTACACACCTGCCTCTCTCAAAGGTGAGCAGCAAGCCCTTGAGCATCAAACATGTCCATCCCATCTTGACCTTTCCACAGACCTGCTTCCCCCACCTGCCCCAGTGAAGCTGGAGGGGTGTTTGTGTGCACCAGGAGGAGAGGTTCACAGGCACGACAGAGCACTGGCTGTGTGGTCCTGCTCCTGGCAAAGAAGAGACAGTCTGAACCAGGAGGCTGTGCTGCCATCTCTGCCTCTCTGGCACCAGCCCTCACCAGCACAAGAGCAAGAGTGACCTGGTAGATGTCCCCAAGGTTGGGTGACTGCAGCCAGTACCTTCTGCCATACCCACACCCATCAGCTTCCACCTGGTTCTCCGCCTATTTTCTTCTGCTCTTCAGACAGCCCTTCCCATCCCACACTCACTTCTCACATGGTTTACACCTAGTTAAATCAACAACTAAATCTGCAAGCAAAACCAGTCATCACCATATTAGT
This sequence comes from Heliornis fulica, assembly GCA_013399135.1. Classification (NCBI taxonomy): domain Eukaryota; kingdom Metazoa; phylum Chordata; class Aves; order Gruiformes; family Heliornithidae; genus Heliornis; species Heliornis fulica. The sequence continues at coordinate 214,403 of VXBZ01006125.1, forward strand.
TACCATCCTGTTTGGGTTCCCTTAGGTGGCAAACTTCAGGAACTATCTTCTCCAAGGACTCTTTACCACAGCACTTCCCGGAGAAGAATGGATCTTGACAGGACTCTTTCTGTTGCTACCAGTGTGCAAAGGTTCATCCTTGGGTGGGATCGATCTGAACTACCTCACTCTGTATCCACATATTGTTTGTGAAAGGGAAACGCTAATTCTCTGAACAAAGTCCTGAAGTCCTTTCTTACAGAGTACATCCTCTCATCCAAAAATTAACCTTAATGCCATTTCAAGCAGTGTTTGGCATTCTTTCTGATCCATATATCAATTTGGCTTCATTTACTGTTCTTTTCTTTATCACTTCTAAATGTATCAAGACAGTTAAAAATACCCAACCCTTAAAATTCAAAGTAAAGCATGGAGATCAAATGTTCCCTGTTAAACATACGGATGTAAACACAATACTTCATGTGATGTATTTTCATGGGGAGAGTTCAAATAGGAAAAAGACAAGTGTGAAATAGAATTAAAATAATTTCAAATAACAGAGGAAATATGCATTAACAGATGAGGACTTTAGAATGTAAACAGACTATTTTGAGCTGAGCCATCGTTTCAATAGAGAAATTCTAGAATTACTCTGTCCTTCTGAGCTATACTAAAATCAAAACGATGAAAAGGAAAATTGAGTCCATCTGCTTCATCCAATCTACTTTATAGTGAGTCATTCTATTTTCCCATCACAAAATGGTCCCTCCATTATCTTCCATTTCCACAGCCAGAGGCACACAAAGCCTCTCTTCAGGATCCTAGCCACTGGGGAGTCTTCCTCCAGGAAGTAAGAACAAGCATTCTTTAACAATACATTTCACAAAGAGCCTGAAGTGGCAGAGAATTATATATTATTTATCTCATCCACAGTAAGCAGTGAATGTAAAGGTACAATACCACTTAATAAAACAGTCTGTTGTTGTCTTCTATAGAGGACAACATATAACATCTATGGAGCATGAACTTTGAGCACGAACTGGTCTCTATTTAATTGACCTTCAATCAGAATATTTTCAGGATGATACAGAATTGAAGTAGAAATGTTTGTAACAAGGTATACAAAACCAAGATTTGTCATGGATATCTTCTTGATACAGATACCAGATGGGCCAACCAGCATTATGCACAGCTGTTCAGAAATGAGGAAGTAGTTGTTCAGGATGTGATTCTCAAGGGCAGCCTTGCTTATACTGAATATGAAATAATGAAGCTGAAGATCCTGTGGGGAGTGAAGGTGTCAACTTCTGGAATCAGAGAATCATAAAATACTTAAGGCTGGAAAGATTATCAAGTCCAATCATCAGTCCAATACCACCATGTGAACTGCATCTGGAGCACAAGAACCTGGGCTTTAGGGGAGTTGGCTTCAGCTTATCAAGGAGCTGGTATGTAGGATATCATGGGGGGAGTGGGGGGGTGGGCAACTCTGAAACACAAGGAGCTCAGGAGAGCCTGAGGAAACAGCAAAAGCCTGAAAAAGCCTGTCTGTGAAAACAACCTCACCAGAACTGTCCATGCTGATATTCAGGAAGACAAATAGATTCATCAGGACATTGGTGTGGTTAAACAGGGAGTTTGTAACTGAGCTCTGGTGCAAAAAGGCAGCACAGGAGGTGGAAACGGGTATGCATAAGGTTTCGGTGACTCAGTGATGTCTTTGTCTTGGCCTTCAACAATGTCTCTAAGGCATCCACCCTTAGCAGCAGGGGTCAGGGGAGAGGAAAGCAACCAGCATTGGATGAGGATCAAAGCAGGGACACCTTGAGATAATTCACCTTATATCCACTTGTGGGAAGAAAGGATCTGGGAACAGCACACAGATTTACCGAGGAGAAATCTTACCCCACCAGCTTGATTGCTATCTGTGGTAAAGTGTCTGTACTGCGAATGAGGGGAAAGCAGTGGATGTCATTTACCCTGAAAATTAGATGGCTAAAAACCTTATAGGACAATCAGGGGCATGGTTAACACATTGTACACTGCTTGGAACATAGTAAGGAGTGTTTCAGGGCTCTGTCCCAAGACCTTTCTTAACATCTTAATCAGTGATCCAGACAAGATGATGAAGGTTTGCAGATAACACTAAATTGAGGGGGAAGAGTCTTGCTTGAGGGCAGGGCCACCATTCAGAAGAATGGGCCAACAGTAGCGTTATGGACCTGGGAAGGTCAGGCTCCTGTCAGCCATCCAGGCTGGGGCCTGACTTCTGGGGGAGCAGCTCTGTTAAGAAAGCCCTAGGGGCCTTGGTTGAGCCTGGGCCAGCAGCAGGGTCTGACAGCAGGGATGCTCACTAGCTTCCATCCAGAATATGGCAGCCAGCTTAGAGCTCTCCAATAGAAAACTTTGGAAGGTTGAAGCAACTTCAGTGGAGATAGCCAATCTGGTCAGAGCTGGAGAATTTGCCTTATGAGGAGAAGCTGATGGAGCTGGGATGGTTCAGCCTGGAGAGGAGATAAATCTTTGGGGAACTTCCAGCAGTCACCAGTCCCTGTGGAAGGTTATCGAGGGGGTGTGGTGAGAGTGTTTTGCAGTAATGCATGGCAGGAGGAAAGAGAAATAGGCATAAATTGAAGCAAGAGAGATTTTTCCTCGATATGAGGAAAAATACTCCATGAGGCCAGCCCAGAAGTGGAGCAGGTTGCCCAAAGAGTTTGTATGGTCTCCACCTTCAGAGACCCTCAAGATCTGACTGGATAAAGTCCTGAGAAACCATGTCTGATCACATAGCTGCTTTAGACTAAAGATTAGACTAAATGCCTCCTGTGTTCCCTTTGCACCTGAGTTATCCTGCGCACCTATTAAATTTATTTTAAAATAAAAAAATAATCTAGTTACACATAACCATATCCAAAGTATCATCCAGTTTATAGGATATAATATTGACAATGGACACCTCATGGCACCTATAATAATAAATAACTTCTATATTTGCTATACTGAAGTTAAATATGTGAAGAGACATCAACATGTACAAATAGTATCTATACCACAGATTGACACTGCTCCCATGCAGTGTTTGAATATTGACGTGACCTGCATATAACAAAGAGAGAAGGGCAGAATCAATAAACACCCAGGAGGTACAAAACCAGAAAAAAAAATGTGGGGGGCAAAGTGAAACCCACCTAGCAATTGGAAGGAAAGGAATTAAGACTAAACAGGCAAAAAGAGAGAGGGGACAAAGAGCAGGCTAGGGCTCGGCTGGAAGGGGACAGGGACATGAGGACCAGTGCAGGGCCAGTGCTTTCCTACACTGCCTGCAGAGTGACACAAAACCCACTGAGCACCCACAGGAACGTGACATGCTACTGCTAGCAGAGACTCTCTCAGCTTGACCTGTTAGGAGGCTTCAGCTTTGAATCAACCAAACAGCAGGTGACCTGCAATGGGCGTTAATGTGGCTCCTGCCAGCAGGGTCTCTGTTTGCTCAAGTTTGCCATTCTTAAAATTAGTAAATGATACACACAGAGAAATGTTTCAGAGCATCATTAGGGTTCCACATAAAGCGCTCTACATTGTGGAAAAGCCTCACATGAGGTTGCCTGATCAATTCTTCATGTATCAGGACATAGTCCACAAATCGATAATCATACTGATTACCCTGATAAATACTTTCCTCACAGATGAGCTAGAATAAAATTTAATATGTTTACTTGGAAAGTTTACCTGAAACATTTCCTAAGTTTATAATTGCTTTTTAATTTTACAAGTTTTTCCTTGTATTTTATATATTGACCACAAACACTGATAATGAGGACAATGTCTAAAGTTAATTTATTAATGACAAAATGAACAAGTAAAATATTAGATAGCATTCATACTAAAACTTTATGCTGAAGCTTTGGAAATGCTCTTCCAGATATTACTCTTTAAATAAATACTGCTTATCATAAAAAAGAAGTACTTTAAGGCCAGGTCATTATTTTGTTTCAGCACTTCCCATATTTCCTACCCAGTGCACTTTGCCTTGTTGAAATTGTATGCCAAACTGTTAACTAATAGACAAACATTCTAAGCCTCACTTAACTGAGGATAGTAAAGGCAGATTTTGTGATTAAACAAGGATATATGCTGGCCCACCATGAGACCGAACCAACGCAACACCACCACTATTTAAGATAGATGCTAAAAAACTCAGTGCTAATTTGTTTCTTAAAAGTTATGGCCACCTTTATTCACAGCTCTGAAAAGCCAAGAGCAAACAGCCCTTTTTGTGATATTGAGAAAATAACCTCGTTAGTGCAAGGCAAATTATAATTTGTGTTGTCTATGCTAGTTAGATATAAGCTGTGTTTTGACTGTTTTAACTTTCTTTTTGTAACTTTTTTTTTGTGGTCACACCTCTTTTCAGTAAGCTCCAGACACAAGCAAACAATTTCCCCTGCCATCTGCTGACCTAAAGTTACAGAAAATAATGTGTGAAGACATTAAATAGTCCCTCAAGAAACATCCAGGAAAACTGCACACTATCAGCTATCAATCTGGGTTACGATAACAAATCAACACTGAACTGGATTTCAGTTTTTGCACTTCACTTGAATACAAAGTAAACAAGTTCAAAAACTTCTACAGACATGTATCATCATAACTAATTTAACATATATGAGTGGAGTTTTAATCTTCAAGGTCAGTGATAAAGGAAGCTGGGAAAATACTCCTATAAAGTACAACAGCTGATTTGCCTTTCTTATAAAAAATAAAACCCAAAACATTTCTCAACATGTCTTACCGTTTGCTTTTCCTCTAAGGCTTCTCTTCCTGAGACTTTTCTTTCATGTTTTTCTAACTCCATTTCCCAGTGGAAAAAACCCAACACCCTAATATCCCAAGCAGAAGTGATTTAACCTGACTACATGTTAGATATCCCTGTATTTTTGGAGTCAGGAGAGAGACGTATCAGGCAGTACTGGTGGTGATTTCTGGTCAGCGCATGTTTCCATTTATAGCTGCTGAAAATCCACAAATAGAAGTGTGGGGAGAGGGCAGGCAGCTGCCTCTGATAACAATAAATGTTGGTTTGCCATCAGAACAAATTGCTCAGAACAAATTTTGGTTACCAGCCCCATTCACTCCCCCCTCCCCCCCTCTATCTTAAAACCTCATACTGCAAAAAGCCCGTTAAGAACAGATATCTATGTCGCAGAAGCACAAGTTTGTGTTCATAGAGATTACTGACCATGTAAAATGAAAAATATGATTAACATGCTGTTACATCGGGACAGGTGGCATATAGAACAATATTTTAAAAAATATTTAAAAAGGGTTTTTAGCCTGGTTCTTAATTGTTCTTAATTGTTCCCTGCTAGAGCGTTTGGGACTGAGCTATCCTAGCATATGTTCATGCCAAGTGTAGTCTCCTTTCCTAATATCAGGATATAACTTCTTAGATTTTTCAAAATGTAGAAAGATTTTTTAAAAAATTTCAGTGAGCACTGTGAGTATTCCTGAATACAAAAAAGTGACAAGTGAGCATCTAAAATGGAGCTAATACCCACACAGGTGATGGTTGTGGAGTCTGTCAGTTGACTGTAGAGGAATAACCAGGCTCTCGCTCACAACGAGAAAGTCAGGAGGCCAGTATTAGAAACTGCAGCGTGGGAGGAACCTCTCAGCGGCTCTGCTGCAGATGCCTCAGTTTATAACACACCCACCGGTTGCCACATCAACTGGGCTCATGTTGTCTGGGTGAGGTGGGGGGTTGGATTCACATGCAAGCTTGGTTCTTTGCGTACCAGCAAGGTAAGGGAAAGCACAATGATGCAGAACCGCACAGAAAACATATTTACTACTGATAAGCAAGAACATGCTCTCTGATCAATCTGTGATTCAATAAGAAACACATAACCCTTTGCAAAGCTCCACTTTAAGTATCTCACTAAATGCCTATTGAAGAAAACACACTTCCTTTCCCTCTCTTCCCTTTCCCTCTCTTCCTCTCAACAGATTGGGAAAAGATTCTTCAGAGAGAGAGAGAGAGAGAGAGAGAGAGAGAGAGGGAGAGAGAGAGGAGAGAGAGAGAGAGAGAGAGAGAGAGATGACTATAAAAACATATTTTATCTATCATTTGTAATTTGTGTTTGTGGAAATGACAGGCCATACTAGGCACACTCCTTACTGCTCTTCTTGTTTCTTGATAAATGCTATTTTCAATGATCTTTAGAGCATCAGATGGGAAGAAAAGAGAGTCACACAACAGTGTATACAGTTTACATATGAGAAGTTGACAAGAAAAGTAATAAACCACAACCTTAGAGTGTTCCTTAAAAGCAAAGAAAAAGTTATTGCAGTGACAATTATTTTTCTTTAGTGTCTCTTTTACCTCTGTTCTCAGGTGTGTAAGGCAGCCAGCAGACGAATGAGTGCAGCAAGGCAAACACAAAGAACCAGTCAAACCTACAAGGACTGCTGTAGTACAGAGAATAAATATGAGCTTGATGTCACAAGAGTAAAAATACACCTCACTGCATCTCTTGGAAATACTGGGAGAAAAGGGACAAGAGTAAGTGACATAGTATACAGAGGAAAGCTGTGGTACTTCCCTGCTCTTCAGACGGAAGGTAAACAGTATTAAGAAGTTTGGGTCTCCAAAATCTTTTCTGTGAGGCTGAAACTGATCCCTGAGTCAAGAGACTCGCATAATGCCTTTGCACCACTTAACATGCTCAAAGGAGGTCATCTGTGGGCTCTTAACAGCAGCTTACATTAACAACCATTCCTGCGGCACAGGTGAAAAACCTGAAGTGCCTCCACTGTCGTTAACCTGTACATCTGCAAAAGTTTTATCATCACAGACAAGGATCAGAATGTCTCAGGTGGCACATTCAGCTGTGTGTGCTTGGTGCACTCCCCAGCCAGGTCCCACTGGTGGCTGGGATACCTGGCACTCAGCAGGCTCCCAGATGGCAGCTCCCAGAGAAGTTGCTCCCTCCTCGTGCTAGGGAAAGGATACCTGTGTCAGTAAAAGGGCAGGTTGTTGGTGATGCAACCAACTAGCAGTGTATGACCCAAGATACCTTCCTAAGTCCATACAGATGTGAACCATCATTGGTGGATTTTATCTGGAGTTTATGCTGTGTGTAACTTAGTATTCAATGAACTACTACCATCTTCAATCATATTAATACTCTCTACTTCTAGATACTGTTTTCATGTGTCACCCACATGAACATCAAAAGGTGATCACTACAGAAAGACTCAAGGAAGTGATTATGAAGTGACTTTATTCATAATAATTCCAACATAAGATTGTGATTAGTTACCTTCCCCTTTTACTGTGTGGCTGCTACAGCCCAAACACTGAAGTCCATTAAGGTGGGGGGGGGTGGGGGGAACTGAACTTAAATACTAGGATAGAGGAAAAAAAATTGTTCCATTTCCTGCAAATGGCAATTTGTATTCTGGATGCATCATGCTCCTGACTCTGCAAGTGCTCAAGATTGATTTGGATATGAAAACAGAAGCAAAAAGCTAAGAATGCCACAGAATATGATGCCAAACTTCATGCTGTCACGTTCAAATCAGACAGCAACAGAAACACTGGATGCAGGGCTTTTCCATAGCCTGCCAATATATAAGAACACTGGAGATAGAAAGGTTGACATCATCTTGGTTTCTACCACACCTTGCTGCTCAGCATGACATTTCAACACGAAACTTGAAGAGAGACCATGCTCTTAACCATATGAGAATACAGGTTTATATAATTATGGGAGTACATATCTTATTCCTACACAGATATAACAGTTACATCAAGGACTCTCTAAAACACTGTTAGTAACTGTATATTTCCTGTTTTACTTTGCATGGGAAAACAGACTAAACAGGTGCTAAGTAAAAAGCACGTGCAGCCATTGCCTAAATTGCTGTGCTATTTTCAATTACTTCTTTGTATTACACTCGCTGATCTCTTGACACCTGTTTTTCTTCTCAGAGCAGGATCTAACAAGAGGCCAAGAGATGAAGTTGATGGCAGGCAGCAGGGGTTGTGGAATGTGTTCTGTTTTGGGTTGTTTTGGTAAGAAGCAACTGATGAAAATCCAAAATAGCAGTTTTGTGTAAACAAACCAGTTTAGCAGATATGTTTTCAGTGTTCACTTGATCTGCTGTTCCTGGTGAAGGAGGCCAAAGACTACCTACCACAATGCCTGTGTGTCACTCTCAGCTGTGTTTTCACTCATGTGGCTACTGCAGTTCTTTTACTCTGCACATTTTAATTTCCAGCCTGACTCGGCTGTAACCCAGGGCTGCCAGCCAATGGCTGCATCACACCTCATACATCTGTTGCACTTCTTTCTTAAGCTGGTAGCTCTTACTTGCTCGGCGTCAGACACGTCACAAGCATTTAACAGTTTGAAGTATTAATTCTGACCCTGATGTGTTCAGTTGTATTATACTCACTTGAAAACTCTTTGAGTCACACATGCCAGTTAAAAAACCTGAGACTAAAAGAAATCATATCCACAGTGATTTTTAGAGGTCTGGTTTGAAGAAACAGTTTCAGTTTCACACTTCAAACAAAAATAAAAACAAAAAAACCCCAAACCAAACCAACAACAAAAAAACAAACCCACCAAGCACAAAAATCAGTAGGCTCCCTCACTACTTGAAGCCACAAGTTAAGCATCCCAGCTTCTTTCTGGTGCCCGCCCTTCTCAGCCCCAGCACACCATGACAGCAAGTATCCCTACGCTACTCCAGCACATCGACCCAAGGTTACACACACATGCCTGGAAACATCAGGACCTCAGCAGCGTTTCTAGCTAGTATTTCATAGCATGGTCCTCACAGAAACAAAAACCCCGCTGGAGCCACAGGGGCTGTATGTGGAGCAGGCTTACCTTCCAGGGGGCCTGGAGCCAAGGGCAGGAAGCTGATCCTTAGGAGAGGTGGGTCCACATTCTTGCCGGGGCACCCGGCAGCTGCTGCTGTCGCTCCCTGGTCCACCCCGTTGGCTCTGCAAACACTCACAGAGCAGGAGGTAGCAGGCGTGGAAAAAAGGGAAACATTGCAGGCACCGCAAGTCTTGGCTTTGCATGTGAAGAAGTAGCACCCTATGTCTCATATACGGGAGGCTCCCCGACAAACTTCATCCCAAGGGGGAAGTTTGAATATGTTTGAGGATGAAAACATGGAAGGACATTTCAATATGTAAAAAAATTGATTCTGAGAGCTCTGAGCCTTCTCCGCCATGGCAGTCCATGGAAGTGGTCAGCACTATGTAAGTCTTTTAAGTGAATTAAGTGTGCTATCCTTTTGCTGGCACAGTCCTAAACCTCCTGCCCTCCAGGAGTACAGACAGCAGTGGAACAACTGACCTCTTTTCTGTTGGATAACCATTGTTTCAGCTATGGTCATGTGATTTCCCTGAACATTATTGCTATGTCCCAGCAAACTAAATTATTCCAGCTTATAAAATATATTTCCACAGATGCATCACCAAAAAAGATTTATCTCCCCTCCCATATTTAGTAGTATTTTCCCTTGCTTTCCTCCACAACGATGGATGTGGCGATGGTGAGACATGGCTAATAAAATACACTAAAAAAATACTAAATACCTTCGTAGCTATTCTTTAACTAATGTGGCAGCTGGGAGCAAGGAGAATCCAGCTCCCCACAGAAAACAAGTGAGTGCTCCATGTATCAGGCAGCAGGCTTTTTCTAGGCACCTCCTGGTCAGGAGGAAGCAAGGGCACAGTTTATGAGCTCTTATTAACCGACCAACTCCCATCTTGGCTTTTCTACCTTCTGTCTCTGCCCACTCTTACCAAACACCAAACCCCAAAAGAGACATTCCTCGGCGCTGATAAGGACACTAGCACCTAACCCTGTTTCACAGAACAGAAGTGAAACATAACCGCCCACCTCAGCATTGTTTTGCTTAGGTAAAGCCTGACTAAGTGCGCAGCAGAGGGTTGGGCTGATATATTCCCTACAGCTCCATGTCCATTTACAAAATTATTTGGTTCCATTTGTCAACGCATGTTCGGGTTTTGTTTCTGTAGGGAGACTTACCACTGCTAAGTTCATACCCACAGCACAATTCTCTACTGCACAATATGAAATACGACTTAAAATCAAATTCAGCTGAAAGGGACAGATGAAGATCCAAGTGTTCAAAACTTACCTGAAAGCTGACAGCATTTGGTTAAGAGCAAAGGATTTTGACAGCAAAGCTTTTAACTTCCAAGGCCCAATGGAGAATCTGAACACATGTACATGGTGTGAGGAGAGGGAAGAATGAAAAGACAGTGTTCACAACACAACTCCTACTTTATTCCACAGACTCTCAACTACAACCTACTCTGCAGCCCAGGGCTGGTTTACAACAGCAGAATGAGTTTACTTTCTCTGCAGTCTAGAGAGACATAATAAAGCAATAATAAACCATACATTACAAGCTGGACTGCTAAAGCATTTATAACTTCTGAGTTGATGATATTGTTGCAATATGCGTTGATCAAACATTAAGTCACAGTGAAAGAACCTTATTTAATTTTGAGGTAGATAAGGGCTGGGAAGAAAATATTTTTAAATATAATTTAATTTCTCAGCATCACTTAAGCTAATTCAAATTGGTATGTTTATGTTCATAACACAGTCTTTATTATTAAAGCTGCAGAAGATCCTACAGTAATGTTCATTTTGAAACGAGTGAAAGTTAGTTTAATATTCCTACTGTTGATAAATTTTCTTCAATTAAAATGCTGATGCACAAGATAATGAAAAGGCCATAGTGGTTGCACCTGAGAGTCAAGAGAACTCTTGATATCATAGTGCTATTGCAAACCTATTCTTTTTTCAAAATAAAACACCCCTTTTATCACTGAGAGATATTGTTCTAACTCTCTGACAGCCATACTCTCCTGGGAAATTTCTAAATTCCAGAAAAGCCAGCTACCGGCATTCATTCAAGTCATATATGAAAGCTCACCTGAGAAATCTTTCAGAATGTGACTAAAAGATGAGGATTTACCAGGCCAGGCCACTGAGTTGTGTTATATTATATTTAAGGAAAAAAAGAAACTGCATGCATATCATAAAAAGCCACCAATGAGCAATTTATGCACATGGAAAAACCGTCGTGACATCCCAGTCTAGCAGGGCCAGACCGCACCTCTGAGTTAAGGCAACACTGTGGTACCCCAAAGAAAGATCACTCCCAGAAGATTCTTCTGAAGTACTTCAAAATGCATTAAAGACCTGGAGAGCAGTGAAGAGAATTAAAGGACTGAACAGTGCTGCAAAAGAAAATTGCTCTTAAATGTTTACCTCATATACATATATATACACACATGCACACACAATAAGTACTGATATATTACAGTAAGGTGGTATGTTGCTTATGTGCAAATTAGGAGAAAAAAATAAGACTCTCGGGCAGTTCCTCAAGTGCAAGAAATTACTTCTCAGCTTGCTCTCACAGATGTAGTTTCATAAGATACCTTCTTCATATTCAGTCTAATAACGTCCTGCTGCAATCCAATATACATTTGCATTCCCAAAATATCTGGAGAATTTATTCTTTATTACATTAAGATGAGATATAGAAACAACATTTCTCACGGGGGGGGAAAGAAAAAAGGCCAGCACTATTAAAAAGACAGAAAAGGATTTTTTTATTCTATAGAAAATGACATTTAAAGGGACAATTCAAAGGAACCTAGGGGTAGACAAAAAGGTGAGCTATATAGACGAAACATAGACAAAATATTTAAAAAGAAACAGCTATACAATTGTTTTCAGTGGGTTTCCAAGCAGATTAAATATCTTTTGAGTAAAAATGACCCACTCTTTTCAACGTTGCGTTTAGGTGTTGCAGGATGCCTTAACAAGTGGCTTTTGAAATATGCGGTGCCATTCACTCCACCTCACCCAGTGCATTTTGTTTCAAGTGCTCAGTTCTGGCCATCCCAAAGTTCAAGGCAAAGAAATACATATATGGGTTCAGCTCCCCCACCTCAGATCCATCCTCCCTGTAATGCTTTTCCCTATAAGTAAGGCATGGCGGTTCAAGGACTACATAAAAATGTAATCGAACAATGGGAAAGAAAACCATCCGTGAACGCTTTCCAGAAAAGTAACTTATTAGGGAGGATAAAAAGCACTGTTCAGACAGTCCGAATAGGCATGGCCACCTACGCTGTCGGGCTCCTCGGGCTCGAAGTCATCCGGGTCTGGAGGCAACTGGTCGGTATCTTCGTCGGAAGTGGAGGGTCGCGTGAGGATTATGCGAGGTATCTTGAGCATGATGCAAAAGATTGCAGAGAAAAGAGTCAGGTGAAGAGCGGGGAAGTGTTTAAAGGGGATGTTTTAGATGTGCAGGAGAAGCAGGTGATGAGAAAACTACACAAAAGATGTAACATCGCAGGGCACNACAAGAGAGGTAACATCGCAGGGCACTGCACTGATAATTAAAGCAAAATTGAGATAAATTGCCATTTCTTTTCATTAGCTAATTGAAAAACTAAATAAATAAGGAACTTCTGGATGGGGAGGGGGAAAGAGAGGGAAAAAAGTTAATAAGAGCTTTAAAAGATAAGGGTTTCTTCCAACCTTAAAAATTCTATTCTATGATTCTATGAAGTATGAAAAATATACGGCTGCTTCTACTTAACTTCATTATTCATTACATTCATGCAAGTGAAAGCAATAAAGGATTAAGTAAGGACTACAAAGTATAGAAATTATTTAGCTTTGAAAAACTGTGTATTTTGGCTTTTTTTGCAAACAAAATATATTTAAGGGAAATATTAAGACAAAATACTAATGGGTAAACTTGTTAGTTAAATAAATGTGCATGCATAGATTTGATTCATATTCAATTTTGGGCCAAGTATTTTGTGTTCTTTGAGGAATATATTTCAATGTTTTAAAATTAATTTAAACCCTGTCACTGAGAAAAGAGAGGAATGTCAGGTTCTTCATGTACAGCCAAATAATCCATCAGTAGTGGTTTGTATCAATGAATAGATTATTACAAATGTACCTCTGGATCATAAAGTCATCCAACTGTTTACCAATTTTCCCCTGAAAATTAACCCATAATGAAAACCAAGGTAACAGTAAACTGACACATCAAACAAGCAGGTAATATAATAATGGATAAAATGTCCACCTTACCACTAGCCTGAGCATTTGAGAGGAAGGTAGTATTTCTTATCTATCAGCTACATCATTGTCTTTCTTCACACTTAATAAGAATGTTTAACGTTGACACCACACAACTGAATTGCTTTATATTATTTCATTGGTGTACAAGAACTCGGATGCTTTCTGGTTGTTCAGCTAGCCAGCCAGTGGGTTTCTGCATTTAAATATGAGTCATTCTCCTGGCTCCACAGTCTGGACTAGCTCCAATTCCAATGGCTACTGGGCACCCTCCCTGGCTCATGGACAAGCACACTACACATACGTACCAAAAGGCAGGGGTCAGCCTGGGGTTGAGTCTCAGCCATGGTAACTCTAAATGAATTTTAAAACAAGCTATAAATTTAAGGTAAATTATACTAAATGCCTATTTATTTTTTTTTGAAGGGGGGTGTGTGTGGTCTTTTCCTTTTTCCTTTACATTTATGGAGGCCTTACATAAGATTTATAGATCCTAAGTAGTGGCCAAGCTAAGTGCTCCCGGGAGGATTTGCTTCTGCCATGCACACCTGAGAGCATTTCTAAGCTTTCCATGCACTGGATGCTTCCTTTGGCTCTCCTCTTTGCTGAAAGATGTTTCTTTCTTAACAACAGCCAACAGTCAACTGCTCTGTGCTACAGCAAATGCAGATCCCATACATAAAGGTCATGTACTGGGCCATACCTTGAAACGCTGCCACCTGGAAAACTAGTGTGGAGGGCTATGCTCCATCTGCAGAAATATCTAGGGCCAGACTTTGCATATCATTGAGTTCAAAGCTCAGGAATGACCTTTCTTTGCACACTGCCACTGAAAAATAAACATGTATTCATGTCCCCAGGACCAGGCCTGCACTGCATTAGCAAGTATAAAGAGTCGTTACTTCTTTATCAGTTTGAAGAACAGTCCATAGCCATTTTGAATGTCAGCTATTGAAATGCTCTTTTTCAGCACAGTTTCTACTCCCCAGTAATCCCACTCGCAAGGAATTAAATTCCATTCGCTAAAAAATATTTTCTTGGAACATTCATGACCTCTGGGTCTGTATCTGAATCCCTCAGGGGTCAGTACTGGGACCAGTACTGTTCAATATATCCTGGATGAGGGAATAGAGTGCACAGTCAGCAAGTTTGCTGATGACACGAAGCTGAGAGAGGTGGCTGACACACAAGAGGTCCTTCTTCCCCTCTACTCTGCCCTAGTGAGACCGCATCTGGAGTATTGTGTCCAGTTCTGGGCCCCTCAGTTCCAGAAGGACATACAACTCCTTCAGAGAGTCTAGCGCAGGGCCACCAAGATGATAAAGGGAGTGGAACACCTTCCTTATGACAACAAGCTGAGGGAGCTCGGTCTCTAGCTTGGAGGAGACTGAGGAGTGACCTCATTAATGTTTATAAATATGTAAAGGGTGAGTGTCAGGACGGTGGATCCAGGCTCTTCTCAGTGATGGCCAGTGATAAGACAACAGGCAATGGGTTCAAGCTGAAGCATAGGAAGTTCCACCTGAATGTAAGGAAAAACATTTTCCTTGTCAGGGTGAAGGATTACTGGAACAGGCTGCCCAGAGAGGATGTGGAATCTCCTTCTCTGGAGACATTCAAGACAAATCTGGACACGTTCCTGTGTAGTTTAATCTAGGTGATCCTGCTCAGGCAGGGGGGTTGGACTAGATGATCTTTCAAGGTCCCTTCCAAACTCTTAACATCCTGTGATTCTGTGGTACTGTCTTTCGAATATTATGATGGGGCTAGGGCTAACAATCACAAAGTGAATTTAATTGATGAAATGGAAACTAGAAGAAAATAATTCTAGCTGTAGGGGAGGCATAACCCTACAAATTTAAACTAATAATACAAAGTTCCTGAGGGTTATTCCACTCCACCACATCCCCCAAACATAGACTCAGAGTTTTGATTTGGCAAAAAGATCCTTTGAAGCCTTGTTTTTAGGCACTTGGAAATACTCCTTGCTTTAGAGAACATTATTCATTTTATCACCAAAAAACTGCCCTCTTTTTTTTTCTCTTTTTTTCTCTTTTTTTTCATTAATTATTTACATCTGAACGAAACATAAATCTAAGACAGGAACAATATTTCTAGAGGAACAAACCCCACAGGATGCTCAGTTCTGGCACAAATACTCTTCTACATTCCTCCTTCTGTTCAATACCCTGCAAGCCACGGTTAGGCTTTCACAACTTTCCCGAAAACTCACCTCACCTCCTTGATGACACACTCTCTCCTATGCCAACGGTCTGAAAGCCTGAACACCTCCTGCACCTGAGCCTTCGGAGGACATCCCCTCCTCCCCGGCAGCACAACTCTCCCACCAATGGCCCCTGTTAGATCCCCCATTAGGTGACCACCTGCCCACCAGTTCATGTTTGTCTGACATTTCTACAGTAACTGTATGAAGCTCTTCCATGAAGTAAGTGGTATTGATGGAAGTCTTTCACCTAATCTTTCATGCTGCTGCAGATAAAGAGGAACCTGTACCAAATGACCAATTTTCTACAGTGGAGGCTGAACAGCAGGCTGGAAACCTGCACTCCTGAGAGGAGAGCAGATGAAAACTCACACATACACCCACTCACACTTATGTGCAGACAACTGCTGGGTTCCTCTAACCCAAATATGCCCACTGTCCTGCTGGAACCCCATGCAAACCCACACTGCTGCTGTTCCCAAACCCACTGCAGTGCCTTCCTTTGTGGCCAGTCATCCCGTTCCATGCCCAGCAGCCCGGTGGGATGTGGAGGAGCCCTGATTTCCTCACAGGTGAATCATAGGTACTAATGACAAAACAACTCTGTCGTGGATTGTGCCACCTACGCAATGCAAATTGAGAGCAAAGCCAGTTAAGTGATAGACCATGCATCTGTACAAGATCCAATTCAGTGCAAAGAGACTCAGGGACTTGGGGCTCTACTTTCTCTCCTTAGTTATTGATTAATTTTCTGTCAAAAAAAAACCCAGCACAAAACAGATGCAAGTAACACACATCATAGTTCTAACCACAGTGGCCTTTCCATCTTCATGAAACTATCTGCTAGGAACCCAGCACTCTTCACCACTGCCTTCACATTCACCCTGCTTCCAGAAATACTGCAACCTAAGCATAATCAGCTTCCTTGCCTATTCTGGGTTCATTTAAAAAAAAAAAAAAAAACCAAACAAAAAACCACCAAACTAACAAAACAACTCTAAAATTGCATGATCTTGCGTTCAGTTCTTTTCTCAAATCCAGAACTTCTCTTTCTAGAATACCAGAGGGATTTTACCCTTGCTTTCAGAGTTCCATGCTTATTTTCATTGACTTCAGGTTCATCCTATCAAAAATGCAAGCTTTGCCCTTGGACTTTTCCTTTAATATTCATATTTGAACATACATTTCCTTGTTCATTATGACTGAGGGAAGATGTGACAGATTTCACCTGCAAAAAAATGTCACAGCAAAGAGGAAGAAAATTATTTCCATTACCAATTACAGGCAGGGCAAGACAGAAACATTTTGTATGGAAACAAGGAAAACCTTTCCAGCACAGGCATTTGAGATCAGGAGTCACTTCTCTAAGGCATGCAGGAGGATATGGAACTTCCATCTTTTGCCAGCAACTCTTCAGAAGATCCTGGTGTAGGAGGAGAGATTATCCAGGATCCTGCATGGTCCCATTGTTTTACTCCACTAGTTTTTACTGAAATAATGTCTGAACTTGTTTAAAATATTTCTGTTGAAATTGCAAAGTCCTCCTACTCACTTTCCATCATCATGGAAATAAAATAACACCTGAAGTGCAAGGAAATCCCAAAACATCAAAATATATAGAATACCTTTTCAGGAAAAAAAAATATTTTTAATCATTTGAAACAGGTAACTATTTTCCTTTATACCCCCGAAATTACATTTTTGGTGCCCAAAAAGTAAACTTCCCAAAGGACATGTCCTGTCCCAAAAACAATGTATTCACCATGGGAATTTATTTTACTACTTTGCTTGAGGTTTTTTTACCATTTTATGGCAACATAACAGCAAAGATTTCAACACACTGAAAAGATTCAGTAAAAACAAGAATCATTTTCTTTTAAAGCAGGCTAAAGATCAAATTATTTCAGACACTTTCATTTAAATGAACTACCACTTCCCATTGAAATTCAGAGTTCTTCAACTATTCTCCCCTGTGAGGGTGGTGAGGCCCTGGCACAGGCTGCCCTGACAAGCTGTGGCTGCCCCCTCCCTGACAAGTGTTCAAGGCCAGGTTGGATGGGGCTTTGGGCAACCTGAGCTAGTGGAGGGTGTCCCTGCCCATGGCAGAGGGTTGGAACTAGGCAAGCTTTGAGGTTCCTTCCAAACCAAACCTTTCTGTGGTTCTACAAACTGAAGTACAGGCACAGGCTGCATGTGCAATCCTAGTTCGCTGCAACAAGCACTAAAAGAAACCCATCTAAATATCCCATGGCAATCCAGCTGCAGTGTTGGCTGCACATATTTTTTAATACTGAAACAGGACAGGAATAAACCCACAACTAGCCATGATACTCCAGTTGAAAGTATCTTCTTAGAGCATGATAAATGTGATGTCCTGCCAACAGGCTAACATCCAGTAATTTTTAGCCTCCAGTTGTACACATATGCTTTCCTTTTCCACTTGAAATAAAAACATCTACTCAAAAGGTTACAGAACAGTCCATAAAGGACAGTTTATTATCTCTTTTATAACCCTTTCAAAGCCAAAACCAGACAGAACAAACCCTATCATCTTTTTTTTCTCTTTTATCAGCTTTGTCCCTCCCCTGACCTGCCCCCTCACAGGTCCATACTCCAATCTCAGCAGCAGCAGCAGAAGAAAGCTCTCAAGGCAAGCGTCATGGCTAAAGCCCAAGCTTCGCATGAAAGGCGTAACCAGCAGCGACAGGGCAAAGCAAGGCTGAGAGCAAGGCCAGCCGCCGGGGACAGAGGCTGTGAATCAGAAAGTGATACAACACATGAAAAGCCCAAGTTTGAAAGAATAGGGGCAGGGGAAAAGGATTGGGATTGGCCTTTTGGAAGAAAACCAGACATATTTTTAACCCTAGTTCAAAAAGATCACTTTCTAAAAAATATATTCCCTCTTTCTAAAGAAAATATTCCTACTTTCTAAAGAAAATATTCTCCGGCTAGAGCATACCTCTAATAGGGAAGCCTGCCTAATTCAACTCCATATATCTAAATCGCACATATTTTTGAAACTTGGCTTAACAACTGCTCTTCAATGACACCAGTTCTAAGGCTGGTACCCTTTAGGTGGTGGAAACGTGTGTGGGGGGGGGGGAATACCCAGTCGAGAGAATCTGCAGGGGTTTGCATAAACATCAGGAATAATATTATGATTTTATATTTATTTTTACCTTTTTTGTCATCACTGATGATGAAAACAGTATTTTAGACTTCCACGATAGGAAATTGAGACTTGCTAAACAACAGAAACATGCCTTTGCTGGATGCACACGGCTGCTTATGCTAATGACTGCATTCATAAAAGAAACTGTCTAAATCAAATTTCCTCCCTGGGTCTGAATGAAGAAGGGCGTTTAGTCATGTCTAAAAAAAATGTCACACAGCTGGATTTTTAAATAATAGGTTTAAAAGCAAGATGCCAAAACGCATCCAGCAAGAACAGCAGAGAACAGGCTGATCAACTGCTGTGCAGTTTAGACAAAACTGGCATCTGTTGGCTATTTTTAATTAAAGCGATGTGATGCTTTGCTCCCGGAGACAGAGACAACAGATAAAAGCAACCTTCTTCCCAAAAGAAAATGTACTTAAAGAGGGAGAAAGAGATCTAATTAATTCTATGTGAATTTGTTACCCACAAACAATCTCTCTGCCAGGCAAGAAGCGAGGGAGGCCACCAGGGTGCGGTGGGGAAGGCAGCTGCGTCAAGAGGGCAAGTGGAGCACAACAGGAAACAACAGAAGCACTACAGCCATGTGTACAAACCTTATGAATTTGCACACCCTGTCCAGGCTTTCAACACAGCCTCCCTCCTACAGCATCTTATCAGGAACATTTTAACTGGCACATGTTTTACGGTTCATTCTCAACGTTCTTGGTCTCAGAAATCTTGGGCTGCACCACTCTCCCTAGAGTGTCACAGTGCTATTTCACTGCTTCCAAGGCCCACGGCCAAACTCTGGAAATTGTGAAATCAGATGAAGAAAGAGGCATAAACCTCTCCTGCACCCTGGGGAAGGTAAGTCTATGGTCAGGCACACAGGAAGCGCCTCGTCATGCAGGGTAGCAGAAGACTTCTGCCCAGAGAGGTTGTGGAGTCCCCTTCTCTGGAGACATTCATGATCACAGAATCATAGATTCACAGAATTGTAGGGGCTGGAAGGGACCTCCAGAGATCATCAAGTCCAACCCCCCTGCCAAAGCAGGTTCCCTAGAGCAGGTTGGACAGGAACACGTCCACAAACAGGTCTTGAATATCTCCAGAGGAGACTCCACAACCACCCTGGGCAACCTGTCCCAGTGCGCCATCGCCCTCACCATGAAGAAGTTCTTCCTCACATCATTGTGGAACCTCCTGTGGTCAAACTTGTGACCATTACCCCTTGTTCTGTCCCCACAGGCCACTGAAAAGAGTTTGGCCATCTCCCTTTGTCTCCCACACTTCAAATATATATAAAGATTGATGAGATCCCCTCTCAGTCTTCTCCAGTCTGAACAGCCCCAGCTCACTCAGCCTTTCCTCATAGGGGAGATGCTCCAGGCCCTTCATCATCTTTGTGGCCTCTGCTGGACTCCCTCCAGGAGATCCCTGTCTGTTTCGTACCAGGGAGCCCAGAACTGGACACAGGACTCCATGTGAGTCTGGACTGCCCTGATCAGGGCAGTGTAGAGGGGGAGGATAAATCTGGACACATTCCTGTGTGATTTAATCTATGCGATCCTGCTCCGGCAGGGGGATAAAATGATCTTTCGAGGTCCCATCCAACTCTTAACATTCTGTGATTCTGTGTAGTTCTGTGAAAACGGGGTGGCCTGTGCTACAGTGTGGTCAGGGTGCAGCTGGCTTGTGACTGCACCCATCAGCACTCTGGGTTGGGAGACAGCAGCACATAATTCAGTTCATCCTTACTCCTGGAACAGCCATGTTGCTCTTGAGCACTGCCAGGAACTTGCGCGCAAACTTTGGTACCATGTTTCTGAACGTGGTTTTGCGTGCAGCAGCCCTGTGAGAGCCCTTCCTGAAGCTCTTCCCCAAGACTGTTGCACTTCCCACACTATGCCAGGTGATCTCCAAAATCTAATTCAGCTCAGTGTTGAAACTGGAGTTTCAATGCACCAGAACAGCTGCTCCAGCTGCTTTCTCCTAAAATTTCCTCTGTGGGAATTTCCTAGAGAATTTAGAGGCCAGGTTTGACACCAGGTATTTTCTCCAACTGCTATCGAGATAGCAACAGAAAATCACAAATATTTTTCTGTCTCTTGGTCTGCAGCATATATAATATTTGGGCATGTCTCATGTAGAGTGAAGCTCCTTTCTGCCCATCCTACCTGGCAGATCAGTGCCTCCCAAGGCAAGGAAGGTCGATTTCACGCAAACTCACCATCGCATTTCATAGCAGGCGAAAACAAAAGATCAATGTCCATCGTGTCGTAATTGCAATACACCAGACACAAAAGGCTTTTATATGAGTCAAACTGCTTATGAAAACGGTCCCTGGTCCATTTCTTTCATCTTCTAATGTATCACTGGACAGTGCCTCTCCTGACACTGGAACCTGATGCATAGATCTTCATTTAAGTGCTTTCTGTGCAATCATTTATGGCCTGGCACTATGAAAACACTGAAGAAAATGCAGCACTTTGATCACATCAGGAGACTTAAAACGTACTGCCCCCATAAGCAGCACTACCCATGGCCCAAGTTACCAACCCTTTCATTCTGAAGAGAGCTCCTCTCCCCTGAGAAAGGCAGCCATGGCACCCAAATGCCTGCTGCACTCAGCACTGCCCCTGCTGAACTCCCGCAGCATCCACAAGGACACCTTTCACAAGGGGAGATGCTGCTGATCATTTCTGCAGTATTTTCAATATTCACCCTGTTTTATTCTCAAATTGTGTGCTAATTGTGTCCTAGAGCAGGGTTCCAAGTGCCTTGCTTGAGTCTACTTTTCTCTTGCCATAATTGTTGCTCATATTGTCTGTAGTGCCTATAATGTCTACCTTATATCACAGGTTTATTTTGTAGGCTTCTTTCTTCAAGGTATTTGAACATGGTATCTTAAAAACATCAAGTAATGACTTTTCTTTTTCAAAGGTTTATCCTATTTAGCATTGTTAATTACAAGCTCTGCAAAGTCCAAGAATTAAAAGTTTGAAGTGAGTCAACTCCAACCGAGTCCTATGGGAAAACTACTGAAAAGAAGAGGAAAAAAAAAAGACACACTGTGCAAACAGAGCCATTTGTTGGACACAGGTACTTAAAGAAGTTCCCTAACCATGACACTATGGAAATAAATACGCTGCCTATGCCACACTATTTCCATCCTGAGTCGGAAATACTCAGATAAAAGGGGAATCTCACCAGCAGATTAAATGGAGAAGGAGATCCCATAGCAGATGGGTGCTTACACTCTGCTGAAGCCCACATGATGAGCACAGGGCTAAGCTAATCCAACAAGGCTGCTCGCAAACTGCCTGGCAAGCATGTATGAACTTGCACGAGAGGCAGGGCAGTAAGGAGTCACTCTCCTGACTTGAAAAACTAACTTACCTTGTCAGAACAAAAAATAGTGACATAAGAAACTACCAACACCCTTACCTGACAAGATTAGGAGTCGTGAAAATGTTTTGGAGATGAGACAAAGCAGTTCTTAATAAAAAACTTGAAGAGTGAAATATTGGGTCATGTGATGTTATGGGAACATGTCAATAATACATTGTCTCTTGTCTTTATTGTTTGAAACAAGTTTCAGAAGAAATCTGCCTTTATTGATGATTAGGAAATTCTCAATCCCACTTTAGTTGCCATATTTACATTGCTTCTCTGACCTGAAGATTCTACTGGTTTGGCTTTTGTATTGAAAAAAAAAAGACAATGGGTAAAGAAGCAAGAAAGCACTTTTATTAAGTTTAAGTTGTATGATTATAATTTTCTGATATGGCTAGAACTAACCTTTTCAGATGAAAGGAGAAACAATTTGATACATAGATTCCTGAAGACTTTAAACTGGTATAAAAGCATCAAGAATTTTTCCTGAAAAGTCTGTATCCGATAGAAATTAAGAAACACAGATTGATTTGGGTTGGAAGGGACCACATCAATTTCCAACTCCACAGGCAGGGACAACCTCCACTAGCCCAGGTTGCCCAAAGCTCCATCCAACCTGGCCTTGAACACTGCCAGGGAGGGGGCAGCCACAGCTTCTCTGGGTAACCCTTGCCAGGGCCTCACCGCCCTCACGGGGAAGAATTTCATCCTTATATCTAATCTAAATCTGCCTCCTTCAGTTTAAAACTATTACCCCTTTTCCTATCACTCCATGCCCTTGTAAACAGCCTCTCCCCATCTATTTCCAAGAAGACAGATTTGCTGTGATCCTCACCTGTATAAGGTTTCTCATGACTTGCATGTAAACAATGTGGGAAAAAGGCAGAAAACCAACACCCTACATGTTGTGAGAGCACAGTATATGTTTATTCACTTTCTGCAGGCATATGACCATGTGACTTTGTATACATTACAGGCGCTAGTACACTCGGCTTTTTTTGCTTGAAGAAGTTCTTTAGATATTTCCAATGCTTTAAGTTTCTTTTATAAAATCCCTTTTAAGCAGTAAATCTTACTTTAAACTTCCTTGAAAATCCTCGATATGTCACACTTGTACATCTGCTGAATCACAGGAAACCCATCTACTTGAGCAAATTCCCAGGGCAAACGTATACAATTAAAGAAAATAATATGATGAGAATTGAAGTGAAAGTCTAGATTAATTTTTTTTAAGGGATCTAAAATGAATTAAGAAGTACCTACTACCTTAATGATGCTGATAGCCCTAAAAAATGGATCAAAGAAGATGAAATGATGATGCATATCACAATGTGACAGGAGATGCTGAAGCCTGTCAACACTCTCAATTCAGTCAGACAAAATCCAGAGGGAATTTCAGTGAAAGCTTGAATAGAAATATTTTTCATGTAGAAAGATTGTGGAGAATTGATTTGAGAGGATGAGTAGAAAATAAAGAGCACAGAGCAGAAGACACAAAAACAGAGAACTGGAAATAAAGACTCCAGAAACCAATTCCTGTTAAAAGCCTGCACAGGACACTAGTGGCAATGTTTCTAGCACTGAGTCATTTTTTCTCCTCTGTAGTTACACATACCATGTTTTACACAGTCTACATGTAAATAGCCACATCAGTTCTGTTCCTGATCTGTTATATTTAGATGTACATCTTTACCTAGATACTCTTATTTTAAGATTACCATTTTAAAATGGAAAGATTTGGTTTAAGTTCAATTAAAATATTTGTATTTTGATATATATGTATGAAAGTACAACAAACAGGTGTGATATTTCAGGTGTGATTAGCATAACCAAGAGAAGTCAATAAAATATGGTATGTAAAAAAGTGTAACTGTAAAGTTCCAGAGCCTCTGTCTTTCAGTAAACAATCAGAATTAAAACAAAGGGAAATTCTCATTTTTCCATTGAAAAACAATGACTCAGAGCGAAAGAACTTTTCAGTGTTCATCCAATTAGTTACTGATCGTTCACACCGTTATGAAATCTGAAAGCACAAAGGGCTAGGAACTGAGTTTGGCTGGATGAGTTAACAAACCAAAAGTGAGAGTCACCAGGGCAATGGAGAACAGAGGAAACCTGAATCTGGCAGCGTCATCGCCCTGCCCTTCGTAATGTCAGAGCACCAGGCTTGGAGATGGGATGATGGGCAATGGCAAGAGATGGCTGGAGGGCTGTGGCTAGCAAAGAAGAGCCAAATATTATCACGGATAGCATATGCAAAGAGGATGTTTATTAAAAGT
Organism: Heliornis fulica; assembly: GCA_013399135.1. Taxonomy (NCBI): domain Eukaryota; kingdom Metazoa; phylum Chordata; class Aves; order Gruiformes; family Heliornithidae; genus Heliornis; species Heliornis fulica. The sequence continues at coordinate 238,610 of VXBZ01006125.1, forward strand.
CAATAAAAATAAATAGATTAAGACAGAGTTTCTGCTGGAGGGTAGGAAGCAGTTTTGACATGAAAGAGAGGGAAATGGGCACCCTCCAGCACATAATGCAGCTTTTGCAGGAAAAATAATGGGAGCCTTTGGTTTCTTTGCCACCATGCCTCTCTCCTTCCTTCCCTTGATGTAAATGCACCGATCTACTGAAATACAAAGGAAAACCACCTTCCTAGATACCTAGCAAAGAATAAGACTCTGCTGTTTGCTTATATGAACACACAAAGTGTGTTATTGAGGAATAAGGGGAACTTCACCAGGGTAAAGCCAGAGTGAGAGTAGAGGAGATACTGGCCAGTTCCCAAATCATCAGGATGCTCCTCAAAAGCCCACAATGCCTAAGCTTCATGAATGCTGCTCTAAATTTAAGGCATTCAAGATTTGCTACAGAAAGAATTTTTTTATATTAAAAACAAAACAAAAAACCCAACCCAAAACAGAATTACAAATTTTTCTCCATGAAAGAATTCTCACATTCGCTACTCTGACATCTTGTCTACTCACACATTGGTTACATTGGAACATCTTCAGACAGTGGACTCCCCCATCTACCATGCTCAAAGGTAAGCAGCCTGGTCTTACCTCCTCCTCCAAGAGCCCTTGCAGCTGAATAATTTGAGAGGGAGGCATTATTTTTTAAGAGACATGCAACACAAAAAAATCTGTAATTTCCTCATTTTGGCTGAAAACACTAGAAGTCAGATAATACAACAGATCCAGGCCTCTGGCAACATGTTAATCCGTCCATCAACCCTTTCAATATTGGTTCCTCCAACAGGAATGTCAGGAGTTGGAAGGGACCTCGAAAGATCCTCTAGTCCAACCCCTCTGCCCGAGCAGGATCACCTAGATTAAACAACACAGGAACCTGTCCAGGTGGGTTTTGAATGTCTCCAGAGAAGAGGCTGCTTCTGGGCAGCCCCGTGCCTCCTGCAATGCCAGCTAAGCCTGTAAGAAACAGCTACCAAGTAGAGATGGACATTAAAAAAAAAAAGATGGAATAATTTTCTACTGGAAAATAATACTGGTCTAAATGCTTCACAACATGATATTGGATACCAGGGGCCTCCAAATAAGTTTCTCTAAGTGACTAAATAGAGGAGAAAACCTCTGTTAGTCAACCTCCTAGACAAAAGCTGCAGTTCAACACTTCCTGAATAGTAATCCACAGAAGAAAACAGAGGAAATCAGATTTACATGGTCTATTTAGTTATTTTTCAGTCAATTAACAAATCAGGTTATTTCTAAAAAAGTGAATGGTTAATAAAAAATGAATGTGGTCTTTGATTACAGTCTTTAATAGATGAACTTAAATTTTTTGCTATTAGCTGGGTTATGAATGGTATTCCTGGAAAAAAGCTAAAAAAAAGGCTGGAAGAAGAGGAATCAAACAAAGCTTTTGCTGCAGTAGAAACAGTTGTTGCTTCCTGGTACCTCACGCTTAATGTAAGTAGGATGTAAGTAGGACCTTAATCATTCAGATACCTTGATCTTTTTTAATTTTCCTAGTAAAGCCATGATTTCAGGTGTTCAGACAGATGACCATGGTTGGGGTAGGTCCTCAGAGAGTTGATTTCTTTTAGGCAAGGTCACAAAAGTGAACCAGATTTCTAAAATCCACTCTGCAGATCCAGCCATTTCCTTCAGCAACATGTGTGGTAGGTTTAATCGTGTCTCACATCACTCACCTGAAATACAGGCATGCAGTCTTAGCCTGTCACACAAGTTCCCCCTTGAATCAAAAGATAAATATGGTCACCTCCAGGGAGCAGCTCAACCTCTTCTTCCTAAATGAGACACCCTGGATATTGTGCTCTTTCAGATAGCTAGCTAGAGGTAGAGTCCAGACGGTAGAATAAACACTTAAGGTTGGAAAGAATGGACATCACCCCTTGAAGCCCTAAAAGCAGAGATCTTCAAAACCCTTGGTCTGCTATGCTGGTGCTTATCCAGGACCTCAGCTCCTCCAGATGCCATGCCAAGTCAACGCATGGTGGGGTCACTGATCTTTGGTACGCATTCTCCTTTACACAAGTTCTGTGCCACTCTTTACCATCCGTACTGATGACAGACAACAGAAAGCAGCATGGTTTGGTACTCACTGGAGCCATCTTACTTACTGTTATGACATGGTTTGCTGTCGGGAAGGGGCTGCCCTTGGTTGAAGCTTCTGTAGGAACATCATCAAGGGCATCAGGTTCTGAAACGAGGCATGCCTTTAAAAACAAAGCAGCAGAAACACATATTTTTATTCTGGGTGCTATTTAAGGAGAACAATTCCCTCCTTCTCAGGTTAGTGCACAAATGCCTGGTGCTATCAATGTAGATGGCTGCATGGTGAAAGCAAATAAAATTGCAATTCTTGCTGTTCCTCATTTTTTATGAACGTGCTGTGTACCTGAACTGCTGAAACAGGCAGTTCAAGAATAAGAATTTGTAACATGTGGTATCAAAAGAAAAATGTTGATTATTTGTACACAGATTAGTCCCATGGTCAAAACATTAGGACTCCTACGGCACACGTGAAGGCATTAATTCCTTCTCATCTCCCACACATACTGAAAACTGAGATTTTTTTTTTTTCAACATTCTTCAAATAGATGAATAATTCTGCCATCTTGTGGGAGACAGGGAAATCATAACTCTTTGCAGGACAACAGCAGCAGGACAGAACCGAATGGAGCCAAAATTTCTTCATTTTTTCACTTGTTTCACTGTTCATTAAATGAATAGACATTAGTAGCTAGTGTACTTCAAATAGCCCCAAAAATAGGAATGAATTACAGCCTCATGGAGGAACCTGAGCAAAGCAATTGAATTTTAAGATACTGAACTCTGCTCAAAAGTTAAAGGTACAGCAACTGAAAATCCTGACTTTTTTTCCCCCCGAGGATCTGATAATGTGAAATACACAAAGAATTATGTAAATTCTCTCACAGCTGGTAAAAGACAAAAATTAGTTAGGGATAATCCTTCCGTAAAAGAAAGAAAGGAGAATGACACAGAATTTTGTCCATAATTAAGCTTTTAAAAACATTACACTAACTTCCATATGTGGATTGTAAAACACAGTCCTCTGAGCAACCTGATCTAGTTGGGGGTGTCCCTGCTTCTTGCAGGGGGGTTGGACTGGATGACCTCTGGGAGTCGCTTCTAACCCTAATCATTCTATGATTCTATGATTCTATGATTAATAAGTCTACAGCATAGTTCTACAAAATTACTGGACTCATTTCCAATTACATTTGTCTTTGGGTGATATAAGTGGTATCCTTATTCCAGGCAATTTCACAGACAAACAATATTGCTTGCTCTATTCTACCCAAATTCAACAAGGAGAATGCTGGAGTAAAAACTATTAATTAAAGAGTATAAATGACAGTTTAAGAGAACAAGAGCTGAAAAAAATTGCATACTCGCAAAGCAGATTTGTAGGGGCACTCCTCCCATGCTAGCTTTCTCAGCAGGTGGAAACCAAGTGGTCAAAAATACATGTCGCAAAACTGCACATGGTCACCTTGCTCTCAGGAACTTCTGAAGCTCAACAGAGTGGCTTCTGCTAGAAAAGACAAGGCTTGCAGTGGACATTTATCCCTTGGTTCTGTAAGCCTCCATCAGGGGAGTGACTTTGAGCTGTTCTCTGCCAACCAAAATTACTTTGGAGAAACAAGCTCATCTTGTTTGTAGTTCTTTGTAACATTTACAATAACTCATCTAGTAAATCTAATAAAATGTCAAAACTTCTTGCACCATGTACAGCTGCATTTGTGCTTACATAGCTGGTTATTAAGACCATTATTTTCCTTTCCATTTAAGTCGAGTAATATTTTGTTAAGCACTTTGAACATAAAGATCTGAAAACCAGAATATGATAATAAGAATGATATATAATAAGAAGGAATACAGCAATTTAATGTCATTATAGTTTGTTTATAACAGTTTGGGAAGTCTCTAAAAAGCTCCAGCAAGCCTAGATCTAGATCTCAAATTCCCCAAGTCTGAGTGGCGTGATTTAAACATGACAACAGGAGAACACACAACCCATCTACCTCTGCCACTCTGTCTCCCGCTTGCACCCCAGCCAAGTCTGCTGGACCATCCTTCGGCAGCCGCGCAATCACGATCCCCTGGTAACACAAAAGACGGGTTTCAGCCTTGACACAGTTTCTTCCATCATTCTCAGATGCAAAAAAAACCCAAATGGGAAGTAATTAATTTTCAAGAGTTGTTGTTCTGTTGCCTCTATTAAAACTAAGTGTCTTAAAACATTAGCAAGAAAAAAGAAGAAAAAAAGCCTCCATGGCTGACACATATAATGACAGAAAGAGTTGTTAATTGTTTACATTGTGCCACGGGGGACAGACCGGAAAACAAAGATTTATTTAAATGATAATTAAGTTAGAAGATGTGAGAAATACTTCTGTCAGATCAGGTTAGCTCCTGGGAATAAGCAAATGGGATGGGAGAGGCACATGGGTTGCCAAGGGAGTGACCTGTAATTAAGGTAGAAGGTGGAAACCAGCCAACAGTGTTTCAGACATCAGGCTGCCTTTGGGAAATCATTGGCTTACATCAGGTTTTCTCTTCAAAATTATCCCTGCACAAGCTTCTCCATCAAAATCTACTGACAGCTTCTACTTTGGGACATATGTTACCCACGTTTCCCCTTCTTGGCTTTATTACAAAGACAGTGATGTCACATTGAGGACAACCTCAGAAAGAAAACAACAAAACACAATAGCTTCAAAGAACTTCTCGTCATTCTCTTTCTAACAAATATTAGATAAATTTTGAGTAATGAAATGCACCTCATCATTGTCTTTACATGGAGATGAGCCCTTTCCACCAGCAATGCTAATACCAAGACTCCCCATTTGACTGCACACAGTAATGGTTATCTGGAAAAGAATTATAATGGATAAGTAGCCTGATTAATCAAAAACATTGCCTATTAATTACACGAGTAATGAAAATCTACCTCCCACTCCGAAAACCAGATACTTGCTCCTACAGAGCTCAACCCAGAGAAAAATGGAGCTATTCTTCAACACTGGCACATGCAAGACCAGTCTTTACTTTTCAGTATGAATTAGTTCTCCAGGTTTTAGAGTCATGCCAAAACCTTACAAAACTGTTCATAAGGCTGCAGTCCAGACCAGTTGTTTCATAAAACCCAACCATTTACTTAACATTCATGATGGCAACAATGCCAGTACACAGGAGAAGTGAAAAGTTATTTTTTTAATAGGTTTAAGAAAAACCTTTGCTTTGGGACCTTATCTGCAGTCTGATTTGCTTACTCTCAGCTCCTTTGAGAACAGATAACTGAATTTGAGCATTATTACAGTCATTTTCTTCTCTTTAAACAGGCTTTCTCTGTGTGTATGCTACTCTGACAAAAGATCTCACGGTACTTTAACCACTGACTTAAAATATCCAGAACCTTTTGAAAAAGCAACGTAAAATGTAATCTACCTATTCTACTCTCCTTCTGCTGGCATTGGTAAAAATGTAGCACAACTGCTCAGTATATCTCAGATATAATTTTTTAATGCACATAATTTACAACAAAGGCCAAATAAAATTTGTTTTGCGATCCAGAGATAGCTTGCATTTAGGAATGATTCCCCCCTCAGTTGTTGGGTTTATTTCTTTAGAGATAACATGACTGGTAATAAATAATAATTTGCTAATTGCTAAAACAACAATCACATTAAATTTAAGGAACATCTCGCCATAGTGTAGTTGAATCAGAGTGCAAAATGCATTTCACCCTATCACATTAGCAAAATGTTCTTATTTTCATTGATCTGCTTCATATCTCTGAGACAATCCAGGCTCAAATAACTTGCCACATTTTATAATTAAGAATATTTCTGCTTAGCTGCCTTGTGAAATTTAACAAACACATGCAGTTACTCTTGCACACAGAACACCCTCATCTGAAATTCCTAGTCCCTGAAAAAGCATGAAAATACCTTATCAGCCAAATGAAAACCACCCTAAGCCAAACACAGCTTCAAATTCACATTACCTGCATAGCTGAGACTTCACAACCCGTGATTACCAGCAGCGCGTCGGTGGCAGGTCCCAGCATGGATGCCACGCTGGGCAAGCTGCCTTTCCTAGTGCATCTCACAATCCTGGGAGTGCAGCACAGTTCTGCACCTCTGTTACTGCAGGGTCATGGCTGATGAGCTGTGGCTGTTTCCCCAAAGCCCCCTTCCTCCCTCTCATCCTGCAGGTTGTCAGCAGAGGTGTGATCTGCACTGGGCCACCCGTGCAAGCCAGCCTGTAAGGCAGGTTTCCTCCTCCCAGAGCATGCCAAGGCATGACCTTTCCATTGGCTTCAGAGTACAGCTCACTCCAGTAACCTCATCCCAGATCCTGCAATTCTCTGACACATTTCCACCTGAACATTACTGGTCAGCAACAGGACAGCAGCTTTCTTGTGCTGCAAGGCCATGTCTCTGTCTTACAGCATGGACTAAGCAAAGGCTTCACAGTGCCCACCCACACACACTCTGGGCTTCATCTTGCAACACTCCAAAGCTGGATACACAAAATGAAATGGCACCAAATGGCTACAAACAATGTTTTTGGTCTTTGCCTTTTCCCATATAAGCCAGCAGGAGCAAGGACAAGCCTCAGCTTCCGCTCTGCGACATCTCACAACATCTACCATGCAACATCCCCCTTATTGGCATCCTTTATAAACTGCCACATGCAAGAAGCAGACTTCCCCACGGACATACAGACATCCCCATGAACATATAGGCTTCCCTATGGACATGCAGAGCACCCCAACAGTGAGCCCAGCCCATGCAGAAGCTCGGTACCTTCAGCGGAGGCTGCGGCACATCCACTGCTCTCAATTCCTCCAGGAACCGGCCACTCTCACTAAGAAAGCTGCCCGCTGCCATGGCAGGTGACTGCATCTTAGTGTTAGTCCCTGGAAGAGTCTTCCCTTTCATTGCTGACTTGTGCTTTTCTTGGGGAGCTGTTCTGGTGTTCCTCTGATCTCTCACAGTATTGTCGGTATCAAAAAGGCTGCCAGAAAACTTGGAAATAGGTTCCTGGGGGTTAAAGATAAAGAAAGGTAAACACAGTGACAGCAAGGAAACCTATCTAAAACCCAGACCCTACCCACAATAAATTGATTTTTTTCCTTTCTATCATATTGGTGTACATTTGAATTTATTTCACTGAAGACAAAATTGCAACTTTAAAGCGTATGTGGGAGCATCTTTTTTCCATTATTTCTCTGGGCACAGTTTTCCCATGACACAGGGGTGGAAACTGTGGGAACAGCAGGAACTAGGATTCATACAGCCTTTCTCTAGATCTACTGGCACACACAAGCACATGCAATGCACAGATACCCCACCAAATCTTGTGGTGCCCTGTGACTCAAAGGCACTCAAATCTGAGGCATACCAAAGTCTGCCTTGAAGCCTGGCTCTGGGCCATACCTACTCTGAGATGTAGTGAGGAACTGACAATGTCACCCTATGCTTAGATAAACCACAAGGCCTTGGAAAGAGAAATGCGCAATTAACACGCATATGCCAAGCAATTAAAGCTTCAGACAAGTTTAACTTAACAGTTGTGCTGGTTTCAGCTGGGATGGGGTTATTTTTCTTCATAGTAGCTAGAATGGGGCTGTGTTTAGGGCTTGTGCTGGACACAGCGTTGATAATCATAATGATACAGGGACATTGTTGTAACTGCTGAGCAGTGCTCGCACAGAGCCGAGGCCTTTTCTGCATCTCACCCCACCCACCAGTGAGTAGGCTGGGAGTGCACAAGGAGTTTGATGGGACACAGCCAGGACAGCTGACCCTGACTGACCACAGGGATATTCCATACCACATGACATCATACTCAGTATACAAAACTGTGAAAGAAGGAGGAAAAAGGAACATGGTGATTTGTCTTCCCAAGTAACCATTACACGTGATGGAGCCCTGGTGACCTGGAGATGGCTGAACACCTGCCTGCCCCTGGGAAGTGATGACTGAATTCCTTGTTTTGCTCTGCTCCTGTGCATGGTTTTTGCTTTCCTTGTGAAACTGCCTTTATCTCAACCCACAAGTTTTCTCACTTTCACCCCTCCCAGTGGGTGCGAAGGGGGATGTGAGTGAGCAGTTGCACGGTGCTCAGTTGCCAGCTGGGGTTCAAACATGGCACAGTTACGTTCGGCAAAGTGGCTAAATAAAATTCAGCCATGATGTCTGAATTCTCTTCACATTTTATGGATGCTTTACTTGTATTTAGCTGGGGTTTGCTCCTTAATTTGATGGGTAAGATTGAATCATATCTTCATATCACCATAATCCTTCTATCTTCTGTTGTTAGTAAAATGATGCAAGCAAAAGTCAGCTACCTTTGAAAATAAACCCCCTAAATGTCTTCCTAAACTTGGAAGTTTAATGCCAGAAATAAAAAGCAGTGGCATGACCATGAACAGCTGTGTATAAACCCCCCTGGACACTTATTTGTCATTCTGTATCGGAGCCTTCTCGCAATCTCTTTATGGTTGGGATGGAAAGAAGCACCACCAACCCCAGAGAAAGCGAGCAAGGCATCATCACCTCCTGCTTTTGCTTAAAATTAAAAGGGAATTTATTTCTCTAAGTCACATAAAACTTTCATTATCTTTTTCTCTCTTGTGGGAGGTTCCTCTTTAATGGTGCTGAGCTGACTAACCCAGACCCATTGGCAATGCTGCAGTGCTGTGGGTGCCAGGGAGAAGGGTCAGAAGCAAAGGCTGGGAGCTGGGTTCAAAGGAACAAACAGGCAGTGGTCAGGGGCTGGGAAGGGCAGGTAGGTCCTGGAAGAGGAGCAGAAGCTTCAGTTCCTCTGCAACTCCCAGCAAACATCTGGAGGAAAGACTGGTGAGCGATGCCCTGAAAGGGAAAGTCTGGCAGTGCAATGACAGCCTCCTCTAACCAGGCTGTGGCCGAGCCGAGATGATGCCCAGGTGACAGACGCTGGGTATGCGGTGGTTAGAAGAGCTGCAACTTCCAGGTTTTCCCAAATATCAGCACCCTTGAAGCATTACCAAAAACTAGACCAGCACTGGAGTAGCACCGCAACCTCACCATTCCATCATCCAGACCTTAGGATACACTAAGTTTCAAGTGCCGCTCACAACCTGCTTACCTGAGAGAGATGAAGGGATGTCGGTAACTGGGGATGTAAGGAGGAGTAAAATAAAAAACATTGCATCTCATCCTTGCTTGGGTCACTTGTCTGTCTGCAAGTTGTGCTGACCCTTGAGGGCTGGCTGGATTGTTTAATTGCAAGCACAGGGAAGGAATAAAACATTGAACATGACTCTGAACCCTCTGAACAAGCAAGGAGATGAAAGCACAGGCAGGGCCACCTCTTGGTAGCCCAAAGCGCTTGGCAGCACAGCACTTGGAGCTGGTTATAGCTTCTTGACAGACAGACACACAACACTGTCGTTCTGACTCCAAGGAAGCTACCTACATCCTCATCAGGATCCTCCAGTTCCTCTGCTTCTTGCTCAGGACTGATCCTTCCTTCCCTCCATTTCCCATTAGCAGAGCTGTATTTGTACAGGTTACCACCATGAAAATTTTCCTTTCCTTTCAACGAGGCCCAGCGAGAGCCCTGGGAGCTCCAGTTATGGCCACTGTACAGTTTAGGAGACTTGGGAAGCCACTTAATAGAGTCCTGGGAGGAAGATGACAAAAAAAAAAAGCAATTAACAGATTTTAATAAAGTGATAGAAGTGAAGTATGCAAAGAAATTGTCTAGCAAGTTCCGTGAGGTATTTCTGTGTCTCAGACATACTGAGGTTTCCCCTTATTACCTTGAGAGGTACCTTTAGTCCCAGAGACACCCTTTACCAGCTAATGGGCAATACCAGCAGTACAAAGAGCAAGCAAAGGCTGCTGAAAGTAGCGGAAGCCTTCGGGGACTTACACGAGCCTGGCAATAAGCCCACCTTCAGCATCAAAAAGAGGAATTAAATGATCAAGCAGAGTCTCCAATAATGTCACGCTCTGTACCATTAAGAAAACAAACAAGAGTGCACAGACCTTTAGTGACCATTTCATCTCAGGTCCCAAGTTACAAAACCTGTTAAGTCGCCTCTCCCCTTTTCACTGTTCATTCAATTAAATGTTCCATTTACTGAACGGCCCCAACAGAAGGTATGCTACTAAATTGGAATTTTTATGTTTGATGGCTTTCAAAGGAATTATAGGCCAGTTTTCACCTATTACGTATTTTCATGAAAAAACCCCTCCCACCTCTCTCTTTCCTTACAAGTTGTTTCAAGGTTGCCTATACAACTTAATTTCCCTGTAGTTATTTTTCACAGTAATATTTACCTTCCTTTTAAACCCTATTTTTAACTTGCCTTCAGATTTTATTAAAGTGAAACAAATGGAATGGCAGCCAATAGGTACACAATAGGTATGTTAGGACACGTGCTCCAACAAGGCAGAGAGAGAGAGGACACAAACCAGTGGAAGAAATTACCAACAGGCTTACTGCAGGGTGGGAAATCAGCAGCACACAGACTCACACATTGCTGTTAACACTTCATCAAGCTTCTGCTTTTCCCCTTTTAATGCAAAATGCTGATGTCCACACACACAGAGAATTTTTGCTGTTATCAGCACCCCAGATGTCACAACCTCTATTAGATCAAATGTTGACAAAGAGGACACAATTGTCCACGCTGGACACATTGATTCATCTTCAACTGCTGAAGGAGCTCTCCATGGGATTCTAATTTGCCTTTGGTTTTAAGATGGCTGAAAAGACTGGGAAATGGACACGGACAATATCTGAGAGTCTCATGGGAAAATATTACAGACCTTTCTGTGAGCCTTGAAAAAGATCACAGCCCAAAACCAGAGGATTATTTGTGTTGCACACAGGCAGCGTGATTTGCTTCCATAAGAAATCTGCTGCTAAATCACAGTTTGAACTGCACGGGCACTCAACAATACCGCTGTTCACTGGTAAACAGACAGGACTTCTGGGTGTTCTGAACTGCATCGCTTGGGACACTCAAGTCAACTGTCGATACAGTTCATCGGTGAATTGAATGCAAAAGCTGCACAAAATATCGTGACGGCAGCGGCTCCTAAATCTCCTGACAACTCAAAACACAAGCAGCAGGATATCTCCTGGCATTTCTTGATGCTTGCCTTGAATAAGATAACATAGAGTACCTTAAATAGAAAATTTGCTTCCTATGAATATTAACTAGGCGGATAGAAATTGTAATCGGATCAGGAAATAGCATATTAGCTGAAATTGTTTGCTACTGTTTCGGTCTGGTTTATGTCAGAATAGATAATGAGACTCCTCAATACATTCAGGGTATTTCCAGATAGAGTTTAAGTCCCTGAAAACTTTTAAACTCATTAGGAAGTCATAAAGCAATTTCTCTCTAAAAATAAACAAAGGTAGGGTGAAGCATTTGACTTCTTCCAGGGGAACGTCTCATCCTTGTTTGACCCTGATCCCTTATCCTAAATAACAGCCTCCCAGACCCAGCCTGTCAAATTCTGTACAGCCAGTAAAACACTATTCCCTGAAGGTAACAGAAGCTGAGAAATTAATACAGTACAACAGGCTGGGTTTCTAATTAGCTTGTACTGACAATCACTTCACTGTCCTAGGCATATGGTCAACTGCCGTGGTAGCCTCTCGTACGTATGATGTCCGTCAGTAGACTGTTACATCCCTGGGCCCTTCGCAGTGGAACCAGGAAGGCAGAGCTGCACGGCGCTCCTGTTCCCCACCTGTCCTACGCAAGGATGCTTCTCCTCATGCTGACACACAGCTGCAAGGAAAAACCAGCATCTGTTTCACACCTCCCATCCTCTGTAAATAAGACATTTTTGTTTTCAATTTATTCTTGATCTACGGAACTTTAAAGTAAAATAGAAACCAAATAACCATTCTGGGTAAGAGCTGCTCACATTTTCACTAGGTCTACGCAATACTGTGGATGGCAGCATCTTTATGACAGAAGTTTCTAAGTTCAATTATATTAATGGCAAAAGATTGAGTTGGAAAAGGCAGAATTGCCTTTTAGCCTACGTTTGCATGTACCCATTTGCTGTAAGCAGAACTCACTGTGGGTTACACTTTTGTGAAATAAAATGGAAAAACAAACTCAAGTGTAGGCTAACACTTATTAGAAAACAAATCTTAACCCTCAGTTTTACAACTCAATCCTTTTTGATGAACAAAAAGGGTTGGGAGTGGAAAGAAGATATTGGCCTTAATCCAGAGCTCAATAGCAATATAAGGCGAAGAACAGAGAGTGCCAGGGATGCTGTTGCTGAGCCCACTGACTGGCAGGGCATTACTGTGCTGGGCTCTTTGCACCCTGTCAAAGCCAAGAGCAGCCTCAGTGATAGTGCTGCAAGTTCTTTGTGACGCCCAGTTTGCTCTAAGTAAGAGATGGAAGGTAGAGCTCTGCTGCACTTTAGCGCGAAGCAACCACTCAATCTCTCGGTTGGATCTCTTTGCCCACTAATCACACATCCCCCAGCTCTTTTTCCCCTAAACCACCACTCCCCAGCTCATTACTGCAATGTATCAATGGGCATTAGAAGGGCAAAAGGCTTCTACAACCTCAGGGTGGAAATTGCCACAATTCAGCTAACAGGTAGTAGAGTTGTACTCCAAAAATATCTTAAAAAAAAACTTCCACTAATTTATTATCTCACTCCCGTTAGATTCTAGACTCCAGGACAAAAGAGGCTACTGGCAAATATTGTAATATTAACAGAAAGATCAGTTCTTGCAGAATTATACAGATAATAACTGGTCCTTTTGCTACCCAGGTAAGGTAGGAAGTTGCTTCTTGTGTTTTATACACGAGGAATCCGAGACCCAAAAAAGGTTAAAATTGTCTTGTTTAAAGTCATTAGTAGCAAATACAGAGTGAGACATGTAGGTTTGCATTGTCTTTAAAACATCTGGAACAAAACAAGGGGAGAAGGGAAATTCAGTATGTTGGACTTCAAGCTTCTTGGTATTCTGAACTGTGAAATACTAATGTTTTGTAAATATATTTATTGGCCTCAGCAGCTGTTATGTTCCATGAAAATGGTCATTAGTAATGCTCCTAACTGACTGGTAACAGATAATTTTCCTACAATATTTCATTGGCAGCTCATGTGGGCTGCTTTTTTACCTCCTTTCAACATGTTTTTCATGTTTTCACAGTCGGTCTCTTCAGAACATAAATACTCCTCTGTATCATTACCCCTGTATGTTAAGAGGACAAATTGTTCTCATAAAGTACAAGGTGTCTATTCCGATAAGATCTTGCTAATAAATCCTCTAGAGAATGAATTTCCTCCAGGCAACAAATGTGTGCAAATGCTATGTATCACCCTAAATCATTCTGGCAAATGAAAAAGCATCCAAACCAGCCTAAGATTAAAAGCCAAGACATGAAAACCACCCGTGTTTCTGAAGCACCATACTAAAACCATAGAGTGACAATGAAACACCCCACTTCCAGCAACAAGCTGGCCACAATCAGCACGTAGAAGCCAGAATACTTCAATAGTAATACAATCACTACTAGAATTAACTCAAAACCCTAATCACACATTCTCAGCTACTCTTTCTATTTAAAAAGATGTGTGTAAATAGCTTCCTTAGTGAATACAGGAAACAAAATTCATTTCCTACAATATAAACATTCACTTCCTTTTAAGTGCAACTACACATAACCTGCTGTAGTATTCTGCTAATTGAAAACTATTTCAGCTTCATCCCCCTATGAAGGTACAAAAGGACATCTCTAGAAAAGCTCCATGTGATTCAGGAGAAATAAGAATGAAAGCTAAACAAAACGCTGCCAAAACCAAAGACATCCTTGAACATGCTTCACCACAGAAGAGGCAGCATAAAAGTTGCCTGAACAGATTACTGAAGCCAGCCCTCCACAGGGAAACTTTCTTAAGACTAAATACGTGACTTAATTGAACATCAAAGTTTAAAACTATTAACTAACCAGGTAAGATTTTTTCATTTCCTAAAGACACAATTTTAAATATAAATTTAGAGTTGCTACACATTATCCTATAAACATCTGTCATGCAAATGCTCTTTAGACTTGCAGTTTTCTCCTCTTCTGAATGGGAAAAAATAATCAGCAACATTCAAATAATCACTTTTTGTTCATTTAGTTTTTAGTTTAGTTTTAAGTTGCTTGGTGAGAATCCATTGTGTTATCAACAAACTAAATTACAGAGAAATTCACTCTTGTTTAGATCATGTAGTGCACTGTTTCATCTTCCAGAAATACAGGTCAACTGTATTTCCTACAAATTACTTCAAAATGTTTTAATGCAACCCATTCATTTGGTATCTGGGTAAAATGGGCAAGTTATTGTCAGAGGTCGGAGAATCACCTGCTTACATCAGTAGTATAGTCCCATAATTTGTTCAAGTTTACTTCAGGAGAAGTGTTAGTCCAACACAAAATTAATTTTGAAGAGATAAATCCTGTCTCTGCCTTATTCTCGGGCTGGTTACAAAGTGAAATTCGAGGTGCTGATGTTCTGGAGGTATTTGCAAGGTGTGTGCATCCATGGGTTTTGAGTAAAGTTGCCACAGTCAGTACTTGTCTGCCGCAGGGAGCGTTGCTAACATTTTGGAACTGCTGTGAGCATGCCTCCAGCTGCATATCCAGGGATTTCAGTGGAGACACCATTCTTCAGCAGTAGATCAGCACAAAGAGAAAAAGTGCCAAAGGTGCAATCAGGTGTCCACTTCCCAGTATTAATGACAAGAGAGAATTACTAAATCCCTTCTCTAAACATCACTAAGGAGCCAAAAAGTTCTTCCCGCAGACAATACTGATGCTGTACTTTTCAGGAGAGGACGACTCCAGCGCAAAGATAAGCTACTAAAGATCTGTGTTAACAGGCTAACGCCATCAGTGTTAACAGGTTGAGTGAGGTACAGATTCAAAGACGGGCTGCCATGAACCCTTGCTCCTCAAGTCAGTATAAGGCACTGTCCAGCCACACACACCGAGCTCCCCAAAGCCCTCTCTGCTCTGGCAGAATTCACAACCGGCCATCCTGTTGTCACAAGAACCATACAAGATGAGATAGTGTCTCCAACATCCACTGGAAGAGATGAGTCCTGCAAAGCAGCTCACAAAGCTGTCCTCAAACCAGGTATCTGCCTTACCACTTTGAAAAACCTCACGTTTTTCATTGAGTCGGTTGAGTATCAATTAAATTCCTGACCTCAGAATGAAAGAGGCAGCTTCTGTCCCTCTCAAGTTTCACAGTTGGTTCAGGGGGAAGGGAACGCTCAGAACTTTTACTGACAGCCAAGACCAGTCAGCTTTTGTCATCCTCTCTGATAGCAACCTGAGCACGGAAACAGATTTGCGTGTCTGACAGAAACTGCAGATGGGAAGCACTCTTACCAAGTCAATTGAAAAGCTGAAGTAATTTTATTTTCTGAAGCTGAAGAAGGGCAGTGAATTCCCCGTTAACAAAAGGTCTAGACATCTCTTACAAATAATACACTTCAGTCTCAGTTGGAGGGAGCCATTTACAGTGAATGAGGATAGGATCAACTGATATACTAAATAATATAATGTTAAAAATTTGAATTCCTGGTGTCACTACTCTCCTCAAAAGCTGAATTTGTGAGCAGCGAGTAGTAGTGAAACCTGTGAAGTAGCTAATCTGTTCAAAATGGTTCACCCAGCAATAGGAAAGCGCTAGTATCAGCCAAGAAGCAGGCTGATCAGCTTCCCCTGGACACAAGCAAGTCATTTGCAGGAAAGGACAGCAGTAACGAGTTCCCAGTACGGACTTTCCCACAATACACTGATTATCATAACTACAGAATGTAAGCCAGAAAAACAATCTCAACACATAAATTATATGGAAGCTTTGGAAAAAGCCTGGAGCAACACACAGGGGATGGAAAAATCTGTTGCTACGCTAACTGCCCTAACAATGATATCAAGAAAGCACTGGGGGGTTTATTATTTTTTTCTGCTATTCTTTTAAGACTATGGAATTATGACTTTCAGTAAAGAGAACTTGTGAGCAGTAACTGACAGGTTAATATTAAACCCACTCCACCCCTAGGGTCAATTGGTTTTACTTAGTTACCTTTTTATAGCTAATAAAGCAGCGTGCAAATTTTGTAGCGTTTCTTTCCCTGCAATAAACCCACCTCCCAAAAAACTTACAAAGCAATTGAATAAAAAGTCAAAGTTTATAGAGGCAAAAGAAATCCCAGTTATGCTTACAAAATTATATTCATTACTCAGACTCCTCAAAACATCAGCAAGAGAGCCAAAGGGAGCCTGGGAAGGGAGGGCTCACACTTTCAAGGACACACTGCCTCAGCATAACAATCAGCAGCAGTTTTTTCTGCTGAGAAAATAGAGTTAAAGCTGCCTGGAACTTAATCGGCCCCGTTGGGAAGCCAAGTGTACCTAACCCACTTTACAAAATGGGACACATATGGACCATCTGACACCAGAGGGACTGCTGGGGTCTAGGCTGCTGGAGGCTCGATCAGGTGGGATGGCATGGAAGTCACTCGCTCCTGATAAAGTTGCTGTGAACCAGACGCTGCCTACTTTGGGGAAAGGTTAAGCCACTCACCTCTGCTCACACAGGGAGGAGTATCCAAGCCCTGAAAACAAATGACAGTTCAGCTGCTATTATTCCACACTGTCAGCTGCTGCTGCCATACCCAAAGGTTTTCTAGCCTGGAAAAACACACTTATTGCCACTCAGACACCCTACACTAACTTGTACACAGTGCTGTGCTCCCTGCTGCAGGGTGCCATCTCGCACTGCCTCACCCGAGATGCACCAAGAGTCATGAACCAGACCTAGCACTACACAGGGCTAGGACAGACTGAAAAATACACATCATCTTTCAGATGTCCCCAGACACTCACTGAAGAAAAAAATGTAATGGGATTCCAGGCTTTCATTACATAGATTCACAAAGTGAAGACAGATGGCAGTGAGAAGCAAGGAACACCAACGCTCCTTTGGGGATAGCAGCACGACAGTCTGATGACTGACTTCAGCTCAATTCTGTTCTGAGCTCAATTTATTACTGGTTTGGGGTTTTTTTAGAAATGAATGGAGGCAAACACCTTCAATAAGCAAATCATATGACCTTTCTTTGGCTGAGGTGGCCACAAGGAGATAATACTAGCCAGCCCAGGCTTAAGAAACTGTCCCAACAAAGCCATCACCTCTGGATCACCTGTTTCTCTGTAGTCAGAGAAACCAAACCAAATATTCATCCCACTATTGAAATTAAGCAATTGACTGCTGAGCAGTTGCTCCATGTTAAAGCCAAGGCAATAAGCAGTGCCTGTCTTCTGGCTCGTTTGGGGCCTGTGGTAGCGTCTCCACAAGCCTGCTGGAGCATACAAAAAGCAAGTACCAAGCACCTACCAGCGAACTATAATACGGTTTACGTCTTCTTCCAACTTCGGCAGGAGAGAGTAGGTGCACACAAGAAGTTTATTTTCAACTGGTGGCATGTCAGGCAAGGCCCAAAGCCAGGCTTTGAACAGCCATTTCAGCTCGCTGACAGAGCTCTGTCCTGTAGAACTGGAGCAGATACTAAAACCAAACCACAGCTTCCAAATGCAAAACTGTCCACAGAGCAGAGTCCTGCCGCCTTTGGCTTTGGGCTGCCTTTTGTAGGGACTCATTTTCATCTCAGGGTTTACTTGGACTCTGGGCACAGTTTCCTATATTTTAAACTTTTGCTGTGTCAATCTCATCAAGCACTTTAAAAAGAAAATTCCACCCAAGGTTGGACTCAACTGCACCAAAACCCCTCATTTTCTTTCTGTTTTAAGAGCAGCGTACAAAGAATGACAGGAAGAGCTCTGCTCTGGGAACAATGACACTGCCCCACCCCCAAACTGACTCAATGCCTCCAGAAAGCTGGAGCAGGACTGTTTGTAAGAACCTGCAACAACACAAGGGGTTAGTAGATTTAAACTGAAGCAGGACAGATTTCAATATTACAAAGAAATTCTTCCCTGTGAGGCACTGGCACAGGCTGCCCAGAGAAGCTGCCTGTCAGTGTTCAAGGCCAGGTTGGATGGGGCTTTGGGCAACCTGGTCTAGTGGAGGGTGTTCCTGCCCATGGCAGGGGGTTGGAACCACATGATCTTTGAGGTCCTTTCCAACCCAAACCAGTCTGTGATTCTATCAACCTGCTGCAAATCCTGCACAGAGACCATGCTTGAAAATTTAAATGAGGAATCTTTGTGATGAGAAGAAATCAGAAAAATGAATGTATTTTGCTAGGTTAGAATTTAATGTTCTGAAAAGGTCTGCAATACCTGCTTCATCCAGTATCAAAAAGAAAGCTGGGTCTTTTGGAAATGCTTCAAATAAAAATAAAAAAAAAAAAATATAAAATATCACAGCTACTAATTTTAATACAGAAGATGTTACTTCCTTGATCTCCTCCTTTCTCATCTCCCAAAAGCCCTCATAGCACCTACACATATTTGAACATATGTTCAGCAGAAGGGTCATGGTTGGCCATAGATTAAGTGCCAGGTCTTTAAATGGGTTTAAAGAACCCATTTCTTTGAAAGTTGGGTTCATCGCATTAGTTCATGCTAAATATGCTAAACCTCTGCTCTGAACTCAGACTCCTCAAGTCCCTGCACTGAATAGATTAGTGGATTTGGTTAACTCATGGCACATAAGGACCCCTGAGACACCAAAATCAATCTTGATTAGCCTTTTGAAAAACTGTTATTTACTGAATTCACCTTGGTTAATACTTACCTTTATAAACAAACCAGAACCCACAGATTTAATAATCACCATTGGACCACTGGAAGTGCAACACAGTAACAATGATAGTAAATTCCAGTATTAATTCATACATACTTTAATTACTATTTTAATGATACAATAAATCTACTGAAGCTTTTAAAGAATATTTTATTATGGTTTTATATATTTATATAAAACCACCAAAGCACTTTAAAGAATCATGCTTTCTTGTGTAATACATAAAACTAGCTTCATACTGTGCTTCTGAAAGCCTACCGTGCTGTTTTTCAAGTTATTTTACAGATGGCACATTTAAAAACAAAAAAAAAAAATCCAAACAAAAAACCCACAATGGAAGCAGGAATTTCTAGTGACTGCAACGCAACACGGCATCCAAAACAAGACGTTTCCTTACAACTAAGTTAAAGTGTGAGTGCATTATGTAATAACAATAGCAGTTTGGTCATTTTAAATCTTATTTCGGTTTACAACAAAACTAACATTTGTGCTTCACAACCTAAGACCCAATGATATAAACATACATTTTCTTCTGTAAAAATCCCAACAAATTATTGTCCGAAAGGAAAAACATATCTAAACCAGAAGACCAAGTTTAAATCTATTCACTTTCCTTAAGAGTTGCTATATTTAAGACTAATTTGACATACAAGAGACAATTAAGGCACAATGGGTGGTACAAACAAATGAATACAGTTCTCCATGAAACTTGTTCTCTTCCACAAATACTAAAATATGTACCGCTCAAGATAAATTTTTCTCTTAAAAATGAAATACATCATTTTGTTATGAAAGTCCTATACAAAAATTTAAAATTTACACCATCTGAGCTGCCAAAAAAATAAAAAAGTGTTATCAATTTTCCACAAAACTATATTTCTCACCGGCATATCCAGCCACTGGGAAAAAAGATACCCCAGCACTCTGGAAAAGAAAAGCATTATTTCCCCTGTATTTAAGACAAAAATATTGTATTCTGCATACAGTAGTGTATTATACTTATAAAAGCCTAGCACTATTAAAATTACAATATCAATTTGGAAATTACTGGTTCACTGCCTGGATGAAATAAGGCACTTTCTTCCAGTGGGCAGCACTTTTCACATATATGGAGACGATGAATCAGGTTCTGGTTAAAAACAAAAAGGGGCTCAGTGAAGTCCCAGAAGACGACAGGAACATTTCAACAGCAGGGGAAGACACAGGAGGTAAAACCTGGAGATGAAACTCTACACAGAAGTGGTCACTCTGTCAATGGCATTATTGACCTCGTTTTTGTTTGAATCCAGTCCTTTAGCAGCATTCATATCATTCCGTAAATTCTCCACTGTCTTTTTCATGTTCTTTAGTTCTCCAGGGTGTGGAGTGGCTCGCCTTAGAAGTGTTCTCTAAAAATAAACAGCGCAATAAGAGGTTTTGCCTTCGTCTCTTTGAAGAACAACATACACTTTCAAGGCTTTAGCATTCGCATACCAAATATTAGGTATCTTCTTTTATTTTTTCCTCCTTTCTTTCCCCCCCTCCCACCTTTTCAAACTATGGTCCTCTACGTTAAACACTATTTTCATAGCTGCTTGTTTATGAAGACAGTGAAAGAAGTTTTAAAAACTGTCTAGGAGAAAATTTTTTTCCTCTCTTGACCTACTAATCTGAAAGCCACTCAAGTAAAGTACAAGTTACACAGTGAAGATTCTCTCATCAATACTGTGATGATTTTATTTTTTCCCCAAAAAGCCAAGTGATTTCAAACAAAAACATTCAGATGGTTTTGAAAAAATCCCAAACGATGTCTTCAAAGTGAAAACACATTTTTATGTGGAGCTCTGTATGCCTTCCAGCCCCACCACACAGTTTGGTTCTCCTGTCAATTGAGAACAAATACCTTGAAAGGAGGAGAGAGTATATATCTGTCCTCTCTTAGACAACAGAATGTTTAGCATTACTGTGCTGAAACCTTTACAAGGAAAAGTAAATTTATGAAAACCCAGTTAGCATCCAGATTAGAGACCAACAGAACACCAAGTATAATTGCACAAATATGTATAATGCATATACACATACAATTACTTTTCAGTGGTCTGTATGTAAACTGTGCAGATTACAGCAGAGATGATGACCCATAAATGGGTGCACTGCTTTGGAAATCCACTCTTCCTCCTATCCACTAGGACTATAAAATTATTTTTTTAAAAAGTTATTTTCTCAAGTCTGGCTGTAATACCATGACTGAAAGCAGTTCTTATTAACACCTGAGACTTCATTACTGTATGGCCATTCTCAGGTTGGCACAGTTATTAAAAAGCACCATTCTGAACTCCCTCATCATCCAGTCTCTGAACCACACTTGTCAGAGACATTTAGCTTCCGCTGCTTTGGATTAAGTAGCCACTTTACTTGAAAACTTAAATAATCGTTTCCTCACTAACTAAAAATTTTTGCAGTCACTTTTTAAAGTAAAATCATGTTTCTAGGGTGCTACAATCTAGACAGTGCCCTGAAGCATCTCAAGCTGAGCTCTAATGAGGACCACCAAGTTTTTAGAGCACCAAAGAAGCATGCTGAAAATCTGATTGAAGTAGTCTTAATCTTTACAAAGTTTAAATTGCTAGTGAAAGTTATTAAAGCTAAAGATCACACTGCGTTTTGATCTTCAGAACGTGCAGAGTCCAACTTAATGGAGAGGTCTTATAAGTACAGTGACAGATGTTCCCACATCCTTTGTTTAAGTGGGAAACTAATGAGCAACATTCTTGCTCTTTATGGACACTATGGTTGTTTCAATGCAAATGGTGGAGGGGAAAAAAAAAGGAAAAAAAAAAGGAAGTAGAGAGAGAAAGAAAAAGACTGGAAATAAAAATTACAGACAAACAATGGCAAGTTTAATGGAGACACATGCCAGAGTGCTGGAATTCTAAATTAGACCCTATATAATTTCAGGCAGTAAAGCTTCACAGATGCAGAGAAAGATCCTATCTTTTTCTGGAAAGAAAAACATCCTGAGTAGACACAGGAAAACAAAATAAAACAAAGATTGTTGAGCATCAGAACATAAAAGTTATATTCAAAGCAGTAAAAGAAAAGATAAAGGCATTTTAAGTCAATGTGAAAAGTTTTGACAATCAACATGAACAATTTCTGCTACAAACATAGGCAAAAAGCATGTGGTCACAGCTGAAATATTTACAGCAAGAGAGCTCAGAAATTTTTATGCTTTTGCATTTAAGTCACAGTGTCTGCAAGTATCCAAAGTCTTGAAAAACATACCATTTCATTATCCTCTTCATCTTTTTCATCTTCTAAGAAGCGAATTGCACTGACTCTATTCACTGCCCGCTCATTCCATGTTTCATCTGACATTTCATTTACCAAACTCTCCAGTGCACCACATCGTGGCAGGTTATCTGTCAGAACAGCAAAAGGTAACTAGAGATTCACAGCAAGCCTAAACCATGCTCCACTGTTAATAACTGCAATATTCAACCAATCACTCATCCAGCATTTATGATTGGCTATTTTACTGTTTTTGATAGAAAACAGATCTTGCATTATTTTTCTGTTATAAAGCAAACAATAAACAGTTTCTGTATAAATGAGAAATTTCTGCTCTTGGACTGTTTCAGACTTGTGGCAGTTTTAGAGCACAGATTATATAATTTAATAGACTTGCCACTACACACACTTTTCTTCTGGATCAGGGCTGCCACCTGATATTAGGCAGTTCCATTTGGTAACACAGGATTGCTGCTTTTACTGACCTCATCCTTTTATTCAGTATTGCTACATACATGTGTCCAAATCTTCATTCCAAGCCTTCTATCTTTGAAGCCATGAGACCCATTTGGAGAGGAAGAAATCTGATTTCTAGTAGTGAAGCCTTCAGAGAAAGTCAGCCTGACTCAGTTGCTCTTCTTGAGCTAGTTTAGTCTACGCTAAAGGAGTGACTTCATTTATATATTTTTTAATGAAACTTGTACTCTTCAAATTCAGAAGCTGACATAAACCATTTCCACACTTCTACGGTTGTTATGGTTCCCACCTGCTACAGCTGAAAGAGTGAAATTAACCTACAATACAACTATCTACAATTGACCTTTTCTCCTCAGCCCCCTTTGTACTCAGGTGAAGAATAATTCACCTGGTATCTTTTAAAAACCTATTCTTGAATGGGATAAATTACTCTCCAGTAATTACAGGAAGAGTTTAAGTATTAGCTCAGATAAATCCCCTTGAATGTTCAGAGATCGAGCTTTTAGCTCAAGGAAGAAGCTATTGGAGCAGCAACTCAGCCAACAGGGAAAAAGTTGATGGTTCCACCTGACTCAGTGACAAGTTTCAGAATGAGAGGTAAAAGCAATTTAAACTGCCATTCTACACTTCTGAAGAATGATACAGAGTTAATGTACAGCATCTTTGCTTCAAAGAAAATTAGCCTGCTAAAAAAGGAAAATGTCTTCTGCTTACTACTAGCCATGCAATTATTTTATGGTAAAGAGACTGTAGTAGGAAAGCCACCGATGTTCAATACATATATAAGTATTTAAGATGCACAAGAATAAAATCAATATACACAAATACGGACATCACTGCTTGCAGAATGGCAAGCCTCAATCATAGCATGATTAGAGTTGGAAGGGACTCCCAGAGGTCATCCAGTCCAACTCCCCCCCGCAAGAAGCAGGGACACCCCCAACTAGATCAGGTTGCTCAGGGCCTCATCCAACCTGGCCTTGAACGTCTCCAGGGATGGGGCATCCACCACCTCCCTGGGCAACCTGTTCCAGTGCTCCACAAATCTCACAGTAAAGAACTTTTTTCTAATATCTAATCTAAATCTCTCTCCCTCTATTTTAAAACCATTACCCCTTGTCCTATCACAAAAGGCCCTACTGAACAGCCTCTCCCCATCTTTCTTGCAGGCCCCCTTGAGGTACTGGAAGACTGCTATAAGGTCTCCCCAGAGCCTCCTCTTCTCCAGGCTGAACAGCCNAGGATGCGGTTGGCCTTCTGGGCCGCAAGAGCACATTGTCGGCTCATGTTGAGTCTCTCATCCACCAGCACTCCCAAGTCCTTCTTCTCAGGGCTGCTCTGGAGCCACTCTCTGCCCAGCCTGTAGTTGTGCCTGGGATTGCCCCGACCCAGATGCAGGACCCTGCACTTGGCCTGGTTGAAACTCATGAGGTTGTCACAGGCCCACCTCTCCAGCCTGTCAATGTCCCTCTGGATGGATTAAGTTTTCTTCTTCCAGGTCTGTATTTTATTTAATGCAGCTAGTGTCATTGTATTTCTAATAACACTCAGAGCTATGTTTTCAATTCTTCCTAAAACTAGTATGAATATTTTTAAAAAGAATTTTAATAGTCAAAAATTCAATTGTAATTCCACTACTTTGTTCATTAGAGATTACATATTTATTTCAAAAAGCCTGTTTTCCAAATTGTTTTGGAAGAGGCAACACAGTAACCAAAGCAGTACTTCTATACATAATGAAAAACTGGCACTTACCTTGGCAACCAGGCTCAGAAGGCATTTGAGGGAGTAATACGCAAGTTAAAATCTTCTCTCCTGTTTCAGGGTCTGTGTCAGTCTGAAACGTCAGCAAAGGTTGGGACTGGTTATCAGACAACCACAAAGCCTTCAGCTTCAGCGTAGTCAGTGAGAGGGGAAGATACGTCAGCCTAGTTCAAAAAAGAAAAGTAAAAAAGTCAGGGCCATCTCTCAATAGAGGGTCATGAAGTCAACTCTGGAATAAACAGGATTGAGATTCATGCCTCTAATAGAAGGCATTGCAGTAGTCATCAAATCAAACTACACCATTCTTTAAAAAGAATATGCAGCTTAACTTGATAACCTAATTCTCTGTAGCTGTGACTAGCAGATAACAATGCTGAGCTCTTTCTGCTGCAGTAAAATGCCCTGGATGGCAGTCAGCTGCTTCTGCTCTGGAGCCTTGTATATACACAACTGACAGAACACAAATACCAAAGTGCCTATGAGACAATCACATTGCATAGATGAGATGTCATTTGCTTCTCCTCCTAAGGTGTTTTGTTTTGAGGTGTTTTGTTTGGTTGGTTTGGGGGTTTGTTGGGTTTTTTTCTCCCCCCCATTTAACTTTCTCCTGAGCTAACTTGCTGGTTGATGCTTCTGTCCTCTCATTTTTGCGTTTTGCTGGCTGAAGCACACCAACTAAGATTTGTGAGAAGCCACAAGGTCGAAGCGGCATTACTTGTTACTTGCACTGCATTTCTATGCTAAATCACTCACCATTAGTGTTACCTGATATTAAGGCTGGTAGTTTCAGCAGGAGCTCTACTAAGTTGCCTAGATTCTCAGTTTTAATTACAAAATATGCAAATGCAGAGCTGTTCATTTGTTGTTTTATAAATTCTACCTTTTCCTCAGGGCCAAAGCAATCTAGAAAACATACTCATGACAACGTGCAGTTTACGCTACTTTGGGCCAAGGGGGAAGACTACTTTGACTGTTTCAACAGTAACAGCATCACAAAAGTTTAATTGCTTTTTTGTTACTTCATCTCAGACATAGTACCTTTTGTCATTACAAAGAATTAAGTAAATCCAGCCAAAGAACAAGACAATAAAGTAATCTCTTACCTGTTTCCAGCAACATCCAGGACGTGAAGTTCAGTGGCTTGAGAAATTTCAGAGGGAATTCTAGATAATCTGTTGTCACGTACAGAAAAGACATTAAGACTGCAGCACCCCCCAATCTATATTAGAGGGAAAAAAAAACAAACAAAAAAAAAAAAGAAAAAAGGTCTGGTTCTGTTGCAGTACAATAGTATAAAGGCAGGCATACAGTACGGGTCACATAATATGTCACAGCGCATTCAAGTTGTGATGCCCGCCAGACACCTCACCCCAAGGTACAGACTGAAAACAAGTGTTGGCTTAAAAGAAGTCTGACCTCAAGCAAGTCTGCAGCAGCAGCTTCTTGAACATCTGTAACTGCGAATAATATGTATCTTTACAAACAGGGCAGGTTCTACCTATGTTAGAGAGCCTTCTACAAAAGGAAGTAATGGCCCAGACGCCACTTTGTAGACAGCTCTCACCAAAAATGCTAGCTTTAACTTCCATTTTTTTCTCACTCTTTATTTTATATATTAATTCTCTCCTTCTTCATGGTAACTTTAGATACAAGCAAGTGCAATGGGGCCTTAGTCAAGGCAAAGTGGTAAAGAAACCAACTGACTCCCGATATTTACTGAGCCTGCAAAGAGTAATAAATAGTTTACAAAAAGCTAAAGATTAAGAGTAACATCTTTGATACCCTGTTTTATTAGAAGCACCTAATTTCAAGATGTTTGCCCTATGAGCTGCCCAACTGAATGTAATATTCTTTGTCTATCAATTTATCCAAATGTAAGCATCTGCATCCCCAAGGTAAAGTCCTGCTGCAAAAGATGGGATTTTTCAGTTTTACTGCTAAAATATCTATATTTTGCATCAAGGGTATATGTCTTCATAAATATAAAACCTCTGCACTTGATTAAAAAAACCCTCCCTTTCAACCTTTGTGTTCACGATGGCAATTAATACTCCTATCAAGACTGAGATTATGAGTTTTAGCAAGTGGAAAGCTGTTTCAAGCACTCTGTTCCCATTCACAAAGGAAACTTACCTTTGCTTGTCATACAGAGCTTCAAAAAGCACTGCTGTTTGTTTGCCAGTCCCAAAAATCACCACAAAAAGAGAAAAATAGAACTCTTCCCTCACTCCAAGTATGAAAAGTGGAATATCCCAAGGCCCTCTGAGGCTTTCAAGTTAAGCAGACTTAGAACCTAACTACAGACAGCAAATCTAGTGAGAGATCTGTGTTAAAAAAAAATTAGAGGACTTCTACAATCACACACATGTAAAGAAGGTTTTTCTGTCACAATATAGCCAACATGACACTACACCTAGGTCAACAGTCCCCAAATCCAAGTTGAAACTATTTATGTGTTCTACCTGCCAATTCTGTCTCTGCAAAGATCTACAATTTAGTCCAAAGCCAATTTTGAGATTACAGATAAATACCAACTAGTCAAAGTAAAAATCACCTCAATTTAACCTACACTATTTACCAAGGAAAAAATCCTATATTTAAAAGGCTGCAACTGTGACTTGGAAAATAAAGGAAATGGAGCATTTAAACCCTACTCACCTTCCTTTTTATCATAAATACATCTTAATGGAAGAAAGCAGCGATCAGCTGCTCAGGGCTTCTGATTCACAAGCTATCTGCAGCATAGCTATGCCACAACACTCTTAACTAAACAAAAACTGGGGTGGTTTCCCTTAAATCACTGCAGCTATTTCACAAGAGTATTGTCTTTCCCAGCCCTGCATGTACACTAGGAGCAGCAAGCCTGTTAGCCATTTTAGCTTGTGAATCAAAACCCTTAAGAACCAGTGCTCAAATCATGACCAAACTTTTCTTGGTGCAATAATTCTGCTACTGACTTTAAAGCATGTATAGATTCTTAACTACTGTACCTTAACACATTCACAGAATACAGTACCGTGTAGGAAAAAGATAAGATACATGAACACACACACAGTGTCTAATTGGTGTATCTAACATGAGGATCTGTGAGAAGCAAGAGGTACAATTAGTGAATGTTTATGAGCTGGAAAGTGATGCCCTAACTGTACACAAAGTATTTGCTTTTCCACGAATGAAGTTTGCGTTACTCAGTCTTGGAGCATGGAGATCCAAACAGTCAGGCCAAACAAAGTAAAGCCATGCAGCCCTGATGAGACCAAAACGCCTGTACTTTTGCAATGGAAAAATGCAGCAGCGGAGCCGGCCGGCCTGAGTCATCATGCATTCAAAGCAGTTTAATGGAAGGTAACAGTAGACCGTGGACTGAATAATACTTACAGGGTTATCAATTTACCTGACCCATAATTTTCCAAGCGGCTAACAATTAAGAAAATACAACAGATGTTCAATTTATTTTCCTTTATCCATACTGGACAAGAGCATGCCAACAAATGGAGACAGAACATACATTCTTCTACTGGCAAGAGGGTTAGAACTCTTAAGTTATTTTAATCACAGTTGTGTTAACTTTGCTCTATTGGTCAAGAGGCAATTATTCAAAGGTGTTGTTTCAATTCAAGGTAGTGAAGACTTTTTTTTTTCTTTTCAATAGGGTAGTGGGAGGGAAATAAGATACTGATTTACTTTTTTTATGAAACTGTTTTCAGAAAATGCAGGAAGCATCTAACAAGCAGCATCGTGGGAGATATCACAGAGAAAGATGACAAGCTGACAGTTAAAAAAAAACTCAAATACTTTATCATTTCAGAAAAGATGGCACCCATCCAGCAGTACAGAAAGACATCGGGTCCAATGCTTGAAAACCTAAACACAAAGTGATACCACTGAGGCAAAGTGAACACACTAAACTGCATGCTGAAAGGAACTGTGACCACCATGAAGTAACACGGTATCAGAACGCCACTGGTTTGGCTGAGAGTCATTAACTGACAAAGAGCCATGCTTTCCAAGGGTTTGATCACATGCTTACAACAGACTCTGCCAAACCACTGAAGAGGCACCAAGTACACAGCTGAGACCACAAGCCTGTTTAACAGTTAAGCACAGTTCATTTCGAGCACAGACTTCAATTAATGGGGACAGGCATGTGCTTAGTTCTAGGCACATGAGTGTGCCTAGACTGTTCCAAAGACTGGAGGCTTAAAGAAGTCCTCACATTCTTCTGTAGCAAGCTAGGCATTAGGAAAAGGTTTCAAATGAGTTGTGCATGTCTGAGTAATACTCCTGAGAATTATTTCTTTCCAGTAACTTTAATTTAGGGTTATTCACTGCTGTCATTCCCACCATCTCCAAAATACAGATTTTAAACCCCCACCTCAAAAGCCCCACACAAAACATGACCCATACATCAGTCAGGGAGAAAATAATCATGACTATAAAGTCCTAATTCTGAGATCACTGATTTTACAGTATGGCAAAGTTGAACAAAACTGCTTACTTCCTTCAGAGGATGAGCATCATTAGGACTCCTCTAAGTTCCACACAAAAACTCTAAATTCACAGACAATTCCTTTTTTGCTCTTCTATCTCAGTCTGAGGCTCAACTTCCTAACTGCTTCCTTGTTCTGGAGAAGCAGTAAGACTTGGGCATACATAGAGAGGACCGTCAGCACGGCTGCTGGAAGTCCCCTCTACAATCCGATCATGACCAGCAGCCACCACCACTTCAACTTTCTGCTCTTTTTGACGTCCACATACCCACTGCCAGTCCATCCTAAGTAATCCTCCAGACCTGTAAATCTTATCACATCACTTCTCTGATGATGCTTCTGATGACTCCTCTACTGCAGACTGCTGTTCTTACACCTGTATCAGTTGTGTATTTTTATCACCTGACTTGGTGATGGTTACCAGCTGTTTTTTCTTGATGATAACACCTTTGAAGCTTTCTGTGGGTAAACCCAAAGAGTCATCCCTCTCTTCCCATTTATATCCCTCCAAAAAACTCCCATTTGCTTCCTTTCTTGAGCCCAGACATCGGTTACAGTCATTCATCACCAAAAAGCAAATTTCATAGAATCACAGAATGCTTTGGGTTGGAAGGGACCTCAGAGATCATGTAGTTCCAATCCTCCACCACCGATTTTATTGATTATGATGGTACGTCCTCACATTGTCAGTGCTCAAGTCAAAACACAAATTAAAGGTGAGAAACTTAAGACCTTTAAGTTACTTTAGTTGAGTAACTCCTTTTGATCGCAGCATCTGGCAGCTGCTCAAAAGCTATGAAACAATTCTGCTGTCCTTATCCTGTTAGCATCCTTCTCACAGGTATCAGCAATGGAAAAAAAATAGACATTATGACAAATACTACAAAGATTATACTTTAGCATGTGACTAGCTAAAGTCCAGTGACCAACCTCTTTTATTCAAGTCTCAGTACAGCACTCCCACTAGGCTTATACAACTCTGATAAATACACTGGAAATTTAAATGCAATTCCTAATTGTAGTACAATTTCTTCCAGGGTGCTATAACCAAAATCTTGTTTGGATTCAAAGTAAACAAAGCCAGAATTTTCTTTGGCCCCAGATAAAATAGAAGAGTTATTTAATTGCAAACATAGAATCATTTAGAGGTAGAAGAAACAGCTCAATTTGCTTTTATTAGCTATTATTCAGTTATTATTAACTTTAAATTTGCTAGGAAAATCTTCAGCAAACTCACTTCGACAACCCTTGCTCCACTGGTGAATAGCATGGGAGGAGCATAGCAATATTGTTTCTCTGCCCTCTGACTCAAGACAAGTTCTCCTGCATTTTTCCTTACTGCCTTTTTCCTTTTGAGACTCACAAACACGTAGTTTTTACACAAACGAGGGAAGGGACAATATATCAGAAATTTAAACCACAAACAAAAAAGTGGCCCTGGGTTGTTAAAAAAAAGTAAAAGGCACAGTTATTGTCAAAAAAAACCACCACAAACAATAAAACAAACACAACCAAAACCAAACAACAAACCCCTGCAGTTTTACCTAGTATAGTAGTAATTCCAAGCCACAATATACCTCAGAGCCAGGACGGACTCATTACCAGATCTCTGCAGGTTGTAGAGACTCATTAACAAAAGCACATGAACTGGAAAACATTCCAAGGAGGTTATTTATCTAAGTGCCAAAATCAACACACCAGTTTCACCATCGTTCCAGCGCCAGGGTGGGATTTCAATACCAAAGAGTCACCAGGCAGGTCTTTCAAGTTTAAGGGGAAAAAACATTTGTAACTATGAACAGGTTTAGACATTCTCAGTTCTTGCCGAACTTTGTTTCGCCATTCAATTCAGCGAGAGAGGGACTGAGCTGCGAGGCGAGATACTGTAGATGAAATCTGCCAGTGACTCAAGTCTTGGTCAGACATTCAGCTGTTCCACCGTTTACCTTATATATCAGCACCAGATACAAAAGAACCTTTGAACCAGGAAACTTTGAAGGAGGTATTTGCATGCAAACTCCTCAATAATCCCAAGCTGAGTTGTCTTGCACCAAAAGGTGGAGACTGGTTTTACAAGCGTGCACTGAAATAATCTGGTAATGCAATGGTTTGACAGGCTGACCCAAACCCCAATCGTAGTAAACTGCTAACAAAAAAGGGAACAACAAAGCAAACAAACCCCAAACAAATCTCCAAACCACTAAAAAACCCAACCCTACATCACCCCATTAAGCTACAACTCATAGCTCATTTCACCAGATTATATAGGAGAAAGCACATAATTTCTGCCAACATATCTCTAAACACTACAGGAATAATTCTGGAGGGGAAGACAGAGACACCAGCAGGTACCCAGATTATTTGTTACAGTAATCTTCTCGCTTATAGTCCCAGTTTTGGGGTATGCCTGTTACCAGATTGTATCTTTGTCTCTCTCCAATAAATGCCAGTAAAGGCCTGTCCCACACCCATCTCTTAAGGATGAAGACCACAAATGCAGAACTGTTAGAGCAGCCTGTAAAGCAGAGAAAGGACAAGAGCGAGCAGGAAGGAAAGAAAAGACGGAAAGCAAGATGGTAAGATATCAAGCAAGAGGACCTCCAGCACAGAATCCTGCATCTGACTGCTTCTGTGAAGGGAAAACCAGTGTACAAGCACTAAAGCTGATCGAGGTGCAAAGGTCTAAGACCCAAATCCTTGCCACGCTATCTCAGGAGACATCTTAAACAACACACAGTAGGCAGGGGTCTTGAAAATGACTGCTCTTAGAAGGTCATGTCTGGTTTTAAATAGCAATTAGTTATTTCAGGTGAAAATAAATGGAAAAGTTGGCATGCTTTCTTGTGGTCAAGCTGAACCTTCCAACAGGCAGAGAGTGACACATTCTTCAGTTTTCCTTAGGCGCTCTACCAATGCATTTTGTGGTTTGGGTTTTTTTTCCTTCCCCCCAGGTCATTAATGATGAGAATGAAAATGAAAATTGGACATTTCACCAAGACAACACACTGTTCAGCCCTGCCATCCAAAGGGCAACTCAGAATTAGGATCTTTGCCATTATCAGGCCCCTGAAGCTGCTCCTGTGGATGGTTTGCGTAACAGCAAACATTACTCGTTGTACCTGTGCTGTTTACGCAGAACATATTTCCTTTAGAGCTATGAAATGCAACTCTTCTGGAGTTCCTCTGAATTTTTGCAAGAAAACATGTACTACAGAAATATTCACATTTGGTTGAGAGCAAAAACTCAACTGTTTAAGAAAAACACTACACAAAGAAAAAGCAAGTCCAGGAAGAGACAAAATATGAGCAGAGCATGGTTTCTGTTTCTTTCTGTTTTCAGACTGCCTTCTAACAAGGCTGAAACGGTAAGCTAAAGCCTTTGAGGGAGAAGTGTTTTATCATACAGCTTAAATCCAAGGAATTGAAAACTGAGACTTGAAAAACTGCAACGGAAAAGGTCTCATTAGCTCGAGGGTAGTCTCTGCAGTACATGTTTATTTACAGTATTTTTGAGACAAACCACTGCATTAGCTGTTAGTGCTTTCTATTGTTACCATTACCAGCTTGGAATTCAAATCCACCAATACAGAGGGTGGATATGACTCTCCAGTTGGAAATGGACGGACTTCCTTTAAACACAACATTAATTAAAGAGCTTTAAAAATCCACAGAAGAAAAACATACTTTAATGAAACATTCTGGAAATATTGTGTTATATATGTAATTTCAAAGTGTTTGCTCTAATAAGAAAGATATATAGGTGTGGACACTTACAGGGTGGTGGGGGGTGGGAGAATCTATTTCAAAAGTGGATTCAAGGAGCTCTGTTTCCTCTGTTTCCCTGACAAGCTTTCTGGGAACCACCCTCTCTCATCTATATTTCCCAGATTTTCTACAACTCCCCAGCTCACGTCATTCCAGCTACCACCTTCCACTTCCTCATCAACTGCCTTCTCCAAACACAGACTCATCCATGACTTTATCACAATCCTTGTACGAGCATCCCCTCTCTTCTTTCTCAAGTGCACTAATGTTCTCCACATGCATTTTCAAACCTCATTTTACCCTTGGATATCCTCAACTCCTCCACTGACTGGGAAACAATTTCCACTTCTGAAACCCATTTCTGGTTGGTTCTATGTCTCCGATTTCTTGTTCGCTATTAATCCCTTTATTGCTCCACACTGAGCCCCTGACACTGTTATTCCCCTCGGACACACTCCACATTCATCCTGCTTTACCTGTCTCAGAAGTAAAACCTCCTGCTATCAACCGCGCCGATCCTTGCTCCTTCCAAGCCACATCATCTACCTTCTTGCAACATCTCCATTACAACAAACTTCATTGATTAAGGTAAGTGCTTAAAGACTACATAAGGTGTTAACTGCCAGTCTGGAAACCAGTAAAATCCTACCTGCTATAACAATATTAGAGCAATTCTGCTTAAAGATGGACTAGACACAAAGTTGTATGAGTCTCAAGTACAGACAGTTTAGGACACCCATGTAACGTACTAAGTTCTTTGTCAAGACATGGAAAGTTTTCTGCTGAATGAGCACAAGATCAAAACTGCCACCACATCCCAGCCCATGGTTTTCTAAAGGTCCCTCCTCTTGCTAGTACCAAAGGTACCTCCTTTCTAAAGGAGGTCCTAAATGTCCCTCCTCTTACATTGCACATCCTCTGCAATGTTCAGAACCAGAAACACTTCTGCAGAGGAGACACTGTCCTGCTAGAGGAGCCACAGTACTTCCATTTGTCTTCCACTCCCACCCCATTAAACATACACTTCCAAGTTAGTCTCTAAAGGAGCAGTAAGAGCCATCATGGATCCCCACTTAGATGACCGATCTGTGGCAGCTCAGACCTGGGACACTGGAACTGTTGCTACTAGTGCCACATCAGCATCCTCTGCCTTGATCAATCCCCACTTCAAACCATTGTCCCTTTTCCATCTCCTGGCTTCCAGATACTTTCCCTCCTCATCATACCTCCTCCTTAAGCTGTCTAAGCTCTGTAAGCAGGCCCGAGCAGAGGTGGTACTCCTCTCCATTGCCACCCATCAGCTGCCACCTGAGTATATATCTCCCCCTGTTCCTGAAGTGATGAAGTGGTGAATAAAAGCTATTACCTCAGAGCCACGTTAGGAGTGGATAGGAAAATTAAGTGGAAGAACTACTTGGACAAAAATTACAGAGAAACAGTAAACAGAACCAATTTGCAGTCCCATGCTCCTATCACAGGATGCTCCTGTGATACTTCACCAGTATCTTTCCAGAATTTACTGCTGAAGTAAACTTGTAAGGCCTTCATTATATTTAGCATCACAAAACAAATTGTCACCTCGTTTTAGTCCATATATTGCTACAACACAAACAAAGTCTTAGTGATCACAGATGTATGGTTTAAAGTATCAGGTCCTCACATTTAAAGGCAAGAGTAGTCCCAAGATCTCCAAAACCAAACAGACCATCAAAACAGTATCTGAATCACTTTCAACAGATGAAACTTTCCCTTTGCTATCACTTACCAGAGTGAAGCACAGAAGAGACTCTGTCAGTATTTGCACATCACATGCAGAAGAGGCATACTGATATTTAAACACATTCACTCGACCAGAACTCCAGGCGTTCAAGCAGTGCTGGACCCGACACCCACACTGGGAATTACTAGTTACAAGCTAATTAGATCCAACCTTCTTGTTCAATTGCAAAGACATTTTGCACTTCCAAGCTACCAAATCACCACAGATGCTGTTCAGATTTATGCTGTTCAGACCTCATGGACAAATTTCTGGCTATGATCTGTTTGGGAGGAATGCCCAGTGAATCAAAGCTGCCTATTTCTTGCAGGCATTTGAAATCAAGACTTTTCTGTTTGTATAATCACATCTGTCAGAGTTCATTGGACAAAACTTACCTCTTTGGGCAAGGTTGTTAATTTGTTTCTGTCAGCATTCAAATTGTTCAGCTTCTTTAGTTTTCCAAGGGTCTTCGGTAATGACTGTGCCAACAAAAACATAATAATATGCAAGCAGACTTTGTAAATTCAGAGTCAGAACAAAAACTTATCTCACTTTGAAAGTAATTAATAGACTGAACCAGCAGTGTGTAGTTAACCCTCGTTACTCCCAGGCCTTCCAAATGAGATCCAAGGTTTTATCTTGTGGAAGAAATGTCCAGGAAATGTCAGGTTCTAATACAAATTAACTCCTGTTTTCTCTGCACTAAGGTGATAAACACTTGTCAGCTGTGTACAAAAGCACATATACTTTTAATTGCAGGCTCCCTAAATAGCTGGGAGGCAAGCTTCTAACCTAGGTGCTTCTAGTACCTCTGGAGAGGCATCTCTCCAACAGGCATAAACTCCTAACTCAACTAAGTACCAAAATAACTTAGAAAGGTCCAACCTAGATTTCTATAAATACTTCTACTCTCACAAAATGTCAGTGTCCATTGAAGGCAGTTTCAAAATAATGGAAGTAAATACCTCATGAAAGGAAGATTTTAGTTTAATTGACCGCACATCATATAGACCAGCAGAGCAAGGAACAGTACAGCAACAGCTCTGCACTTCTAACAGTTTCTATTCAGTTCCAGCAAGCCTGGTCCAGATAATGGATAGCAAAAACTGGCAACACCACAACTCGGCACAAATTTCATGTAAAAACCACAATGAAGCAAATGATACCTGCACTCCAGGTGCTCCAATTCCCTTACTGATCATGAAAGATTCAAGAGTGAATATGTAATCGCTTAAGCCTTTGGAAGGGAGGATCGTTACTATACACAATTTGATCTTCAGCATTCATTTAACAGGTTGGAAGTAAGATGCATTTAGAGGGAACTCGCTACTTAACAGTAGTCACGGTGTGTAACCTTACAAGCTAAGTGATTCAGCACTTAGCCGCAGGTCTGATTACCACCAGCCATTTGAGCAGTCACTGCCACGCTCACCTGCAGTTGGTTTTCTGTTAGAACTAGCTCAGTAAGGCTTTCACAGTCTCCAATTGAATCTGTTAGTTGAATAAGTTTGTTCTGATCAACCTTCAAAATGGAGAGCCTCCTCAGTTTTCCTGGACAGAAAGAATAACACATTTGTTTAGCTCTGTATCCTCTGATACCCGCTTTAATTACAGAAAACCAATCTCCTGCAAGACTTCTAGAAACACTCCTTAGACAATGAAAATATCTTTAAAGGTTAAAAAAAGAGAATTCAAGTATTGCTTCACTTAATGCTTGCAGTATTTTTGCAAGTTTATAACATTACTGAATTAATATTCAATATAAATATTCATATTTTTATTTAAGCATATTAAATTATATTAATGTTTCAATCTGAATGGTACCCCCACTTAAATGTCAAGGACATGCCTACCAAATGCCTATAAACAGCAGGATTTTTTTTCCCCTCAATTACACAATGTTTATTCATAAAGGAGCGTTCAGAAGATCACCTATGCCTACTCAGCCGTAGTAATAAGGCTTGCACTGACATGACAACCCAAATTCAAACAAGATCAAGTCCTAATACAGAACCCAGTTAGTCAGACATGAAAATCAAATTCATCTTTTACAACAGAAATCAAACTTCTTTGAAGGTCTTCTTCCCAGGAAGGACAAAACACTATTTCAGAACACAAAGCTCACCTTGCCCTTCCATGTTTGGTTTTTGTTTTGTTTTTTTTTACAATGGGGGTGGTAAAACACTAGAACAGGTTGCCCTGAGAAGTGACTGATGCCCCATGCTCTGCACATTTTTTTGTATTTTTTTTCAATTATTGTTTTGTCAGGGGAGAGGCGGCAAGGGCCTAGCAAGCATAAGGCACACTCTTGCAACACAAAACTCTCCAGAAAATCATCTGATGAGCAGTAGAGAAACAATGCCTCACTGACTCCTCATCACAGCTAGTACAGGAGTAAAAACATTTACATTAAAAAATGTACTGGTAATGATTCAGAAACTATTCCTCAATTATTAAACCTGGTTTAAGAGGTCAGACACAGTAAGGTGGTAGTTTGGATCCTCAAGGGTGAAGAGTCATAGGCTGAAGCTGTAAGAGTCTTCCTCTGAGTTCAGTATAGGATTATTCACATTGTCCAACTGAAGATAATTACACATCCTGACTAAAAAGGATGTCTTTTTTGTAGTGATAC
The DNA here is from genome assembly GCA_013399135.1 of Heliornis fulica. NCBI lineage: Eukaryota > Metazoa > Chordata > Aves > Gruiformes > Heliornithidae > Heliornis > Heliornis fulica. The sequence goes on from VXBZ01006125.1 coordinate 275,654, forward strand.
TGTCACTCAGTCTTATCAAAGTGACCTACAGCATAAGACAAGCTAGAATTTTACAATGCTAAAGAGTTATGATAATGATGTGGACACAGCTAGAACAGGGAGGATATATTAACTTTTATTTTGTTTGGCTAAGTATCAAGGGAAGGCCAAACAAGGATTATGAGGTAGTTATTATGCAGACAATTAAAACCTGAAATTAACAGAGCTATGCATTTCATACTAAGCCAAAAAAATAAAAACCTGAGACATGCTCGTCTCTTGCACAAAAAAAAAGACTTCAAAAGACTTGAAAAGAAACGACTTTCCAAATTACAGTGGATTAGATGTGTGTGACAGCATTCACCTTGTACTTACCAATGCCATCAGGTAAGACCTGAAGTAAATTCTGAGAAACAAGCAAGTCTGTTAAAGAAGTCAAACCACTAATTTCTTCAGGAAGGCATTCCAATTTATTTTCAGAAACATCCAGACAAAGCAGGTTTTTCAGGTTTCCTACTTCCTGCGATAGAAGTCAAAAAATTTTAGTCATGCCCAAACACGTAACAAAGCAATCTGAAAAATGTACCATAGCAGTGAAATTCCAGAAAGAAAAACAATTCTCTGCATGACCTCTAAAGTGGTCATTTTTTGTATGACCTCTAAACGGAGAAAAAAAACTAAATAATTTCATTTCAATGATCAACCAACCAAGCGATTCACAGTTTCTTATTCTAAATATTAAGGCTGGCTTCAGCAGTCAGACAAGGTATGCTGAGCACACCCAGGCAAGCACCAGCCAAAACTGGTGTTTTCCTCAAGTAAAGACTGCAAAGTTGTTTTTTTCAGAACTACAGATTATCAACCTCCACATAATTAAAGTCTGCCCCTCCCAATTAACCCTAGGCAAATTGGGATTAGTTTCTCCTGGCTGATAGAGCAACATGCTGTGACATCTAGGGATTTCATATCTTCCCATCTCCCAGTTGCAACAAATGTAGAAATGGGAATTGGGAGTGTTGCTCTAGCAAGCATATTTGAACTGCCAGGTTATACTGCCATTATCTACAATTATTAATGATTACTTAACTTTTTACAATAGTAATCTGCCAATTAGCCTAGAAGTCTGATGAAGAAATAACTTTGTCCCTATTAGCCATGAGAGCATCCTCCCACTCTCCATGTACACAGACAACCCTACACATGATATAGAATAGTTCTCACTTTAGTCATCCAAATCATCTTTTCGAGAACAGAATGGCTGAGGCAAAAAAGTGTCCTTCACTTTTACATATATGAAATTTTCATACAGTGACAGCCTCAATCTTAACTCACAAGATCAGCCCTTCCAATTAGAAAATGTTTGCCTTTCAAAAGGATCTTTCATTAAACACACACATGACCTTTATTCTATAAGTTCATCTTTTGGACATTAGAAAAAATACACAATAACGGCAGCTGCTGAAGTCACACTTGACCTTTTATGAATGATTATCAGTGTTTAACTACATCTACTTAAAAATTATTTGGCTAAGCCAACAACAACAAAGTCAACAAAGCCCAAAAAAACTACAACTGATTTCTAAGTTACACTGTTGACAATGAGATCAATACAGCAAATAACAGCAAACTTCACAAGGAAAAGAGGAAAAACGGTTTTTACTTGGCTCTAAAAGAAAAATAAGGAAAAGAAATTGTCCTACATGTTATCACAGTTCTTAAGAAAGGGAATTTAGAGCGCTGTAAGCTTTAAATGCTAAGGCCCCTCATCCCACGACTGATGTCAGATGGGAGATTTGCCTGCATAAATCAAAATTTCTATTTATGGCAACAGTTCTGTCATCGTACTTCTCCCAATCACTGTATCTGAAAGGAAAAGAAAAATAAAAATATATTCATCCTCAAAACTGTCAAAATTGAAATTCAGATCAATACAAAAAGTGAAGGTTAGTTCAGCCAATGAGTGGTTGCCTGATCACTGTGCCAGGACTGTAAACAGAGGACGTGTCATCCTACAAGCTGAACAACGTGCCTATAAGGAAACAATTCCTTTGTCAAAATGTTTGGGGAAAAAAATAAAAAAGAAAGCCTGAAAACATATGATATCATACACAATCCCTTGCAGGGGAATTTATTAAGAGAAAACCCTACCACATCCAAAGCCAAACCCAGGAAAAGTGAACAGAGAAAACTACTCCATTTTAGGTAACCTCCCTTTAGGTATGAACAAAAAGATTTTCTTTTAAACACCTCTTCAAAACAGTAGAAGTAGAGCTCATCTTTACCTGAGGTATTTCGGTTAATTGGTTTCCATCCAACCAGAGGTCTTTAAGATTGAAAAGTGCACCAAATGTTTCTGGCTACAACACAGAAATGAATAATGGTAAGTAATGTAGGAACCTCAAGTGAAAAACAAACGGCCATCCCATAATTACAGTTTGAATCAATGAATGATTATTCAAAGCACTATTTAGAGGCACTCCACTTAAACGCAGCAAGGACATCTCGTAAGCATTTATGAACTCCATCATACAAATTAATTGTTACAGCTAACAAGCTACCTTACTTTACCTGACATGCACTAACAGATTGGATGCATACCCTTAATCTACAACAAATCCAAATGATGACAGGTATCTTTTGGTAGCTCTATCTGCCACAATGTCAGACACTGCAACCCTCAATAGCTTGCCTCAGTCCTTTCCCAAAGATTCCTATACTCCCACTCTAGAAATAGCTGAGCTTTCATTTGGGCTCAAGCCGTCCAGCCCCCTACAGAAACCCATGTGTTCCTTTAACTGCAAGTGCAGACAAGAGTATGCGCCCTTCCACTCCTTTTTCCTTCCACAGAAAAAAGTCTGTGCAATGTTCTCATTTTCTAGAGATCAGATGGGTAAAGTAATATTATACCAAACAAGACTAAACAGATATGGGAAGCGCCCACTCACTGTCAGAATTAATCTGTATGTATACAAAGACTTCCCTCCATACATTTTTCTTTCTTCAATTTTGGACATCCTACGACCTATTTAATCTAAATGATGCATAAAACAAGACCAATGTGCACTTTCAGTGGCATGTTCTCTCACCAAGTGATAAAGCTCATTGTTTCCTAAATCAAGTTCTTCTAGTCGCTGCAGCTGGGCAAGTGATCTGTGAGATGAGATAAGTCAAAAACAAAACCACATCAGACTAAACCAACAGAAACCCCATGAGCTCATTTTACTGAAACTCACATTTCAAATTACAATGTATTGTAGACAGACAGTTGTTTTACTGAGCATAGACTATTTGCAGTAATATCATACTGAAACAAATAATTTTCTTTGACAGTATAACTCTATGTCCTTGAAACTTAATACTTCATATAGGCAATCAAATTATTATTCTTTATTTTAACCACCAGTCCCTCAGGGTGAATAATGCCATGTAGTTCAGAATAACTGGTTAGATTTATTTTTAGGGGGAATTTACAGTTATGCAACTGGATAAAAATTTCCCATAGTGGTCACATGTAACAGTGTGACTCAAAACTCAATAAATCCATCACTTATCTTCTCAACCTGATCTATCTGTTTCTGAAGTATTTCATGTTGGATTAGAGGATACAGAGGAACACCCAGAAGGAAGTAGAAGTTCTCTGAACGTGGACAGAGAGAGCCATCCTTCTACTTCACAAGCAGTCTGTTGTAGAGCTTTCGCTCTTCCCTAAAGCCACCATAGCACAAAAGTCAGCAAGACTCATCAAATACACTACTGACAGAATTTTCCAGGTGCAATAAAAATGTCAACATTTGTGGTAGCTTCATTCTGACACTACTGCAAAACCTAACTAGCAATTTGTATCTTCTGACTAATGACATGTAAAGTGCCTTGTGGCTCACAGCTATAAACAGTCACCACCAAAGTAATGGGTAGACTGACAAGAAAAAAGGACCCCAAAGCAACTAGGGCACAGATTCTGATTAAAACAGGTTCAATGTATTGCAGTATCTATCATCTAAACAAGCACAACAGGAGTCACCAAAACTCTTGCAAACAGCAGCCATGTAGTGAAAAGGTCACGTCCATGCAGCCAAAAAAGGATCTTCAAACTTTTTAGAGACTTTAGAAAAGACCAATTCCTCTGCCATGATGCAGACAGCAGGGAGACATCTAAGTTGTGGATTTAAAAAAAAAAAATAAATTCCACCATTAGTGGAGGCAGACATCAGCAGGCCTAGTTTGTCACCAAGGCTTTGCTCTCAAGGTTTTGGGAGCTTTTGGTTACTAAGTCCCAACATGAACACTTATTTAAATGCTCCAAAGGCCTAGAGTTGAAGGCTCCGGGATCCTACTGCCCTCTTTCAGATTCAGAGCATTTCAGCATGAGAACAACCCAAACCACCACCTCCCACTGCAATACATGCAGGAATAAACTTCTGGTGCTGCTGTATTTTAATCTGAACGTTTTTGTACAGCAAACCCCAACTGACATGGATTGCAGGCTCCCACTACTAACCAAGCGCGACTAGAAGCAATGGATATAACTAGCTGTTGCTAAAACATAGCTGTGTCATGTAAATGTTGTCAATAGACACTAAATATTCTTACTAGCTATCATTCAGTTTCATATGTAGGCAGATTTTAAAGAATAAGAACATTTTACATTAATATAATCAAACACATTAAATGCCGCTTACTCAGGTAAATATGTCAGCAAATTTTCTCTAAGTTCCAGTGAAGCCAGGTTATAAAGACTGAAAAAAAAAAAACAACAAACCACATTTTAATGCAATCTTACTTTGTATATTCCACACTTTAGAAGGAAAGCGTGTGTTTACACAGCTGAAAACAAAATAGCTGTGAGACAATTATTTTGTTGTTTCAATTCAATCAGACCATCAGGCAGCATACAGAGACTGGAAGTTTTTGCTTGTTTCTCTGTGATACTTCAACACATTAAAGCTAGAAAGTAAACTGCTAAAACACAAATTTATGTTTGTTAAAAGGTCAGTAGTTGCTAATTACTGCAGAGAGGATATTCAGATGAATTACATTTACTTACTTTCAGAAACTGGCGTGGGCTACTAAAGTTACAGAGCATCAGGTAAACCCATCACTGTTCCAACAACAGCGTGCTCATTACCGTAAGTGACATTATGCTTCTAAGCGGCTCACTTACTCCATATCCCAGGCTTTTACTAACATCACCATAGCAACATTCAGATTTTTCAGGGGTTTATTTATGACTAAATGGAACACAAGGAATCAGACATTATCCCAACACTACAATCTGCTCTAATCCTCCAGCGACCCAGGGAAAAATAAAAATCTGATATGGTGACTGCAAATAAATAGTTCCCTAAACCAGACTGTGTTCTGTCCTGGTGTGCAGGGGAGGAGGACAGTGTGTTAGGCCTTAACTAAAATCTAGATTTAAAAAGGAACGCCATTAAATTTGAAATACATTTTAAACCTAAACCCAAAATGGTTTTGCTTATATACCTTACAGGGAAAAACCAAAAACCACCAAGTCCATGTATTCGGACCACATGAAACGAATACACCACACTGAATTACAGGATCGTTGGTTAGTCTCAGTAAAAACACATCTGATAACCTGAATAAAACTGAAGAGAACCCATCAAACCAGAACTTCAATACAGCCAAGCTTGGAAAGCAACATAACTGATACAGTGACTTCCTAAAAGGAGAAGATTTTCATGGATTGATTTTGAATGGTGTCTGAAAAATACTTCCTTATTTCAACTACTGATTTCATACTTCATTCAGGAAACAGCACATTAAAACTCACAGGAGCTCTGATTATGGCCTGAACAGTCCTCCTCAGCTTTTAAAATAAGCCCTTTTCACCCAATGGGTTCTGCATTCCTCCAGCAAAAATATAGTTACAACATACCATATAGGTTAAGATATTTTAGTAGAAGCCTATTACAAGCTCAGTTAAAAGACAAGTGAGAATAACTCAGCTAGTGCCACCTGTGACAGGAAGGAAGCTATCACTCCAACAACACATAAAAATTCTCACACTATAAAACAAAGTCGGACATGGTATAGATCGTCCTCACATAAACCAAACCAGTGGAGGGGGAAGAGGGAAGAGGTGATTGACAACCATTTCTCTCCCAGAGGAGCATGGCTGTGCTCTTACTCACACCGCCACCCACAGACTGCCATTACATTTTTGTTTACAGGTTTTCCAGAAACCTATTCCAATCTTCCTTCGAATTTCGCACTTTCTCTTCAGGCTTATATTAGGCGAGGCCCATGATTCACTTTTATCAAGAGAAAACAAAAAGGATGCGCACGCTGCCAAGCTGCCTTGTAATCTTGTGTTTACAGATGATCCACTTATCTCTCTCCGCATCACATTGAAGTGTCGATTAGTAAAATGGTGCAATCTCTTAATTTCTCCTCTTACATCAGACACCACTTTGGCTGTGGTTAAACAGAAATCTTTGTCAGCAAAATCAAGTTCAACAGCAAGGACTTGGGAATCACCATCTTAACCAGCCTCATCGTGTCATTAAACTAGGGCAGGCCAGTGAATCAGCTCAGGAAATTGATCCTGCTTAAAAATAACCAAGCAAAAAAAGAGCAACACATATCCCTAATCCAACATAGAATAAATCCCCTTAAACACCTGGGCACGTACAAGTCCCAGGGCGGTGCAAGGAAGGCACCTGGACAGCCCAAGACAGTAGTGTGGGTTGGGTGCCCATACCCACGAACGGCTGCATTTGCATCCAACCACAGAACCTGCATTTCAGATGTGGCCGACCGCAATCCCAGGCTAGGCTCTCTTCTTATGGGAATTAGCTACCTATGGGATTACATTTTCACCTCTAACAACAGAGCTTTCTAGAAGAAAAATGCTTTCTTTTTAATCTACAGCTGTTCTCACCCACAGCAAGCTCACAATTTTAACTCGACCCTGGAACAAAATAAAGATGCTGCCCTCCACCCCCTAATCTACCTTTTGTACTTCTTCCTAGGCCTAAAGTCCAAACACAATGTAGGGGGATCCCAATAGGCAAAATAAAGTTTCCCAACCATGTAATGTGAAATAGAGAACTGAGCTATGAAGTTTACACCAGGAAAGCTGCCCCATTCAATCAAAGTATGTTTAAGGTGGATCCATCTGAAGACAGGCCAGAAAGTAAGAGGAAACTATAGATTCACTACACTTAGATTTCAACTAGTTAGAGAAGAGACTCCCAGCACACCCATGACCTGAAATTTAAAATTATAAAACATGACAGCTATAGCACAGAATAGCAGGCAAAGATGGAAAAGGTCTGCTGAGCACTGAAGCACCAACCTGTGATACATTACAGAGGTATAGCTCTTCCTTAAATTTACCAGCCATTTCTTCATATCTGTTAACTATAATTTTACTGCTCTAAGGTATGTTAAGAGAAAGGACTTTTAGTAATTTGCAAGAAAAATCCTACCTTTCTTGCTATTTTACAAGTGTTTTCAGATATAACAATACATTCTCTCCAGAAAGTGTATTTTTTCTTCTTCTCCTCTCCTACAAATGAAGATTCTTCACAACAAACCAGATGAAACACATTTTCTTCTTTTCCCTCTGCCCTTAATTTTATGGAAGCACTAGTAGTTAAACCCCTCTCTGAAGGAAGAAGCCACACTTTATGATTTCCAGATCTTTGCTTACTCTTACTCTTAATCTTCACCTACAAGAGAAAACCAGTCACAGGGGTCTACTTGTTTCAATACATAAAAGATGCAGGCCACAGCAATAGTCTACTTAAGAGACATGGTTCTGCCAGTGACCAGTCACTAACTGTATACAAATGCACCATAGAGCATTGCAGGTTGCTCTTCCAACACAAACAGATCTCATTCCCCCTCAAAAACCCAAACAAACAGAAAAATCCACAAAAAAAAAGTTGTCATCTATATTCTAAAGGGGAAATAAAAACAGAAAGAAACAAAACAGAAAGAAAACTAGAGTACTTTTCCATGACTACTTATCACAGAAGCTTGTAAAAAACATTTATATTGTAATAATTCTCACCTCATAAGCTACCACACACACGCACACTGAACACTGAATATATGTGTGAAATTACTGAGCACAAAGGTAACAGCCAAAACAGACAGAGGATGCAGTAACTGAAATAATTAAAGTTTTCCAACTCAGCATTCCAGACCATTTATGGTGTAAGGGTGGAACCCAATCATATTTAAAGGTAAAACATGTCTACAAGTGCCATTTTCAGTATGAACCAGGTACACATGTTCAGTGCTCAACTAACTGTAGAAGTGGGTATTCATTACATGAGAGAACAAGGAGAACATATGTGAAACAGGCTATTGATAACAAAACTAACTGCAACATAACCCAGAAACACTGGAAGTATCTTTCCTGAGAATTCCTGTCAATCCAACATGAGCTACAGAAACAATACACCTAAAGAACACCACAAAATACCCCTTCATGTCAACCCCCATAGTTTTCTCAAAAATAAAGGTAAGACTAGAACCTACCACTGGCATTGGCACCAAACCATGTTGGTTTTCCTCCAAAACAAGTCTAGTTTTCTTTGGCCTAATTATAAGGGGTTACCAGCACGCCCTACAAAATCATTTCCAAAAGCTCTATGGGAAACAGCAACTCACTGCAATAGGTAGAACAGTATCAAATAAAGGAAGAAAAAAAAAAAGAGACATATTTCCTAGTTATCTTTGATGAAATTATGACATTTTCAATATATCACATATATTAAAGGCATGTGTCTTATGAAGATAAAAAATAAGGTGTTATCCTAGTGCTTTAACTTTATCAGGGACAACCATATCATTCCCCAACTCAAGGGGACAGAAAGCCAACCTTAAAAGTGACAACAAACATTATTTGGCCCATTTTATGCCCATCCAGCCCACAAAAGGACTCGGGGTACTCAAGCCCTGGGGTATGCCAGCAAAGGCTTCCGAGTAAAGCACTGGGAAGTACAGACCAGATTTTCTTTTTAAAATTAAATTAAAAATACAAAGATGGAAAAAGAAACAGTGCAAAAACTAGGAGAAGAGGAAGACATTACTCCATAAAAGCTGGAAAACCGCCTTCTCTTGTTTGTGTAGTGAAAGACAAGAAGTCAGGCTTTGGGAAACAATGGAGTTGGAAGAGATGAAGATCTAAAACACCTGCCAAAATGCATGGCCCCATTTGCACCCTTCCCAGCAAGTTTCAGCTGGTTAGGGTAATGCAAAATCCCAATTGTAGTTTGGGTAACAGCAACATATATAGAGAGATCTTTTCCTCACGACTGCGAAGAGAAGGGAAAGACAGGAGAGCAGGCATGGGTCCGTATTTGTACAGAGCGAGGGAACGTCCTACATAATAAGGATGCTTAAGGTGAGAACACAGTACAGATTCTGAATTTGGTCTGGTACTGCATTGTTTTTAATGCAGCAGTAGTCTACAGAACACAGTTCAAGGATGCTGCACACAGAGATACAATAGAAAGTTTGCACCCCCATCTCTACACGGCAGATACACTTTGAAGCACTCAGCATGACTCAACTGGGACAGAAGGGTGTTTCATCCAGACAATTCATTTTCTTTTGGGGCAGAAAAGTCTTCCTGTCTACCACGGGTCTTTCAAGTGACAAGAGAACTGCATTACAACATATGGAATGCATGAAACATGCTGGTGTTAAATGTACTGCAGCCTATCCCCACTGCCCAAATAAAACTTCCAGTAACATGTATGACCCTGCTCAGGACACGCTCATTAGGTCAGTAATCACTCACTGACAGGATCCTATTAAGGTACTCTCATCCCCCAAGTCTTACAGTTGCACACTGGCAATTCTTTGAGAACCTGATGCTCAGCAGCTTTTTTTTAGCTTTTTTTTTCCCCCAAGGAAACAACAGAATTAATTACTCATTAGCAGGCTCTCAAAATGACACTTACTCAGACAATACATCTCTGAAGGTACAGCATACACCTTGGGATAAGCTCCTGCTCCAAGTCATTCACAAAAGAAGCCTCTTTTTCTCATCCTCGCCTGAAAAGGCCAGTCTCCAAACTCTTAATTCCTACACCAACCCTATCCTGGGCTGCATCAGAAGAAGGGTGACTAGCAGGTTGAAGGAGGTGATCTCTCATCTCTCATGAGATCCACCCAGAGAAGCTGTGTAAGCCTCATTACCTAGACATGTTCAAGGTAAGGTTGGATGGGGCTTTGAGCAACCAGATCTAATGAACAATGTCTCTGCTCACAACAGACTGGCTGGACGGGGTGATCTTTCAAAGTACCTTCCAACTCCAACCATTCCATGATTCTATGAAATTAAGTGTTTAAACCTGGGTGGTTTCAAGAGCTTCTGCAGCACCCAGAAGCATCCAGCACTTTTCGGAGTTAACCACCTCTGCAGTTCTTCCCTGATTCTGCCTTATTTCACCCACACACAGTTACTGTACCTGCCAGCACCATATCCTGCCTCTGTGTATAAACTAAACCCCTGCATGGAGCTGGTTCTTAATGGCATTTGCAACACAACAGAAGCAATACTAGCCTTATAGGGAAGGATTATGCCTCCTGAATTTCCTACGGTTCAGTTAACATATAACTATGTAATTCATGGGCTATATGCCCCCAGCATGCATTCTGCCCTCCTTTTTAAAAGGTTCAAAACTACATGCTTATTTTGCTTCCAACGACTGCTTAATGGTGGCATAATTATACAAAGTTATCATGAAGAACCTTAAAATTCATATCCATTATACAGTAAGCTACAAATAGTAGAGAAGTGCAGCTAGTTTTCTTTTTTCAAGATTATGTCTCAAAAGAGTGTAGCTTAAGCTTAAAGCTTTTCTATTTCTTTTTTTCTTTTTCAAATGTCAGTTTTAACCAGCCACCTGCCTCTTTCTTTGGATACCCTTCAGCTATGGAAACCTGTTTTGCAGCGTGAATGACAGAGAAGCACTAATGAATTTTTGTAGTATTAGTCTGATAGAACTTAAAGACAGACCTTAAAGTGGTAACATGCAACAGGGGAGAGCATTTTTTGCAAATTCTTAACTAGTGAATGCAAGAAATTCTTACAGAAGCCAGAAATTACAGGAAGCATTAATTTCCTAAAGGCAGGCACTTATCCATTTCAAAGCAAACTGTCTTTACTGTTCTACCTCAGAACATAAGGGATGCTCTAAAAACAACTGCAAAACAAAGTGACTTGATTTAGTTTTGATGAAAATGTAATTGCATCTCACCAGTACTGTTGAATTCTTCCATAAGTCACTGAAAGCATTCCCCCTCCTTTTTGGAGGCAAAACAACTCAAAGTAACTTGCATCCAAACACCATTCTTTCCTCTCAATAGGTGTGCAATGTTCAAAGGAAAGGCACACTGAGGCATTCCTTAGCAGTCCACTTCTGGGGTCTGATAAAAGCAGGACAGTGTTCTGGTAACAATTCTATTAAGAGAATCTGAAAATTAAGGATTATGTTCCTAATGTTTGCCATTTTCTACAGAGCTGGGAAAAGTGGACACAAATTATGGAGGAAATACACTCCTTCCTTGGAAGACTGATTTTACATAAAAAGCAAAGTTGGTAATTTTTCATCCTAGACTTAATGATAGACACTAAAGCCAGAAGAAAAGCACTTGCGTAGTCAAGTTACTTCAACTGCCAACATTAACTGGCTTGTAAAAAGCAACAGATCTTCCACAAGTGAAAACAGAAGGATTACAAACATTAGTATCTTATCAGCCACTAACTGGATGAAAGACTAAACAGATGGCCAGTAGTGCAAAAGCCACATCCAAATTTTAAAAAGAAAGGGAAGTTCTACAGTTTATGGCCAAGGAATTTCCTACATACATAACAGAGGTAGTCTAAGATGCTAATTATGACTACTTTTCTAAATAAGCTTGGTTTTCAAGTTGCTGAGATCAGTAGTTCTCTCTCTCTCCTACACACAGAGCAACAAGCATGGTCTAAAAAAACAGACAGCAGCACTGAACTCCCTATGACCTTCAAAAGGCATCATTAAGAAGAAGAGAGAATCCTAATCACAGCTCAGCCTGTTCATTTTTTAATGGTTTAACAGCACATTCTCCCATTTGCTTATCAAGATTACTGAAACTGGTTGGGAAGCCTAAACCAATTCACAATGACAAAAAGACTGGATTTTCAAAACATCTTCCATTCCACTCACACGTCAATCTTCAACAACTTCAAAAATTGAAATACTGTATTTCAAAAAATGACTGCTAAATATATGTTAAATATTTCTCCCTTATGTGACACACAAGATACAACATTTCTCATTTAAAGGCCAGATGGCACTGCATTCACTGTTACACTGTTAAAGAGTTTTCCTGAAAAAAAAAAAAACCTTTCAAGTTCCTTAACATTCATTTTTGCCATTTAGCAAACAGCTGTGATTAACACACTGGCATGCTCTACCTTTTCAAACACTGTAAATATTACTCGGCATGCTAATTCAGATAAGCCAGAGTGAGACCTTTTAATACTATTTGTATCAGCCTAGCCAGACCACCTACAAACACTCCTCCTTCTATGTGTTTGCAAGATAAGCCATCACTTTTGTTGTATCCTGTAAGTCCGTATTTTAATCAGACATTATTATGCTAAACCTTGAAACAGAATTACACTGTCTTGTTCTACACAATTTTAAGACCATTCTCCTTTCTGTGTGACGCTACCGGATGCGTAATGCACACTTGGGGCATCCTAGGAAAAACAGTCAAGGACTGGACAGGAATCCATTCTGAGAAATGGATTCTGATGCTATTCTGATCTGCTTCTGGATCACCTGTATCAAACACAACATCTTTGCCTTTAAAGACCTTTTATTCTCAGGTTATTTCTATTCTGATTAGCTTTAAATATTTTGATTTTGGAAGTTGCTGAAGACTTCAAAACATCTAGAATTTGGAACATGTTTGTTAATATTAAAAAAAAAAAAAAACCATAAACAGAAAAAAAAACAAGAAAACACCAAAAACTCCCCCAGAACCCAACCAACCAAAAGAAACCCAAAACAAACCCCAACCACCATGATCACTAGCTTTGTTTTCCTAGCACAAAATCTCTGGGTATTTATGGTTCCACCACGTCTTGAAAAGCATACCTATAACAAATCTTTCCACAAGAAAACACTCCTAAGCACAGTAACATTTGCTCTATTCTGTTCATTATGCTTCCTGTCATAATTAAATGCCTACATCAGCATTCTACCTGCTAGATGCAGACATTTAAGAGGACAATTTCCCTGCTTACCTGGTAATTCCCTTTCAGTAGTAAGGTCCACAGATCCATTTAGCCTTCTTGCAGCTTGGGGGTAAACCAGACTTATCAGTCATCGGTATCAGAAGAATATTCTTCCAATCTAGAGAAATTCAGCCCTCCCCACAGCAAAAGTTTCTAAAGCTAAAATAAAGCTGTTTTACTTTCTTGCATCACAGACCATGCACTTCACTGGGAAATAAATTGTAGGGCAGGGGGAAAGGCTGTGAATGGTGGGGATACCACAAATCATGATATTGCCATGGTCTTTTGTTGAATCCTCATGATTTGGAGATCATGAGGGAAAGGGAAAAATAAAATTTTAAAAAAATCACGGCCCTGTATAGTAGAGAGAAGCTTTATTTATTTTCCAAGCTAGAGTTCAGCCAAGGAACTTCCATAACACACTCCCTGCCAGTCAGTAAAAATCTCATACTCTTAAATCTTTGCATCCCAAAACCAAAATAATTGTCTTTTTCAGGCATAGACAAGACGGATGAAAAAAATGGTAAAAACTAAAAACTGGATACAAGTTCAGTGTTCAGTGTGCTGGTGGGCAGCAGGCCTTAAATCACCTTTAAGGCACAGTGGTGAAGCTCTGTGCCTTGCCTCAGCCAGTAAAGAGGCTTGTTGATTTGATTTTGTTGTCCCCGCAGAATTTGACAGATAACTGTCTTTTTTCAGATACACATTTCATGCTGAAAGGATGGGCTTTTTCTGGCTAGGGACAACTCCTTGCAAAGCATCCATCAGAGTCCAATGCCGGATTAAATGTCAAGCACACACATAAAAGGCTTTCCCAAGAAGGTACCTGGACTTTGCTCAAGCCTGAAAACCACCAATAAACATACAAAGTTGACACAACCTCCCTTCTCTTTCTAGACCTTAAGCCATGATAACACCATATGGATCTCTTAGTATTTGCTGGTAAAAAGCCAGAGTCACAATGGGCTGGTGGTGGTGGGGACCTAACCCCAAAGCCAACACTACAAAATGACCATATGGACAGAGAGGGTGCTGAGGACAGACAGACAGACATTAGATTATTCACACCACTGTAAAGTACAGCCTCAGAAGCTGTAAAGACAAACACCCTGATCTACCTGAATACACTTACATACAAACTCTCTGATTTTTTTTAATTTCAGTTAAAAGTCATGCCCTGTGTTTTGGGTGTTACACAAACAAGGAAGTATTGAAGAAAAACCCTGGAAGCAAGTGGAAATTCCTAAATGCTACCTGGGAGGAACAGGTTATACTTGCTCGTTGGGCAGCTGTACTGACAGACACAGTCCTTCGGAATAAGCAAGGAAATCAGACGTGTTCTCATTAGACTGAGAAATGCCATAAGACGCTCCCACTTGCAGCTTAAATTGTGGAACTTGTTTCTCCAAATGGTTCGACCAGCCAACACGACAACTCCTGCTCCAAGCTGCACCCACCTAATTATTAGCTAAAATATCTCACACCCATCAGCATTCACTATTTCACTCCAGACAGCAACCACACAAATTAAAAGAACACAAATCACAGAGAAACACAAAATACAGCACCAATATTAAGGACATCTAGTCTGTCATCAAGTCCTAAAGCAGTGTGTCACACACCTTTCTAGCATGACCTAAAACAATACAAGAGCTTGAAGGAGGAATCCGTAATCTTTCAAGAGAAGACTTTCAGCACATACCAGCACAGGACAAGCAAAGTGGTCACACGAGAAGAAAAGTTGGCATACACCGAGCGTGGCTATGCACAAGCAAGCAGAAAGACAAAAGGCCACTAGGAAGAAATTCCCAACTAACCTTCAGAGTATTGCTTTTTGGAAAACATTTGCTATTGTTTAAGACAGCAGGGAAATCTGCAGTGCTGCAAGATTTGAAGGAGGTAAATTAAGAAAAAAAAAAAAAAAAAGTAATCCACTATGGATTATTCTCCACAGCACACAGAAACTTCAGTAAGGCATTTGCAGAGCTATCCAAACACCTCAAAGAGCCTTGGTCTGTTCAGCCAGCAAGGCACAATAGCTTTTTCCCCCAATTCCTGGCATTTTTTAGGTCCAGGCAAGTGCAGAGGGAAAAAATTATAAAAGGAAAGGAAGAGCACAAGTAGGCAGCCTTTGGAGAAGCCACAGAGCATTTCACTGTTTTTAAACAACACAATGCAGTAGGCTGTGCCATCAAATTCACTGCTATAAATGATTAAAATTTTGTGAACTAAAAAGGAAAGTTGCACTTACTGGTAGCCAGAAAGAAAAAAAAAAAAGAAATCTATTACTTGCAGATCTGATGCTAAAAGTATTATAAAATTTGCTCCCAGAGGTAAGTGAACCATAAGGACTTCAGGTTGCAGATCTAAGCAGCTACAAACGAGACTTCCCAATAGTTTCCAACTGGTACCAGACAGAATCCCTTTCTGTCACGAAGACATGCCCCAACAAACTTCAGGAACTGTTACATTTCAGGTGGACACATGAGTTTCTCTTGTGTTATGTTAATACTCTTCCAAGTTGGAAGCATATGTCTTTAGTCTGAGCTTATTGCCAACTTATCAACTGCCACATTCCCACCTATCATGAATCCCTGATAAACCCAAGACAACAGCCCCACATATTTGTCTCTGCTTTGTAAAGCATAAATCTGATGGCAGAAATCTCTACTAATGGCATTAAAGTGTTTCTGTAAAAATACAACATTTGCATTCTAGATAAGTAACCTGGAAGCACTTCCTGCATATCAAAGTGGGCTTGTCAGACTTGATGTCTAGCTCTTCAGGAGAACTCACCTAGACCACCAGGACAAACACATGGCTCTTCCCAAAGCAAGTGAGGGTTTTTAGCTTCAGAAGCAGGAATCAGATAGATCTGTCTTGATCTGACACTGTTTACCTTTACTCTTGCACAGCTCCACATATTGACATCTCTACAAATGTCTGGTATCCCCATTTCAACAAAAGTTGCTTCTAGTCATTTGCTCCAGAACAGGGAATATCACCACTCAAACAAATGACTGACAGAACAAGCAAGAACCCAGAGCCACCACTGTCAGTGACCTCTCAGGGAAGCCAGAGACCTTCCTCTAGCTACTGTCTGCAATCAGCAATCCACCTCATGCTCTGGGAATTGTTTCAGCTTGACGTGTCTCTTGTATTCATTTTCAGAAGCAGGCAGGATCCCAAATCTTTACTCTTGGTTTTCAGTAACCGCAAAGTCTGAACAAGCCTGTTTTTAACTGCCAACACTGCAAAGAGCTGCACAAAAGGTTCTGTGAACTTTTACAAAAAAAGAAAAATGTCACAAAAGCCCCAGCCCAAGCAATTTGTAGGTAAGACTTTACCATAGCCACTGGACGCGCGTTAGCTGTACCTGTTGGTGCTTGCGGAAGGTTTCAAAAGACATTTTCCACTTCTGTTGTGGCTGGAGTGGTGCCAGCTGACAGCTTTCATACCCATGGGAAGTGGCTAAAGCAATGCTGGTCTGAACTTGACTACAGCACAGGAGCTCTTAATAATAAGATCCCTTCCAGAGAACTCCTCTCTTTAGAAACAGTTGTGTTTTACTGTTAGGGACTATGCTGACTCCCCAGAGGATCTGTATTAGAAATATTCTACTTTACAAAAGGATATCCAAGATTAATAGGCCTCTACCAATATTTGTGACTCAACATCTGAGCTACCGTAGCTTTCTGCAGAAATATGGAAGTGGTTCAGTACTTGGAACAACAATATAGGCCAGGTAACCATAAAGGCAGGTGCAAGTTGGTGAAAAAAAAAAAAAAAANGGGGGGGGAAGTTCATTGCAGAGAGATAAAAGGAAAACAAATCTAGAGAACAATTAGGCACTGTAAGAAATTTCAAATTCTCTAAAGTAACAAGCTATAACTTTTCCAACTCAAACTGCAAATACCAAGTTGGACTCTTCAGCCTGGAAAAAAGCACCTGGGGATACAGTAGAAAGCTACAAAAGGCACTGACAGCAGATCAGGTGAGTAGGCATCAGCCACTCGCCACCTCTTCCAATACTAGGAATTACAGGCAAGGTAGGTAGAGCCAGGCTCGAAAAAAAACAACAGCCAATCAGTGCAATCGGTAATGGACCTGTAAAGCTATTTGCCGGGGCAGAATACTAAATTTGGCTACATATGCTCAAGGGGAAACTGGACAAGAGAGATTATTTACATGCAACCAGTTAGACAAACCAACATCCAAAGGAACCAGGAAATCCTTTGAACCAGAAACAGTCAGGGTACAGAAAGAGGAGTAATCAAGCACACATTTCCTTCTTAATCCTTACTAGGCATCTACTTACTGCAACTGCAGAAGGAAAACTGGGTTAGACGAGCCTTTGATCTGAACCAGCAGAGGATCCCAATGAGGAGACGTGGAATTACCTCTTTTCCTTCAAACTGCAAGGGATACCCTTCTCTCTCCAAAGGGAAAGAGGTTTCCCTTCTGCTAGCATGGATGATAATTTCAGTCAAAATGAGACACATAAATGATGTTCACTTTACTTTCCACGTGTCTCCACTTTGCAAGTCTGTCCTTGCAACCCTGCCCTACTTTCTAGCGGTAACAAACACATCTTGGAAGCTTATCAAATTTCACCTTAAGAGCTGTTCCATGAGTTTTCATCATCACGGCTCTCACCAGCATCTTTTTCAGAACCCGACTACTTCTACAGTATGAACCTTCTAATTTCCAACCTGATTACAGCCTGGATCACATCTGTTCTTCTTCCAGCATTGTCTGGTTTGAGCTGAGCTGCAATCCATCTGACACGCTCATAATAATGGATCAATAGTACAACGAGGGGAAAGCAAATGGTCAGCTCTGCATTACAAAACACCAATTTAATTTTGCACCTAAAATTCCAAGTTACTCCACATCCCAGAAAGCAGAGTCAAAACACACACGTTTCAGATTCTGCATTAGCTTGCTTACATCAAAGACTTTTCTAAAACAGATCCCTCAGACTGGAAAGAACATAAAAATAAGCACAGACCTGTAAATAACTTTATAGGTATATTACATATAATTATGCATGTCATTTATACAATAGGCATAACAATAAAGACAAAATTCATTAAAATAGTAACAAAGCATAAAAAACTTACTTTCCAATGTTTTCAGGTAGTGCTTGCAGAGAGATGTCATTTACTGAAAGACACGTTAGATTCTGTAATTCAGGAAAGCTTTCAGGCAACCTATGGAGATATTAATTCAAATCAAGGATTTCCACCAATAGCATTCACATTCATATAATACATACTGAAAAAGCAAATACATAGTGGAAAACAAGAGTCTGTTTAGCAAATATACACAGAAGGAGGTATGCCCAGACTCCAGCACAATTCTTTGAAAATTCTAAGGATCACAATAAGGAAAAAAACAAACACAACCAAAACCATGACTTAAGAGATTAGTTTCTTCTCTGCTGAAGAACAGATAATATTCCTGCCTCCTAGCCCCTCTCATCCCTGTCCCCAGATTGCACCTTTAAAAACTTTGAGAACATTTTAAGCATTTTTAACAAATTTTGAAGTCAAAAAATTTAAATATATACATATATATCTTTTTATACTATTACTTTCCTGTATCACCTAGATAGTAAAATAATCAAATTAACTGTTTTCATTCAGACTTCAGTTACACATATGCTTACAGCATGGCCATTTCGTATTAGCTACCAGGCTGCTCTTTGAAGAAACAGACTGCTTACTCCAAGGAAAACGTTCCATTCCAATGCTGCCATAAGCAAAACACTCCCAAAGTTTCCAAAGCCTTTAGGTCCATCACCCAGTTGGTCTTCTGCAAGGGCTCAGTTTCCAGTCCCACAAACACATTCCTGTACCACTCACCGCTTGGTTTGCAATTGCACAGGAGACAGAGTGGGGTAGAAAGGGCAACAAAGTAGAAGAGGAGAAACCCCTGGCCCAGCCATCCAACTTCTTCACCCCCAGAGCCTGCAAACTAAGTTCCAGCTGTAGCATTTGGTTTGGCTCCTGCTTTCCCCATCACCCAAGGCACGTGGTATGACCTTCGGCAAACTAGCCAGTATCCCCCAAATGTGAGCTCCATTTGAGCACTAATACATTTAAGACTGGAGTTAAATGGCCTGATTGTCTTTTGGTCAGCTCTGAAACAGACAGGTAGTTCTGCTAGCTGACCTTTGAAGGCCCCTTCCAAATGGAACTATTCTATCTATAGCATCTAATGGATTCCCAGTCCAATCTACAATTAATGTACCTACTTTTTATTAGTAGAAACCTGCAGTCATCTGAGAACAGCTGGAAAAAACAGTCTGCTGGCCACTTTTAATGCTGCAAGTTCACCAACGATTAAGTTTGACAATAAGGCAAAATAGTGTATTAGTGGCAGGACATTGATTGGGGAAATCTCTGACTGGCTTTTAAGCTTAGAGGAAATAAGCACAAGAATCAATGGCTAAAAAAAATTCCAGGATATCACACAGAAAAGGAAAGCACTGCTATATTTTCCCACTGTGCCAGGGAAAATTAATGCCAAAACCTACATGTAAGATGGATTTAAATGGGTAAAGGTACATTTGTATAGGTGAAGCTGAAATTCTGGATCTCATCACAGAAAATCCTAGGCAACCGTGTGTAAACAGCTGCTGGTGTCTGTTTTGTAACTTTGTAAACTGCTTGAGTTATGTTTTCCAGGACAAACTTTAGAGCCACTTTATCAAGAACTTTTTTTAATTCCCTTAAACTGTCAGCAAAGAGTTGTGAGATCTATTTCAACACCGTTAAAACGCCACTCCACTCTTGTTAATTCCCCTCGGCCGTAGCTCTGCATCACAGCTACTGTTTGAGGACACACGTAACCTGGGCCTCAGCACACAAAATGGAGAAGGGTAACTAGCACACCACTACAGACTGATTTCAATACCACAAGATGCAGCTCTGAGCTTGCACATGGATGCCTGGGAAAAAGCTGTTCAGTGACCCTCACCACTTGGGTAACTAAAACATCAGTTCAGCCTCAGTTTGCTTTGCTGGATTTTTGTGGTATTATTGTCCTCACTGTATAAATGGGCTACAGAGGCACAGGGATTAAGATCACAAGTGCCCCTTTGATGGTCAGAGATGTGTCTTTCCGGAGAGCTCAGGACACACTATGGGTGATATTCAAAGTGCACTTCTGAAGAATCTCAGCCGCACACGTGGGAGAAGCCGTCTTGCAAAACCACCGAAGCGGCTTAAGATACCAGAGACACTCTGCTGTTTGTTAGTACTTCTGCACCCCAGCCAGCCAGCTAATCCTGCAAGTACTCCTAGCCCATCTCAGTGCAAAGCAAAGCAGGTCAGGGAGCACCCAGTGAATACTCCAGCTTATGTGACTTGCTCAGCACCATAAACAAGTTTTGTGGCACCAGCTGGTTTGAGAAACAGTTCTCCAAACAGTACTCCAAGGTTCTTAACTAGCAGATCAGCTCTTCCTTGCTATCTCCAGCCTCATCTCGCTAGATAAATTCCAAATTCTTCAGCAAAAGGGACTAAGAAATGTAAACAAAATGCCTATACTCCTATTAGCTAATCCCCAAACCCCAGCTCAGCAGAACAGAGACTGGCAGCAGCCACCGACATCCGAGCACAGTTTTGCCACGTTACTGCATGTCACTGTGTCCCAATTGATGGGAGAATGATGAAATGCTAGTTCAAGCTTTAATAATTAGTAAAAGCCATTATCTGCAGAGGCTGATATAAAGTCTATTCCAAATCATCAGGCACCTGAGCTTGTACCGGTGAATTCATGCTAACCATTGCCTTAACTCTCCCAAGTGTTAGCATGGTTTTCCTAGGTATTTAAAAGGATAAATTAAAATTAGTTAAGAGCCTATCAGATTTACATTTTTCCTAGTTGGCAAACAAATTTCATCCCCTCCCAGGAAAGATGTACATTATTTTTTAAATCTGAACTTTTGCTGCAGTCCCTGCCAGAGACAGACACTGCTGGCAAGGTTTTATAGAGATCCTACATCACAGTTTTTAAGGGCTTATTTAAAATTGTAATTGTTACTGCAAGATTGAAATTCTGGTAAGGCAAGTACTATGAAGAAGGTGGAAGTTACCTAGTCAGTGGATTCCCACTGAAATCTGCTACCTGTAGTGCTCTGCAGTATGAGATGCTTTCTGGTATTTCAGGAATATCTGCAGAAGAAAGAAAAAAAAAAGGAAAAAAAAAATGTCAACACTGTACTGCATCTACACTGAAATTACTAATTCAATGACTTGCTACTGGAGTTATCTTTGTATCTTTTAAGACATTTCAACATGCAAGACTACTTCATATCCATGTACACAGGTACCATGGCAGAGCCACTTTGTGATTTTCCATATCCCATTTTCCCCTCCTGCTCCACACTCCTGACCCTAGACTACTCACTTGTCCTTGGACTGATCTTTATCAGCCGCTGCCCATCAAATAAACAGATCTTTATGTGCTAGGACTGCCCTAAAGATCAAATTAAAATCTGAACCTCTTGGAATTTCATCAACTCACACCCACAAGCTGTGCAGGCAGAAAGTACATGAGGAGGGAAAACAAGGGGAGGAAGAAAAGAATGTGCAAGTGTAATGTACACTCATGGGAGCAGAGCCAGCTTCCCGCATATGAAAGCAGGTAATTTGAAAACATTATTCAAAGTGACAGGTCCCAAATAAATGCTATTACGCTGTTTCATATTGCCAGAAAGTAATCAGTGAAATTTTATGTGAAAGAAATTTTTTCAAATATCTTGAACAAAACACATTCACCTATGGAAGTAAGTATCTTAAAAATAAACCTGTCTTCTGGGCCTCTTAGAGCAAGTTGTATTTCCACAAATAGGCTGTGGGTCCTCTGTACACAAAGTCCTTGCTTGCTTTCACTGAGATCCAGCAAAAATGAAGCAATCATGCATGTTTGGTTTCCTTGTTTAACATTTTAGATTTTTAGGATTCATTTTTTAAAAACTAACAAAAAAATATGGCAAATCTTAAAGTAAAAAAAGGCTTTTTGCAAGACTTTTCCTATTACCATTTCTTCTACAGGGCATTGACCTCGGCAGCCATCAGTGATCTAAATATACTGAAAAATATTTGGAAGTTAAGTCTCCTCCTATCTAGCTGAATAACTCAGAATTGACTATCTACATATTTCATTCAGCTCTTCTCCCCAAAAGCAGTGTAATGGAGGGAGGAGGGAAGGAGGGAAGAAGGTTCCTGCTCATCAGGTTCCTCTCTTGCCAAGTAATTTGAGAAAATGCATTTATTTTGAATGATTCCCAGCTCAGAACCAAACCCAGAGCCAGCAAGAACATCTTCCAAATCCACAGGCTGTGAACAAAAGGGTGGTAGAGGAGCATCTTCTGGAAACCTTCTGCCTCCTGCATGAGTGGGAAGGGCTGGAAGTAAGTAGGGCGACAGGCACCCCTGAATGGGTTTCACTCCATCCTAAGAGATGCTTCCTCCTGGAATGGAAGCAAATCACTCCTGCCTCAGAAAACCCAGTGCTCCTAGTACACTCACCAGGGACAGCTTTGAAAATAGTTGGGGCAGATGGAGAAACATTTCCTAATCACAGAATCAACTGTTTTGACTGGAAAAGACCTTTAAAATCATTAAGTTCAACCGTTAACCTAGCACCACCAAGTCCGTCACTAAGCCATGTCCCTAAGCACCACATCTACATGTCTTCAGAATATCTCCAGGGAGAGTGACTCAACCACTTCCCGGGGCAGAAGGAACAGGTCACACTGAGCTCCCAGATCAGGGTTATGAGAGCTCACTCTCTTGTAGCAGGTTGCCTCACAGAAAAACCAAAGCACATGGAAGCCACCAGGCTGGTGCAAAAGCTAGAGAGGTGCAGGGATCCTGTGCAAGGGTTGTCTGGCTGGAGCGGAACCAAGCTTTATGTCAGGTTCTTCGAACTTCTTCATGGGTTCCATCTCATTCACAAGCTCAAATCCAGCACAACACATCCAGCGATGCAAACAAGAAGCCATTCCTCAGTAATAGCCATAAAGCTACTGCAGGAGCCACAGGACTCCCGAATTTATATTGGAGATATTCAGTCTACTTCAAAGTGTCACATTCATAACTGTCTCTGCTGACCTCACTTCAGGAGTTCAAACCTCACATTTTGTTCCTGTCATATGGTAGGGACAAACAGGTCTGAATAGAGGCATGAGTAACAAAGCAAAACAACAAAAACAACTATCTCTAAGATTGCCTGATTAAATGGTGGCCTTAAAGTGGTAAATTCTCGTAATGCTTTAAGTACTTAAAAGCATTTGCCTGTCACTAACACTCCAGAAAGTAAAAGCACTGACGTCACTGCAGGGACATTACTCTGTCTTGCAAAACAGATGGCAAATAAACCAACACCTTTTACTTTTTCCTTTCTCTCTTTCCTGTTGTGTTTCTTTTTTAAATGAAACATTCATGAAGAAGCATTCGCTTTTGAAAGGGTGTTTTAAGAAACAAACAGTACACAGAAATGGAAACTTTCCCTTCTTCTACACAGGAATACACAGAAAATCAAAACAAATTAAAAACTATGTTTCCAAACAGCAAAGATGACGGCTTTAGGCATTCCAAGCCTCTATGAGTGCCACCTGTACAAGACTGGTTTTGTACTACATGAGTACTGAAGGCAAAGGTCCTACACGCACTCAATGCATGTTGTTACTTCTACCTTGCATTACTGCAATGGCAAACTCCAATACTGAGCTCTACTAACCAGCAGTAAGTAAAGATGTCCACCATTTTGTCTCCATACTATGCCTCCCTGGAGAAGTCATCACTCACCTTCTGAGGGCTCAGAATAATTCAGAAAATACACCTTCTCAGCAAAACTATTTAATAAAACTCAAGAGTTGTAACAAAAAAGCTTATCTGTAAAACCCAACTATTATCTGAGCTTAGTAAAAATTACTCCAAGGTAAGATAGCACCTGAAATAAGACAGTATAGGCACTGCTTATAATTTGGACACATTTGCAAATTACAAAACCTATTCTGAAAGTGAGATACATTTTCCCAGCCCAGATATTGCAGACTACAGTCACTACATGAACAAAAATACGAAACAATCACAGGCACAGGGAAAAGAAGGGAAATGCCATTTCTACATTAAGCCTCCTTTCTTTTTTCTCCACACAAAGTGTGTTCTCCTCCCCATGTTGACATTTTTTCTGTATCTGATTAACTTTTCTCCTCCACCTAACTGGACATGGGACAGACAAAAATTCAGCACAACTCTTTGAACTGAGCATCATTAATTACACATTTAGTAAGTTCAAAAAGGTTGAAATATAAACTCATTTTAATTGCAAGGCATCTTAGATTTCTCAGTCAAAAGACAACTAAGTCACTAGCAGATCTATCACTACATGTGAAGGCTACTGTAACACTGCGTTCAATAAATGAACTCAGAGAAAAATCAAGAAGTATTTTTGTATATGACCAATAAATAAATAGAACCACCACAAAACCCTCCTGGACTGATTATCATAGCAGAGAAAATGGTTGTCCATAAGCAAAGCACTGACATAATCAACTGAAATGCAACAGAAGATATTAAAATATATAAATAAGTCCTTCTGTCTCCTGATGGATTTTAAGCAGCTTTCACCATTACTGCTGACTACTCGGTTTTGTTGGCACAGAGACGTTAGCACATACATCTCCGCCAGTAACAGCAGCAGCAAGGTTGAATGCCACTTTTCTTGCCACTGCTGGATAACCAGCTAAAATCCTACTTGAATATCTAGGATTCCTCTAATGCTGCACACTGACGAATGCTCTACATTTACACAATGCCCCAGATGTTCTGGCATACAGAACATCATCTGCAGCACTGCTAATAGTGAAGCCATAAACCAAGTATAAGCCCTGTGACATGTGGCAATACAAACAGACTGGCAGCAAAAACAAGTTGTGCCAGCAGAAGTGAATGAAAATTCAAGCTTGGCAGTTGTGTATAAGAAGATGTATTACCTCCCACCCCATTGAAAATACCTCCTCAGATCTTTGCAGTTCTCACAAGAATTTGCTAACAATCTAGCAAGTCCTGTAGAACTGACTTAGGAGGTAAGTTTGACACTAGGGAATTCTGTGCTGCCTGAATAAGTACTTCCAAAAAGCCTTTTGTTTTTGGGTTGTTTTGGGTTTTTCTGTTTGGGTTTGGTTTTTTTTTGGTGGTGGTTTTGGTTTTTTTTTTTTTTTTTTTTTTTTTTTTTTTTAAGAGTTTTACAACTGCAACATCTCTAGTTCCCTCTTCCCCTACTTTCCTTTTCTGATGGCTGGGAGTAGGGGAGAAGACAGCCTTCATTTTAAACCAATAAAACCTTCTTCCGTGGCACATTTTTATAGCACTGTATAGCAAATTTCAAGAACTGACAATATTATTTTGGCCACACAAAGACCACCCAGCCAGCATCTTCCACACATTCTACAGCAGTGAATGTAACTTCCAATACCAAATCAATATCAAAACAGCAAAGGCTGGGAAGGTTGTTGTTACAGCAAAGGCTGTAACAGAGCTACCAGACGAGAGCGACTCCAGCAGTGGACTCCAGCTGAAGTAGAAAGCATTTTTACAATAACTTAGCTGAAGTCTCAGATGTGCCACATTCCTGAGGGAAGTTCAAGAGCCTTTCCAATAGCCACTGCTGGACACTGCTGTATTTTCCAGCTGTGAAGGCGACACAGAACACTGTGCTTTAGGAGGGCTGGAGCTGGCACACCCCATTTGCCCCAGCAAAAGCCAAGTGAATAGCCCAGACTTAGACAAAGCAGCAGACCCACCACCAGGTATGTACGACACCGGTGGGACAACGCTTAGTTCTAAGTAATATTTTAATGTATTAAGCAGTTCACAGAATCACAGAAAATTAGGATTTGGAAGAGACCTCAAAAGATCATCGAGTCTAACCCCCTTGCCTGAGCAGGATCACCTAGATTAAACCACACAGGATCACATCCAGACTGGTCTTGAATGTCTCCAGAGAAAGAGACTCCACAACCTCTCTGGGCAGCCTGTTCCAGTTGAACAGTTTATACCACATGTGTACCCAGGTTGCCTGTTCCAGACTCAAACACAGTAAATTCATCCAGCACCATTCCTGGGGAAAGAGCTAATCAGAGGCAAACCAGATCCCAGCCAGCCAGTCAATGCACAGAAGAACTTTGCCCCTGCCTCTCTTACATATCTAATATACAGTCTCTACTACAGCACATTTCACATACACACACAGAATGACCAGTAAAGCATTAAGCACTGCAGTGCTCAATGGATTCAGGATCCCAGAGGTTCTCTTCCCACTTCCACAGAGGTTACTCTATGCCACCCACTGTGGAGGGATCTCTGGCATCTCCCCTTGGCAAAGCTCTCGCACCTGGCTCTCCACCATGGGAGGAGGAAACCAAATACCTTTCAAGAAGGAATTTGTGGTGCAAACATTTGTTTGTCCTTAAGAAGGGCTCCTCAGCTGCCAAGCCCACCTGAGTAGGTTGTTGTCTCACAGATGCCACCACCAAATCTACACCTCACTACCCTCCCCAGAGCAATCCATTTGCAGCTCCCAGAGGTTCTATCTCCACGGCAGTAAAGGATTGGAAGAAGGTCACTCATCATGTCCTTCCATTCCCACATTAAAATCATGACATACCCAGTGATCCAACAGGCTGGTCTTTTTCTCTAGAAACCCTTACAAAGTATATTGAGATCAAGGTTGCAACATTTTCCTCTTCAAGCTGGAAGGCTGAGGATATACAAAATACAAGAGATACAGCTCTTTTAAGACCTGTCTTCACAGGTCTTAAAAGGTCTAAAATTTAAGGAAAATTCAGACAGGTTCAGGTTGGGGGTTCTAAGCTAAAACCCTTTTGCATAATTAACAAGAAACTGAAGAACTATACTGACATTATTCCTCCTCATCACTGCTTCTGGACACATCCCTTTTCCAACCAAGGACAGGAGCTGGGAAAAAAATCCCCATAAAACTACATTTCACAGCTAGATAGCTGTGTGGGTAAGTTAAA
>VXBZ01006125.1:304855-330874 GCA_013399135.1 Heliornis fulica
CACAGTTTGGTGTCATCGGTGAACTTGCTGAGGGTGCACTCCATGCCACTGTCCATGTCACCGACAAGGAAGGATAAGGGAAGAACAACTAACATAATCTAACTGGACTTGCACAAAGCATCTCACACTGTCCCACACAATATCCTTGACCCTAAACTGGAAAGACACAGATTTGGCAGGTGGACCCTTCAGAGGATAAGGCACTGGCTGGGTAGTTGGAGTCAAAAAGTTGCGATCAATAGCTTGATTAAGTTGAACCCCCTCCTTGTAGGCTCAAAGCCAGGCTGGATGGGGCTTTGGGCAACCTGGTCTAGTGAAAGGTGGCTCTTCAAGGTTCCTTCCAACCTAAACCATTCAATGATTCTATGAACACGCAAGTACATTAGCAAGTTTTCCTTAGGAAAAAAACCACTTAAATCTGGCAGAATGTACGATGGAAAAATCCACTGTATTGTAATCCATTTATAAATAACACTTTCTAAACTTCTCTAATTAGATTATTCCATCATGAGATTTCACATATCTTCTCCTTCCCAATCTTAGCCGACGCTTGCTGCTTCTTCCTTCTACTCCCTGATGAGCCTTGCTCTATGACTAAGTCCAGTCTTTTCTCTCTTACTTTACTTCTCCTGCTGTATGCAATGCTTACCTCCTCCTCTGTCAGCTTATGAACACCAAATTAATTTTAGTGACACCAATTCACTAATTCCAACTTTAACATCGCTTCTGCAGTGTTCCAGAATCTAAAAGAAATTTTCAGCACATGTTGCTATCATACATCGCTTCTGCAGTGTTCCAGAATCTAAAAGAAATTTTCAGCACATGTTGCTATCATAGAACTCTGCTTTGTGTATCAATCCTTCAACTACATGTGTAAGACATGAAGACGACAACACTTTTTAAACACAGGTTTTAAACTATCCTGTATAGGATATATAAAGGAGGGAGATATTACAAAGAAAGTATGTGTCACTAAGAATGAAACAAAAAACTCAAACCATCCAACACAACTGCTAGGATGTAACAATCTACAACAGTGAAAAAAATCTGTTATCTCCAAGTTTGCAATGGGGAAGCTTTGCTTTCATTAGCACAAAAAAAAAAAAACAACCTAAAAAAATCCCAACCAGAAAACAACAACAAAAAAAAAAAAAAAACCCAGCCACTGGCCTGACCCAGGTTAAAGCTTAAGATCATCTGCAGTAGTGCTCCACTACCAAACCAAACCTCAGCAGCCTGGTGAGACATCCCACAGCTTTCAGGTATTCCCATCTGGGGCTGCAGTGAGTGCATTCACAGGATGCTTTCTCATACCAGGTAAGACACATCCATTGAGGAGCAAGAGCAATGCTTGCTTATCCATTAAGTGCTTACCTGGACACAAATCAGTTCAGAAAGCAATCAAGCAACATCCAACAGTTGTATATGTTAACAAAAAAAAGCATTTGCCAATCATACTGCCTCTCACAACAGCCTGATGGCTTGCTTTCTGCCCCCCCTTGTCCACCAAGCAAGAAAAACGTCAATTCCGATTTATTTCTCAGCATGCTGGGTTTTGCTGTTTACCACCAGATTTGTACCAGCTACATTTGTGTCAGGCAGCTGGTGGCAGGCAGAGAAGAGGAGGATTTCAGAGAGGAGGTCTCTGCTCAGATGCCGCTGACAGCCAGATCCGAGGTGAAAGCACAAGGCAAAAGGCCACGGCTGTTCGATGGGAGAGCGGAGCGCATGTGGGGCTGCAGGACAGGATCAGAAGAATTAAGAGAGCTGCTGCCTGATTAGCTTACATCCTCACTGTAAAATAGCTGGGTCATCAGCTCAGGCTGAACTGGTTGAAACAAGTGTTCAACCCTCTCCTCTGTCAGCATTTCTAGTTAGAAGCACCAGTTATCCTGCTCTCAGTGGGAGAGAGGAAAAGGGGGACACTAACCCACTTTATGGGCAGAAGGGAGGCAATCCTACAGTACAGGTAATTGGTATGTCTTTGAGAGTAGATAGCTGAATTAAAAAGGGAAAGCTGAATCCACGGACAGCAAAGATTACACACTGCTTTTCACGGGCACGGATCAATACTCTGCATCAGCTGCTGTGTGCTCACCCAGCCTTCTAAGGAAGCTTTAAATTACTTCTTGAATAAAATGTACCTATCACGCAATACACAATGAATGTGGTGTTCTGAGGATGACTAAGATCTGTGAAGAGACTTTTCATTACGTTGTAAAGCAGCTGAAAAGAATAATTTAGGGCTACAAAGATGATTAGAGGACTGGAGTGCCTCTCCTATGAGAAAAGGCTGTGAGAGCTGGGTCTGATTAGCCTGGAGGAGACTGAGAGGAAATCTCATTGGCATTTATAAATATCTAAAGGGGGGGTGTCTAGAGAAAGGGGCCAGACTCTACTCAATAGTGCCCAGAGACAGGACAAGGCACAAACTGGAACATGGGAAGTTCCATCTCAAATGAGGAAAAACTTCTCTACTCTGAAGGGCAGACAGAGGGCTGGAACAGCCTGTCCAGAGGCTGTGGAGTCTCCTTCTCTGAGTCATTCAAAACCTGCCTGGATGTGATCCCGTGCAACCTGCTCTAGGTAATCCACTTTAACAGGGAGCTGGAACTAGATGATCTCCAGAGGTGCCTTCCAACCCCAACCATTCTGTGATTCCGTGGATAAACACTACAGATAAAAAGCAGTAATATCAAACCACCTGCAAATGAAAGCAGAACAGTTAAATACTGAGTTAAATACTGTTGCTGTTAACTACTCAAAGTACTTTGATAATTTAAGTCAAAACAAAACAAAAGTTTCCAAATCTGTGATTATAATCCATTTTGGAAGCAAGGAAAGGGTAAAAATGCAGACCACGGAGCATGTGGGACAGTGGCCTACACCTGCTAAGCACTGACCTCCAAGATTTTAGACACTGCTCAGACCATCAGCCTTGCACAGCAGCAGCTTTCTGATTATACTACATGGCTGTGACCACTGAGATGCTTATGAGGAACCACCTCTACTGTTAGGGTAACACTGAAGTAGAAGGGATTTCACAAAAGATGAATCTAATTATTTTCATGTAAATATTTGCCATTTGCCAATATTTGCCCAAATCGTGCAACTGTGTTGAGAGAGGATTTAGAAACGAGAATATCCCTGACGTCACGAGAATGTGTCCTCAACAACTGCACTATTAATTCAGCCATAAGATCAGTTTAACCAAAAAACTACAGAAGTGGGTAGTAATTAATATATGCTATAGCCAGAATCCATCTCTAGGGTGGGTACAGAACTGTACACATTAAACAAATAGTATTATACCTACTGGATATCAAAGTAAAGAACCACATTGACATTCTGATAACATGCATCACACAGAGTCAAATATGGCTTAACAAGATCTGCCCACGCACAGATTTCCTCAGGAGATACCACAGCAAGCCCACTGCTCCTCAGAATACAAAGTAACGGATCCCTGCCCCACTGAGAACAGTCAGCAACAGAACCTGCATAACCTTGCACACTTGCGTATTTTCTACTGTTTTGATACTCAAGGCTTGGATGCAAGACCAAACCATAATAAGGTCACAGAGCATTTCCATGGAGGAAGAGCTAGCATGAATCCCCTTACCTGCTGCCAGCTAGAGAGCCACTACAGACAGTGCCACCCTAACAGGACACAGCAACTACATTGATACTAAAAGCTTGCAGGACCAAGCCCTTGGTAGACATGCAGAAAGAAGCAAGAGGAGGAGCAGCAGCAGAGAAGCCTGCCAGGCTTTCATCATAGAGAGACAGCAATGTGCAGGCAGACCCAGAGGTGCAAGAGGCTCGTCTCATACATAAGCAAGGGATGTTAGTCTTCATCCAAGAATAGATTGCACAGCAAGATGGTTCAAATGGCACTTCTGCATCTGGGAAGGGAACAAAAGCCACCCCGGTGCCTCATACTCAGTAACCACTGTCCCGTATCAAAGCGCACAGTGATTTTCTTCTTACCACAGAGCTGAATAAAACAAGCTGCTGACAAACTGTCAAAGGCTGAAAAAGATATAGGACATGTAAAAAAAAAAACAAATCCAGGCTTCCAGAGTGTACATTAAGAGAAAGTGTGTGTGTGGCAGCAATTTCCTTCAAATAAAAATACTACAATTTTAAAGAGCATGCAATATCGTGACAAAAACCTAGCAGTGGAACCTGGGGGATTTAATACTTGTCAAAGGCAAGCAAAAAGCCCTCTTCTTGGAGAGGACAGATACTAAAAAGGAATGCATCATATCTGCAAGAACACAGAGTGCATATGTAGCTTACATAATCCCAAACATCATCACACATTAAATTAACTACAGAAACTTTATGCATTACCCCTCCTGTCTGGAAGAAGCTACAGAACAAGAAAAGCCATTAACATTTTAATGAATCTGGGATGGCAGGGCCCTAAACTCTAAGAATCCAGGCTCCAGGGGTTGCAAAGAAGAAAAGGGGGAGGGAGGCACTGGTGGAAACCTCTGCAGGATGAGCAGCATGGGTAGCAGCCTGCCACAATTCCCAGGGATCTCGAACAAGCCGCATGCACTGTGGGAGAAGGGAGATTAATCAAGCACCAGCCCAGGCACAAGGAAAACACTGCAGAAATTTGAGCATGTCTGTGTTTGGAGGTTGCATTACTTTTCTGAATCACCAGGTCTTTCAAGACTTTCCCAGAGAATGCTCGGGTGCTGTGGGAAAACAAGCAGCACACGGGCCCTTCTGACAGTGCCTACAGCAAAATTTATTCTCCACCACGCAGAGCAAAGACTTGCACTGAAACTCAATGCAAAACACAGGAGCCCTACCCAGACTTCATGGACATCAAGGAAGGATGCTTCAGGGACCCAGTGTCCTTGCAGAATTCAACAGTGATGTGAGAATCCAGAAAAAAGATTTACCCAAGCTTGGGGATTCTGAGGGAAGCAGTGGTAGTTTCAAACACAAAGGAGTTATCTATCTCAGAAAATACTACAGGGAATACTCAGTCTCAGATACACTTTGCCATCAGCTTAAAAGCTCAGGCATCCACTGTTGAAATTCTACAAGTCTGTTTTCTTTAGCCTCAGAACAAGTACATCAGCTTTTTGAACAACCTAAGACCAAGGGGCAGAGATAAACTGCATTGCCAAATAACCTTCAAAGTGTCCACCATCACTGTGCTGTTTTCTTAACACAGCTTCCTTGCCCTCTGATATTCCCACATTCGATTCATCCATTCAACCTCTGCTCAAGTAACAGCCTCTGCCAGACTAGAAAAGCATGGTGGAGATGATGCTCCCTTGGAAATCTGCACGAACACAGGACCTCAAAGAGCAATAAGAAAGAGCATCAACATGCAAACAATCCAGGTAAAGATTGAGATTATATGGC
This sequence comes from Heliornis fulica, assembly GCA_013399135.1. NCBI lineage: Eukaryota > Metazoa > Chordata > Aves > Gruiformes > Heliornithidae > Heliornis > Heliornis fulica. The sequence continues at coordinate 310,247 of VXBZ01006125.1, forward strand.
TCCCAGCCTTCCCCAAATCCTTCTTCTGCACCTCCAAGGCTCTCACTCTCCCCAGACTTCTCGCATGTACACTCAAAATCACAGAGGCATCAAGTTTACACCTGTTGAAGATCTTTTAGTTTTACTCAGAAGGAATTTTGCAATCCCTAGACTCACTTATTAACCAAAAAAAGCTTAAAGAATTATGTATGTTATTTTTAACATACACTAGCATGCCTTGGGCATTTCAAAACACTTGGGAATTTAAGAAAGCCACACTCAAGAGTTTCTCCACTCACCTTTCCTGAGCACCTATGAACTAGGGCTACTTAGACAGCAAGTAACACAGCATTGCACAGGCATCCATAGCTCCCTCTGAAGAGCTGGATGGATCCTGCCTGGGGATGGGGATCAATCCTACAAGATCACAGAATCACAGACTGGTCTGGGTTGGAAGGGATCCCAAGGATCATCAAGTTCCAACTCCCTTGCCACAGGCAGGGCCACCAACCTCCAGGCCTGCATCCAGACAAGGTTGCCCAGGGCCCCAACCAACCTGGCTTGGAACATGCTCCAGGGATGGCGCATCTACTACTTCTCTGGGCAGCCTGTTCCAGCACCTCACCACTCTTTCTGTGAAGAACTTCCCCAACACTAAACCTTCCCTCATCTAGTTTAAATCCACCCCCCTTGTCCTACCACTATCTACCCTTGTAAAAATCCAATTCCCTTCCTGTCTATGTGCTCCCTTAAAGTACTGGAAGGCTGCAGTGAGGTCTCCCCACAGCCTCTCTTCTCCACTCTGAACAAGCCCAGCTCCCTCAGCCTGTCCCCACAGGGTAGATGCTCCAGCCCCCTGATCATCTTCATGGCCTCCTCTGAACCCTCTCCAACAGCTCCACATCTTTCTCGTATTGGGAGCCCCAGATCTGAATGCAGCACTCCAGGTGGGACCTCACGAGGGCAGACTAGAGAGGAACAATAACCTCCTTGTCCCTGCTGGCCACCCCTCTTCTGATGGAGCCCAGGATATCACTGGCCTTCCAAGCTGCAAGAGCAAACTGCTGGCTCATATTCACTCCTTCTCAGAGGGCTAGTCTCAAGGAGCTCTTATCCCAACCTGTATGTATGCCTGGGATTCCTCCATCCCAAGTGCAAGACCTTGCCCTTTGTGGTGTTAAACCTCATTAGGTCTACCCAGGCTCACCTTTCTAGTCTGTAATCTGGGGATAGATCCCACCTCCAGATGCAACGCCTCACCTAGTCACTGCAGCCTGGAATTACCCCAAATCCAGCCATACAGTACATCCACCAGGTTACAGAGCTTCAACGGTCATATGCTGACCAGAGGATCAGAAAGCATGAGAAAAGAAGACACATCACCATTTTGAAGGAAATGGAAGTATTTTCTGTATTCAAAACCCTTTCCTTCTCCTCCTGTGATGAGGGGTTAAAGTATAAAGTGCTATTCCTATAAAAAAAAAAACATTAAATTAATTCATATTTGCATTTTTAAGCTCTTGAGGAAACAGAATAGCGAGATCTGAAACCAATTAGAGCCCCGAACCAGACAGCTAAAACAACAAAAACCACAGAACAATGGTCTCTTATTTCCCCAGTTCAGATGTCACCATCACACTTTCCTATTCATGCAGCATACTGTGTTTTGAAAAGCTGGGCTGTTTTTCTCTGCCTGAAAGGAATATAAAGAGTTCCTATTTTTTTCCAAAGTGCTTTGGTAGTCAGGAAAACAAAACCTGAAGTGCAAACTACCAAACGGGGAAACCTTCGGCAGGTTGAGAATCTGACATATTGGAAGGTGGTTTCAAAATACAAAGCTAAGAAATGGAAAATACTGTAAATCTCCAGATTCGTATGTGAGAATTCCCCCTGCAGCATCCCAGATGGTGTGTTTTGCCTTTTAATTCAAAGAGCTGCGAGACAATCGCAGTACGGCCAAACAGCAGAAAGTCCCATCAGCCGTCTTCTGCCGTGCTCACCCCCAGCACCTCGCATGGGGCGATTTTCATGTGAAGAGTCAAGTTGTGCAATAACTGTGACACGATTAAGCAGAGGGAAGGAGGATCAGTCACCTTCTGCAATGAACCACAGAGAAGAGAAAGCAATGCAATAAAACGGGCGATTAACGCTGAACCTTGGATATAGGAAAGCAACTGCTCCCTGCCACCCGTGTTAGCCCAACTCGTCGCTTGAGAAAACACTTCCCTGTGCAGTAACTTCTAATGACACATGCATCTACCCAACCATAAATGTTCATACCATCTGTTCTCGTTACACTTGAGCTCTCAAGCCAACTTCCAAGTCAGGCTGACAAGAGTTCGCATGGCTCTGATCCACCAGCTCTTTTGCAGCTAGTTATTCATTTGCAAAGAGAATTACTAAGCCGACAGTGTTTCCTTTTGCAGAAGGTCTGTCCCAGACAGCACCCAACTCAGTAGCCAAAATACTGCCATCAATTAGTGTTTGTGTATTTCTAAAACGTTGTAGCTAGTGTGTTTCTTCTGTCTCTCAGATGTGGGTTGGTTCTTTTTTTTTTCCAGCTTTCTTCTCTTAGAAGGTCTTGCAAATGTGCATAAAATTACATGGTTCACAGAAATTTTTCAGCAAATTCCTGGAGACTCATTACGCTTAATCAGTTACATTATCCAATAAAGATGGCATTAAAATCACCACACAAAAAAAGACAGGAAGCACATTTCTGATAGTCACAGGTAAGTGAAGTGGCCACTGAATACTCTGGTGGAAAAGGATCAATGTGAAGTTAAACTGTAAAGAGGGAAAAAAAAAAAAGGCTCCCTGTTGCACTACTTCTCCTCAATATTCAGTGACATCACTCGCTTATTTACAGGGTTACACAACCTTGCTCTCTCCACCCCATCCATCACACCTCAGAAAGCATTTTGTGCGTATCCACTGCATATAAAGGAGGCAAAAATAGCTGACAGTTGCTCTAACTCAGTAACACAGATTTGCTCTTTCTAGATCACTGGGTCATAAGACTGCTTAAAGGTGACCCACCATCCCCTGAACTTCTTGCAGAACTGGTAAGTTCACCAGGACACACACACAAAAATAGTTTCCACCCCATCACAGCTCAGGGCAACAAAAGCAGCAACATACAACTAAATTATAAGCCCATGTTGTTTCCAACAACTCATTTTAAAAGACTGTATATCCCAGCATCCTTTTCTGAATTTATCTCTTGAAGTGACAATGAAGACTGATTCTTCTTCCAGAAGTAGAATCAGTATTACCATTGCTCTGCTTCTTGCTAATCATGGGGAAGCAGGAGAGAGGTAAAGAACTGAATTCTAACTCATAGACAGCCTTTCTTTTTTTCTTTTTTGTTTTTTTGACAGAAGAAGCTGCTCTTTCAACCACATTTCCTCCCCCCCCTCTTAAATGCTAGGTATTTCAGAGAGTTTCAGGAAAGAAACCAACATTGTGAGATACACCTATAAAAATAGGATGTAAAGCTGTTTATAAACAAAAGAATAAAGGAGACTCTCAAAAAGACAGAAGTACAGTGAGGCATTATTACAGCATTTTCATCATCAGCTCCCCTCTGCTCTGTCCCTCCTATCTAGAACTACAGACAAACCCATGAATTGCGCAGAAAAGCATTCTGCAGGAGACAGATAGCAACTTCAGAGACAGAAAAACCCTTCTAACTCAGTTTTACAGGCCATGTCATAGGACAGTACAGAATCACACAAATTAACATTGGTGCTTACCATTTCGAGACAAATCAAGTTCCACCAGCTGCATGAAATTCGATATTTCTGGAGGGAGCCGCTGGATTTCGTTATCACTAAGTCCAAGTTTCCGTAATTTGACAAGTTGGAAGAAAGGCTGAAAGAAAGAAAAAAAATCCATGTCAGGAAACATTCATGTAACTCACATATAGGCATGATAAATTACAAGCAAAAACTGGAAACCACTTTCAAAACTGAGCTAATCGAAGTTGTTGCTTAACATCAGTTATGCAGACCTCTTTCAGACCTGCATCAGAATGAACATTTTAATTTTTATATGCAAACAGAACATAAGCTGTTTTTTACCTAAAATGAAAATGTATTTTAAAAATTTTTAAATAAGAANTAAAATAGTCTGTAAAGCTCACCACTAAAGATCACAGCAGGTAGAAGACACTAGTAAAATCCAAACTGCTTGCTTCAAAATCATTAATGGGGTGAGGTTACCCAGCAGGGTAATTAAAACCATCCTAATTACACACCAGGGCTCATTAGGAAGTTAGTGCAGAGGGACACTTCTAAAGTACGATCGAGAAAACCCAGAGAGGGGCTGCCAAGGTCTTCTTCACTGGCAAGTGCCATCAACAACTAGGTTACAGAGCTTTCCCTCGGGAAGACAGTTTTCCCCATCTCATACATCCTCTGCTCCACGGCCCAGTTTCAGAAGGACTAATGAAAGTTGGGCAGGATACACGGTTTCAGGTCTTCTCAGCTTGAAGAGGAACCCAACCCAGCCCTATCTCTATGATGAGGACACAGGCATGCAATGCAGGCAGGATGCTAACTTGCCCTTGCCCAGCTTTGGGCTCAGAGTGTCTGGCAGCCCCTAAAACAACCAGCCATCAATGGAGAGAGGACAAATGGCAAGTGAAGTCAACCCCAGGCACTGGGAGCAGCTGGTGAAAGACAATATGGTCATTACAAACCTGCTGAGATGTAGGCATCCCTAGGAAAGCTGGTCTTACCACAGCTTTCCTCTCTCCCAGGCAGGCCTTTGAATGAGAGTGACTGCGATTTGTACAGTATTAAATGACTTTGTACATAAAGTCATTCTGACCATGACTGACCAGTCTCTTCAAGAGAGCTTTGTGTGCACAAGCATTTTTGCCCAGCAGTCAGAGCCCATACATCTCACCCACGACGTGTGCGTGTACCCACAGCCCTATGGGTGATGCCTCTCAGGGTGACTGGAAGAGGCTAGTACATTTGGGATACCTGCATACACATAATCACCTACAATCCCTTCTTGGAAATTGGCACCCTTTTTTTCTTTTTTTTCTTTTTAATTTAGGTGCTAGAGTGGGTACTCCGAGTGTCAAATCTATCTTAGCCTGACAAGAAAAGGGGCAGTAACACAGGCATCTTACTAGGACACAAGGAAAAGCAGTCTTATGAATCTGCATTATGATATAGATTTTCAATCTTTCTTCGAGTGTCTTCGACCCAAGATCATTAATCAGGTTTTACAAACAAGGTTTTGCTTCCTCTGCACCAATCTTTCAAAATACATTGTTGTCCCTTGTCAGAAAAAAAAACCAAACATACAATTTAAATTAATGTGTTTTGCAAAAAAAAAAAAAAAAAAAAAAAAAAAAAAAAAAAAANAAAATAAAAAAATAAAACCAACCCACAACCCATGGGTTTCTTCTAGGGAATAAAAAGGATAAGAGCTTTAAAATGTTTGCAAACACTCTGCAGTCAAAGCATGCACCAGATATGGATGCAAAAATTCAAAGGCATTTTTTGAGTCAGAATAGCACTCCTTCCCCCCAGGTATTAAAAACTTTTGATGACAGAGTTGAAATTTTAAGAGGAAGGTAAAGTATCTTTACAATTCCACATTTCTAGCTCCCTAAAAACATATATCACAATTAAAATAGCCACAAATGTTTTTTAATCCTCCTTTATCCTCTCAAGATCCATAATTGCATTTTCATATTAACATTTTTTTCACTTTTAAAACAGATTCATCCCTTTTGCTAAATATTTATTAATATGACTAAACCAAGAATCCATCAGAAGCTTGGAAAACTAATTAAAGAAACTTTTTGTGAAAAAACAGCAGGAGTATACTCCACAGAAGAAATCCCAATCTGTCCTAACACTGTCCAGAATAAATACTTGCCAGTAACTCCTCAGCCACTAAACTATATGACAGTTATAAATATTGATGTTCTACTACAAATCCTCAACGGTTGTCCCTGCCAGAGATGATCTACAACAGCAAGTGAGAAAAGACAGAAGGAACTTGGCTAAAACACAGAAAGGCTTCAAAAAAACGACTAAGAGCCAGACACCCCTATGGAGCTTGTAGGGCCCTTGCTGGACCACTTGCCAGTGTATGTATTTGTATGTATTTGTGAACATGCCAGGCCCATGTGTGCAACAAACAAAATTACACAATATTTAAAGGCATTTCTGTTTCTTTACTGACTTCTTAAAAGAAAACTTAACCGGGAGCTTTATTTCTGGTTTGCATAGCAAATTTTAATGAACGGCACCATTTCCTAGCTAAAAATCAGAAAATGCACTTATGTGAATGGCATTTCCTTGAACTTCTAGCTTGTTGGTTGTTTTTTTTTTATTTCTCCTTTAAACTACAAAACTCACTCACTTTTGCATGTTCAGTACACCCTACTGCCACTTCACTAACTATTCTTGCTTTATGCAAGACACATTGTTAGAGCTCTAAAGCACTACTGGAGAGACAGGCATCTCCTTTTTGCCCCATTTGTTTTACCTGTCAAAAAGACCACTGGGAAGAATTAGAATTAAAAGCTTGGTGAATAGAGTTTAAAAAAACATGTGTATATATCGTCTCTCCACATATATATATAAAAACTATAGATTACAAATATTATTACAGATAACACGTTATATAAATACGTATTTATAAAATAAATATTTCTATATAAAAAAAAATCTGCAGCTTCTTAAATGTATGCAAGCCAGAGGCATATCCCCCATTTGTTATAATCGGAGACACACAGAGTTCAGCCTCTGCTTGAAAAAGCTCTAGCACGAACCAAAGTGCAGCGGGGTTGCTGGCCAGAGCAGCACATCCACCCAACATGCTGTAGTAGCAGGTTTTGATTACAGACCTGACGTCTCTACAAGTATCTTGGCAACACTTGTAATGCTGCTTAGTTTAGCCAGCCTAATTAACAGTGCTTCAATGAGACAAATAATTCCATGACTATCAGCACTAAAGAAGCCTACAAATTTCTACTTAGCCATTCCCAACCTCCAACTGAAGCTTTTCCTGCTACCAAAGATATTTAAAGAGGTTTCTCTTACATGGATTTTTCTAAGAACGCACATCTTGAATAGAGCCCTTCTCACCCAGGAAAACGAACCAAGTCTCTCCACTCAGCCACATATATTATTTAAAAAATAAAAAAAAACACCACACAACACTTGACTCTGACAAAACTGGGTCGATGTCAGCTGAGGGTAGAAAAAGAGTTAAGTGCGTGACTCACTGAGAAGTGTACGCAGGCAGTGTGAGTCTACAGGCCTCATTTTATACCTTCTACTGCCGCAAATCACTCAATTTTGGGAACAAAAGTTAACAGAATTAAGCCAAACTAGTATGGCTGATAAAACTCAAGATTTTCTCCTGTGAAAGTGGTCAAAACACCACATCTCTGGCTTTCTTTCAATAGTTCACTCATGTAACAAACACCACTCATGTCCGAGAGCCGTGCCTGAATGCTTCAGCACCTCTTATGGAAAAAAAATGGAAATAGATGAAAACAATAGACAACTGAGATTAAAAAGTCACAGGAGGGCATGAAGCCCTACTTCCAGCTAATGCTGTTTAAGGAGAGGAGCAACATCTCACTGCTAGAGCCTTTCCAGTGCTAGACACACGTCACACTCCAAACCCATTTGGCACAGGCAGCATAAGTAAACGCTTACTGCATTAAGCAAAATGTTTCCATAAAAAGGCTACTACTAGCAGCACAGAGAATTAAAATTAGAACCTTTATAAAATATACTGCCTAATTTTCGAGATGGGCCAGCACAAGCAGCAGAAATTAGAATGAGAGGAGGAAGAAAACTAGAATCAAGTCCAGTTTCAGAGTTATATTCACACAGGATAAGAGGAGGTTTTTTGGGGGTATTTTTGGGGGGCAGGAGAGGGTTGTTGTTTTGACGCTTGAGCTGTTACTGACAAGCTTAAAAATCTGTAAGTACTTCCTCTTACGTCACGTTTCCCATAGACACCAGTAGGGATTTTCAATATATGCCTGCTCCCTCAGCTTTTAACGCTTCTTCAGGAAATTACAATATTATAATCAAACAGGAACTAAATAAAATACCAAGATACAGTACATTATTAGGTTCTGTTTCTTAAACACCATTTATTTCACCCATTTTCCAAACCTATAACTGACCAGCTAAAGGATACCCACGCTTCAGAATTAGAAAGCAACACATAGTAATTTAAACATCATTTAATTCCTAATTGCATTCCTGCTTCAAATCTAACTTCAGGCTCTGTTTTCTTCTCCTCCATTGCAAACAAAAAATCAGCATGGGAAGCCTTCATTTTGTTTGTTCACTTCCATTCTCCAGTTACGTGTCCTCCTTCAGTAACCAGATAAGGGAAATTTCAATCAATCCTTTCCCCACCCTTTTTATACTACCTCAGAAAAGGTCTTTCTTCGGGCAAACACAAGCAGAAAGTATAACTTGGTTTTGGTAAGCAAAGCAGTGAACAAAATAAGACATCAAATTCATGAAATAACCTCACAGCATGGCTGACACAACACTCCCCAGCACAGTCCGCTGTCACCAATATACAGAATCACTTGCTTTTGGCCCCTGGAAGTTGAGTTGGTCTCTTTTGACTCTACCCTTCCATGGCTTCAGCAAGTGAGGAAGGGAAGTCCAACCTTTCTTTTTAGATCACAGAACATCGGGAGTTGGAAGGGACCTCAAAAGATCATCTAATCCAACCCTGCCAGAGCAGGATCACCTCAATTAGGTCACACGTAGATGAACATTTTGCTTGGTGGTCAGGACACAGCAAGGAAAATTAGGAGTAAGCCATGTAAGTCAAAGCAGCACTGAACTCAAGTGCTCTGCTTACTGGGGCCGTGTTTAATAGTGGGTCTCCTACAGGCATACATATAAACTCGTTCCCTATGATGGTCAGAAGGGCAAAGGTGGGGAGGGAAGGGCAAGCTTTTCCTCATTCCTTCTCTACCTCCTTTTGTAGAAACCATCAATAGTCAACTCTTTGAAAGAACATCCACAGGGGACACTGAATGCTAAGGATTCCAAAAGGACCAGACACTTTCATGGCCCACCCTTACCAACTGGTGGGATTTCAGCCAATGCTTCTCCAAGACAGTCACTGGACTGACCAGCCTCGAGGCGATGAGAACCATGGCCATGCCATGGTGTAACTCAGTGTAACTCAGCAAGCTGTAACACACCCTGCCACTCAAAGCAGTAAGGCTCCATAGCTGAAAGCCACAACTAACTTGTAAGCAAGAGACTTGGATGCAATCCTCTACATCACTGTCTTAAAATACATCACAGAGAAACACACCGGTAGCACGAGAACTGTGGAAAAACAGCAAGAGCACTGGAAGTGGACACCTTCCTCTAGACACAGATTCTAACTTGTTGCACAATGAAACACTGAGGAAGCTGGATCCTATTCTGGATTCATGAAAAATATAACAAGCTCCCAGCAGACTCCAATATAGGATGGAAACTATCAGCTTGGCATCTCCGACAAACCCTGGGATCGACATCAAGATCCCTCATCACTCCACCTCCTTTCCCTTGCAAGTCAAGGGCAGCTGGTGATGGCAACGGGGCTTCTTCACAAATGTGGATTTCTTGTATTCCTTTGGGCTAAACACACTTCCATTTCCAAACAAGGTACTGAAATGCTAAAATGATTTATGAGAGCAGGGACTAATTCACAGTGCTGCACAGCAGAGCAATCATGCAGTTGATGACTGTGCTGGAAGCAGCTACCAGATTTCCTCTCAAGCCATGAGAGGAGATGCAGCAGCAGCTAGTGAGGAACCACAGTGTGCAGACCTCTGCCAGCTCAGAAGGTGGCAAGCTGGGAAGTGGACTGCTCCATGTAACGGAGGTCTCAGATTCTGTCTTCACATGTCTCATGGCAAAACCAGAACCTCTACAGCTTTTCAGCAGGGTGAAAGATTGCCCAAAGCATATTTGTAGAACACGTTCAAGCTGTACTTTGGTCTTGCAGTATCCTAGCACCAAGTCTGTTGTGAGTACTAATGGCAGACAGCACAGGGGCAGACATTCCAGAAGAAACCCATACAAAACATGAATAAAATGACTACATTGCCTGACAAGACAAAGGCCTGACAAGACAAAGTAATAATGAAAGATCACAGTTCATTTACCCTAAACATAACCAGGTTAACAGTCATCTCCACCTCCAGTGGATGCTTTACAGCTCAAGAGGAGAGATCAGCCAGGCACACAGGTTGTGGGGGAAGGGTCTACAGGAGACAAAGCAAAACCAATAACCGAAGTCTCACTGAAGCTGGTGTTCAACATCTACCAGCTACATTTCTGGTCCCCATTTTCAAAGCACATGTCATTTTCTGAACTACTGTCAACAACAGACCAGTTATATGTCCTAGTCTCAATTATTACCATCCTTTTTATAAAAATTACAAGACAAGTATCCACTGTCAAAAAGCAGCACTGAACATCAAAAGGCTGCCATTCAGCAAAATCCTGACAGACTAGAGAATTAGATGAAGAGGGACCAAATGAGACAAAAGAAGGGCAAGTGTAGGGTCCTCTACCTCAGGAGGAATAATCCCAAGCATCTGTACAGGTTAAGAGCTGACCTGCTGGGAAGCAGCTCTGCAGAAAAGGATCTGGGAGTCTCTTGGGAGAGCCTCCATAAGCCAGAAGTGTGATCTCATGGCCAAGAAGGTCAGTGGCATCCTGGAGTATATCAAGAAAAGTGTGGGCAGCAGGTCAAGGGAGATTGCCATCCCCCTCTACTCTGCCCTGGTGACACCACATCTGGAGTACTGTGTCCAGCTCTGGGCTCCCCAGTTCAAGAAAAAGAACTACTGGAGAGAATCCAGTAAAGAGTTACAATGATGACTGGGGGATTGAAACATCTCCCCTATGAGGAAAGGCTGAGGGAGCTGGGTCTGATTAGCCTGGAGAAGTCTGAGAGTGGATCTCATCACTGCTTATAAACTTCTAAAGGGTGGATGTTAAGAGGATGGGGCCAGGCTCTTCTCAGTGGTGCCCAGTGAGAGGACCAAGAGCAATGGACACAAACTGGGACATAGGAAGTTCCCTCTGAAGATGAGGAAAAGCTTGCCCACTCTGAGGGTGATAAAGCACTGGGACAGACTGCCCAGAGAGGTTGTAGAGCCTCCTTCTCTGGAGATCAACAAAATGTGTCTAGACATGATCCTGTACCTGGCCATGATCCTGTGCCATCTGCTCCAGGTGATCCTGCTTTAGCAGTGGCTGGGCTAGACGATCTCCAGAGATCCCTTCCAACACCCACAGTTTAGTGAATCCAAATGCTGCTCTACCAAGTGATGTATTAAATGGGTTGCCTCATACCATTTCCTGGCAGGCAAGGTTTTACTTTCTCTTTCATGTCAATTAAGAAGAGGCAACAAAGTTAAAGAGTGCTTGATGACATAGCCATTAGAGTACAGTGCTGGAAGGGAATATCTTTCTGCCTTTAAGAGAGTCCAGAAAACATCTGCTACAACAAAATACAGATTCATCAAAAGTTAAATGCATTTGCCATTTGGGGAAAAGCAAAACAAAGCAAAACAAAACCCCATGTTTAATCTCACTAATGAATTTATAGCATGCATTTTTCCAGTATACAAGAGTATTGGTGGGAGGTAGTATCTTTTTTTAGAGCAACTGATATAATTAGAAAAATAATTCTATGTGTAATCATAACATTTATTTCAGTGCTGCAGATGCCTAATCTCTGCCCACAAATCTTGCCTTATCTGTGTACATCACACAGAGAAGGGGATGTACCTACTTTAATAGAATACACAACAAAAAAAAAAAACACAAAAAAAACCCTCAAGTATTGCAACATAACCACCTAATTCTTTGCTTCCAACAGAGGTCAAAAAAAAAAAAAAAAAACCCAGAAGAACTCATCTGTTAAAAGGTAGGATGTTGGGAAAACAAGAAAAACAGCCATCAGAAAATATTTCTAGCCAAGCACACCTCAAAATCCTCTAAATGATCTTATGTACTTTAACAGAAAAGTCAGGTTTCAAAGAGGACACAAAACTAAGTTCTAAGTTCTCCCTCTGCTCTCATCAGACTGTGGTCTATCAAATTTGATGTCAAAAAGGCAGAATATTTTCTTCAAGTCTTGAGTAATACAACAGATTAATCTGCAAGCTAGCAAAAAAAACTACAGAAATTTATCTGTTAATAAACTCATTTGGAGCCTTCAACACAGTGTTTCATATTTAGAGGGATTTTAATGTAAGGATCCAATATTACTTCTCTACAAAGTATAATTTGGTTTAATAATTCAATCATGAATTATGCTCACAGAAGGTTTTTAGAGAAGGTTAAGTATTCTTAAGACACTGAAGTTGCAAAGTTGTGTGTGTTCTCAGAAAGTATTTTACATACCATTTGCCATTATGGAGAAAAAGTAAATTCTTAAACTTTCAGTAACATCCCCTTTACTGTGAGCACACAGTTTGCTTTGGTTTCACAGTGAGTGGCACAGACCTCTCTGTGACATAATCTCTCTGTGATAGTACATGGCAGTACATGCTGGTTCCAACTGCACAGTGCTAGTTCCTCCAGGATTTACAGCAAGACGTGCAAAACCACCTTCGTGCTATCAACGTTAGAAGCACAATTAAATGTCCGAGGGTGAATGAACAGCACAAATCATGACAACTCTATTTGCATCATTAAAAACATCGAGAGTTGAAATCCTTGATATGCCCCCTACAGAACCACAGAACAGCTGAAGTTTGAAGGGACCTCTGGAGATTATGTAGCCCAAACCCCTTGCTCAAATCACAGGTCACCTAGAGCAGGTCACCTGGGATCATAACTAGTCAGGTTTTGAGCATCTCCAAATGCTCAGAGGGAGACTCCGCAACCTCTACGGGCTACACGTGCCTGTGTTTCACCACCCTCACAATAAAAAAACATTCTAATTTCAGATGACATTTCCTGTTTCAGCCTGAGCTCTTTGCCTTTTGTACTGCCATGGGGCATCACTGAGAAGAGTTTTGTCGTACTTACAGCCTCCCATGAGTATTTATACACACCAATAAGATCCCCTGTGTTTTTTCTTCTCAAGGCTAAACTATCCCAGCCTCCTCTCATGTGAGATATGCTCCAAGCAGTTAATCATCCTTGTGGCCCTTTGCAGGACCCAGCCCAGTATGCCTTCCTCTTCTGGGAAGCCCACCACTGGACACAACACTTCAGGTGTGTCTTCCCCAGTGTTAGCCAGTGGAGAAGGATCACCTGTTGGCAATACTTCTAAGCAGACCAGGATACTGTTGGCTGCCTTTGCCATAAGGGAACATTGCATACTCCCTAGGAGTATGCATGACCTTGTCTCTCTCTTTACTGAGCTTCATGAGATTCCTCTTTGTCCATTTCCCCAGGCTATCAACATCCCTCTGAATGGCAGCATAAACATCTTACTAGCCACATCCAAGCAGATCCCTGAACATGTCAAAGCCTGTTTCCTTAAGTCCAGGATTGTGATGCTGCTTTTTGCCCTGTTCCATTCTCTCAGGATCTTGAACTTCACCATTTCATCTGTTACTACATCCACTGCAGCCCTGACCTTCACATCTCAACTTGTTCTCAACCTGTATACGAAGTCCAGCAGAGCACCTCTGTCTACTGACTGCTTGATCACCCATGTTAGGACACCATCAATACAATCCAAAAAGCTCTGGGATTACTTATGCCTTTTTATGTTGTCCTTCCAGCAGGCATCAGGGTGGTTCAAGACCACCATGAGAACCCGGGCCTTTAAACATGAGGCTTCTTCTCAGTTATATTCCAGTCAGCTTCTTCCTTCTTCCAGGATTCATCTACTACTACTTCTTGATCAGGCAGTCTACAGCAGACACCAATCCCAACCTGCTGTCAGCCATCCCAAGACAAAGCTTCATGCATCCTTGCCGTTCCCTCAAATGATGGGCAACTCCTCACCCTTGCCTTCCTGGACTCCCCTTCTTAAAGAACTTGTATTCATTCACTTCAGCACTCCAGTCATGTAAGAGAGCCCACCATGTCTCTGTGATTTCAATTACATGTATAAATTAGAAAAACGGAAATGAAACTTCCAGGTATTTACCTCCTAAGGAGTGATGGTTACAAACCATAAGCACAACTATAAGACAGGTATAGTGTGATATAATCTCTTTCCACAGCAGATTACTGGCCATCAAACAAGGGTCTTTCAAGGCTTATGGTTGTATAATGGGAGAAAGTATGGTAGAACAGCAAAATTTAGTCTAAAAGTGCGAAGGTTTTTCTCCCCTGGGAAAGAGGTGTGGCATCAGAAGAACAGAGAGACTCTTTCTTGAGGAGCTTTCACAAGATTTTGGTATGATAACAGCACCCTGGATTCCAGCACCACACACAACAGAGATCCAGGCTGCCTCAGCCAAATGCCAAGCAACAGCACGCCATCGACTTCTCTAGCACAGAAACTGGGACACAGGAGGCGGCCAGGGTTTAAGCAGGTCTCTCATGGAAGTGGTCTCACATCAATCAAGTAACACTACAGAGAAACTTCAGCATGTGACACCAAGAAGAAAAAAAACAACACACCAATGACAGATGCAATTCTGAATCATTTCACTTCTGTGTTTGAGCGTACAGATTGTATCAGATTAGGTTCACAAACACTATATAAAATCATCCCCACAAGAGAAAGAGTTCAGCTGAACCTCAAGCTAAACTAAGTGCATACCCTAATCTTTTGCTGTTGAACCTTTCACATGAACAACGTCTGCAACAAGTCTCAAAGGAAAGTGGGTTTTATCCTTGGAGTAGAAAAACAGCAGCAAGACAAAACAGCGGCAAAACAACAGTTAGGAGCTATTTTCACCACCCTCCAATGCAAAGAATGCTAGTGATTTAATATAATAGCTAAAATATAATACTGCATTCAAGGGTTCATTTAAAAAATATCTTCCTTTTTGTGTTGGGTTTTTTTTTCTTTTTTCTACAAAATAGCAGGGGGAAAAATCATGCAGAGATCCAGTTTTGTACCGCCAATTCCACGCACAGAGAAATTAAGTTGACAGGATGTATTGGCCCTTAAATTCTAATGTATAGGAGCAGGAATCAACATTTAATCAACTACAGGCTGATCTGTTGAATTGAAAAGCATTTTATTTTTATCTGATGCTTTTCATTAGAGAAGCTATTGAAATGCATTGTGCAGAATGTGTTATTTTCTTCTCTCAAAGCAATTTGCCAGAAAGCCTACTCTTCAGTGAAGTATAGTTTTTGACATGTACCAAATGATACACTACACATTACAGCTTCAGCTGAAAAAGCCCTCACATTTTCGTTCCCAAAGAAAATAAAAATGCTCTAGGACCATAAAAAAAAAAATCATCACCACAAACTAAATTTTTAAGTCGCTCTGTGCACACTGGTGCCACGCACTGTGGGGGATTTCCAATCAAATCAGATGTACCAGATATTCAAGGAAAGGCGCTTAGGATCCAGCGGAGGAGGAATTACTTAAGCAGGTAAGTGTATACCACCAGACCTACACAAAGCCCTTCCTTTTGAGACCGAAGGGTGCAGCTCTTGAATTTGTCTTGTAAAGCAGAAGTGGTGAGAAGCATGCTGACAGCTAGAAATTGCTGTTCTGTGGGAAAACAGCCACATCTGCCAAGAAAGACTATAGAGACTTCAATATTGTGGAAAACCACTGGCAGCTTAATAGCACACAGCCTGCTCCTCCAGCACATCCCACCAGGCTGGCTCATCCCACAGGAAGGGCAGAGGAGGGAACCTGGGAGGCAGCAGAAAGGAAGGGGAAGGAGCTGCAAAGGGGGAAAAAATAAAATGTTTGCAAGGGTAGCTGAGAATCTGGTACAGAAGGGACAGGAGGGGAAGCAAAGAATGAGAAACACAAGGCAGATGGAGCTGTTTAGGTCGGAGGAAGTGAGCAAGACCCTGGGACATCAAGGACGGGGGAGGATGGAAAAGTATGAACATGCAGGGCAAGGAATCCGAGACGCCTGTGGAAACGGCAGAGAAAGGTCGCTGTCAACACGAGCACATGTTCTCCATCACGTAATAGGGGAGGGAAGAAAGGATCCAGGGATCCAGCACAACAGTTAAGGAGACCTGGGAAAAAAAAAATTTAAAAAATNAACTGAGTTAGCCCATTCTCTTCCTGGTCCACATTTCCATTAATGCACAAGGAAGCAACAAAGGGAGAAGCGGAAGAAGAGGGCTCTGCCTCTTGAGCATTTCTTTTCAGGTGTTTTCCAGATGAACCCTTCCCAACCACCCCGCCGTTGGAAAGAGGTGAAAAGTTCTTTCATATGTTTAGGTCAACCAACACAACCAAAATAAAGCCAATAAAGTAATCTTTTCAAAATAATTCCAGTCTATTTCTTGTTTCTTCTCTCCCCGGAACACTTCGGATGACTGTGACATCATACAGTACTGCTGGGTCTTTCTGCTAGTCCCTTCCCATTGAGGTGCTGCAGCAACTCCTTTAAGTTGTCTTCTGTATTTTGAGGGGCTTCTGTGTGTTTGTTTCATTGGGGGTTTCTCAGTAGCACCCTAAGATACACCCTGCTAAGATAATACCCTAAAATACATCCTTGAGAATAACAGAGGGTTTAAGTATGCTTGCAAAGACTGAAGACTAAACACAGTCTAAGACTACTGGTTGGCTGCACCGCNAAGGAGACCTGGGAAAAAAAAAATTTAAAAAATCAGAGTACAGACAGACACAGGAAACCAAAAGGATCCCTGTGTTGGAGTAGAAATGGGCTATCTTTAAGTTGCTGTACAAATAAAAATTATTAGTTAGAATTCCTGAGAGGCTGACAGCTATAGCTTAGNGGAAAGAGGTGAAAAGTTCTTTCATATGTTTAGGTCAACCAACACAACCAAAATAAAGCCAATAAAGTAATCTTTTCAAAATAATTCCAGTCTATTTCTTGTTTCTTCTCTCCCCGGAACACTTCGGATGACTGTGACATCATACAGTACTGCTGGGTCTTTCTGCTAGTCCCTTCCCATTGAGGTGCTGCAGCAACTCCTTTAAGTTGTCTTCTGTATTTTGAGGGGCTTCTGTGTGTTTGTTTCATTGGGGGTTTCTCAGTAGCACCCTAAGATACACCCTGCTAAGATAATACCCTAAAATACATCCTTGAGAATAACAGAGGGTTTAAGTATGCTTGCAAAGACTGAAGACTAAACACAGTCTAAGACTACTGTTGGCTGCACCGCAAAACGGAGCGTGGGTTTAGGGGGTGTATTAGAGCAAACCAAACAAGGAACATTTTTCATCACCACTTAACAGAAACAATGGCAGGGAGAAATGCGGGAGAAGGGGGTAAGCACATGTATCCCACACAAGTTGCCCCAACAACTTGAGAGAAGTGCAGGGAGCTCATGTATTCCAACATGCCACTTGCTGACATTTATCTGCTTCAGAAAGCTCTGTGTTTGAAGGGATGAAAAAAATTGGGCAAGTGGAAGGCAGGTGTCTGGAGATAAAACCATCAGGGGTATCTGAAACTTGCCATGTGGCCAAACTGGGCAAAGAATTCACCAATATCTACTTGATTACAAGACCTCCTGCCTGCTGTGACAGCCCCTTTGGACCGCAGCAGCCCATACTGGGAAGATGAGGTCTGAACTACCAGTGCTGGAAATGGAGAGCAAGGCACCTGAGTCTTCCTCATCCATCCAACTACAGCAACTTCTGCTGCACAACACCACGTCCAAAGGGCAATTCACTGTTATTTCAAGGTGAGCCTTTACAGCAGCACTTCCCAAGGAGGATCACCACCATCTCAGTGACACAAACACCTTATCGGTGTTACGGGATGTATGACAGCATCAGACTGGCCTACAGATGATTCACCAGGAATCACCACAGATCACTGCAGAGTTCATCAAGTACAAGAACACATCCAATGGTCCGGCCACTGAGTTGGAACAATCAGACACTGAGAGTTGAACAAGTCTCTTGGCTTTCCTAGGCCTGAACTGAGCCCAAACCCAGTTTCATTTTATGCATATAGAGAGGAAACTTAAGGTAGGGTAAGACTAATACAATGCATTAGACTGGATTAAGGGTGTAATGACCAGTAAGATATATAATGAACTATACGCCCTAACGGTTTCCATCGTGTTTTCTCTGCAAGAGGTATGATGTACTCCTGCTTTTTATACCCATTTCCAACTATATCTGTAGTTTGCACTGACGCTGTTATTTTAATATAATGGAAAATAAACCCCATAGCTCCTTTCCAAACAAGGATCTTCCACTATTCTCCTCAGCCAGATTCTTCTAGCATAACTTTTAAAAACCATTTGCTGGAAGATATTTTAAATGAGGACCTTCCCATCCATTTCCAGATTCAACAGATTAGTTGCACTTCCAGGACTGCAGCTGCATTTTTGTACCCAAAACTCCTACAGAGTCAACACTTATCTGAGATGATGGCACTATATTTCGTTTATCAGAAAACATTAATAAGGAGCTGACGAGTAAAGTTCATAGGTCTGTGCAGGAAGCCCTAATAAAAATGCCTTCCTGCATTGCTGATAAGGCACAGAGTGCTCTGTTCAGATACTGCAAGTATGTGATTGTATTTTGTCAGGTTCCTCCTAGTCCAGCCAAAAACCCACAAACATATTCTGACAGACTATTTAGGCACTCCGGTAATCTGACCCATGTGCATAAAGAAAAACAACAAAACTACAACAAACAAACACTTTCTAACTTAAACTTTCTCCTTGATTCTGCTGCAATGCCAAGGAGCCTGAGTTGTTGGGGTCCCTCAGCTATTTTTACATGTGTGGGACTTAATATGCACTCATGCATAGGCAATGGAAAGAAACAGTCTCTCTAGGCATCACAGAACCAAAAAAAAAAGTGTATATCATATACTGCAGCTCACAGAAGAGGAGAAATAATAAACAGTTGCACTCTACTATCTGGGACCTGTAAGGGGAATCGGCCAATCCAAGTTGTCCATCCCTTCTGGACCAGGGCTGTGGCATTTACAGAAATACATACCGTATAATACCATTAAAAAACAGACATCACCGCTTACATTTGTATATAGCAACCAGTTTATAGGGCATTTATTATTAAAAAAAGCCAAACAAACAAACAAAAAAGAAACCCACAGAGCACCATAAGGTCTCCACAGGACTTCAGTAGAATCACGTTCAATGTCACGTCAGTAAGAAGCATTCAAGACTTAAAGCCAAAACTTAAGAAGAAAAGTCTAGTATAAAAAGAAAGGGACTCCCCAGTCTAGTCTGTACACCAAGCCCGCAGAGACTGCTGGAAGTAAAAGCAGCACCCATTCAGAGGCCATGGAAACCAGTTTTGCTCTCCTTCAGGAGGCTATAGAGCTCAGTCACAAGATGCAAACCTGTGCCTAGGTTTTTTCAAAAGAAAAAAAAAACCAAACAACTTTAATCCATCTGTTTAACTGAACATCTTTACTACTGTCTGTAGGAAAACTTCTCCGCCATGATTACTCTTACTGCCTAGAGTGAAAAAAAGAAAGTTTATGTGAGTGAACTGAGTTTAAAAAAAAAAAAAGAAAAGCAAGACTGTTTGAGTTTGGGTATGAACAGACCAACTTTGATTCAAGTGGAAACAAAGGTGCTTTTGAAATTTTTTCTGGCTAGTTAGTTCAGTTTCTTGGACTTCAAGTTAGTAAGAGCTCCACGCTTTAAAGGTGCAGCTTCCAGATAACACTTCCCCTCCAACATCTAACTCTACCAACCACAACTCACAGAGAGCTTCTGAGGTGTCCCAAGTTTAACAAGGCAATACTAAAAGAAGCCCTCGGTTCATCACGTCAGAAGTCGAGCACGCCTCCCACTCGGTCTGTACCCGGGGAGCCGAGCTGCCCTCGCCACGCTCACTATGATGGAGTTCCTCCACCAAAACCAGTGCACACCAGCCGCAGAGGCACGCTGGCGGGTACCACCTCAGCGTCGCAAAACCACCTCGAACTGGAAGTCACTTCACCTTTGGCGATACAAACAAATAAAGGATTCCGCACAAAAACCTGGCAACAAGAAGCAAAACACCGACAGCTACGTGGGGCTCAACACGGACTAAACCACAAAGCTTGTTCGCCTCTCGCGTGCGGCCTGACCAAGTTTCCAGGAGTGGAAGGCAGAAACGGGAACGCTGTTACCGGCCAGAGGGTTTTATGTTTTCCCATCCCCGTACACAGCTGATAATATCTACTGAAAGGGGGAAAAAAGAGGAGGGTGTAATACGCTCCAAGGTCTCGTAATTCCGATGACGTGAATGTTAATCACTACACGTACTCGCACCCTGTGGCTCCAGCCCCGACCCTGTGCCCTGCGCTCCGCACTGTTCTCCCGCAACACGCCGATCTCCAGCGTTCGCTCCCACCGACTACCACCGGGAAACGCCAGCCCCGCGGCCCCGGCGCGCCCCTAACTCCCGGCCGCCCACACCGCGCGGGGCCACAGCACCCCCGGCCGCCCAGGAGACCCTCAACGGGGCCTGGGGCCGGACGCGGAGCCGCTTATCCCGTCGACGCGGGGCCGGGGAGCTAGGCGGGCACCTGCCGGGACGGCTCACCTGCGACACCCC
>VXBZ01006125.1:331121-426794 GCA_013399135.1 Heliornis fulica
CTCCCCGGAGGGGCATCGCGGGGCGCCGGGCGCAGCGGTGCTGCTGCCGGCCGCCGCGCATTCCCGCGCCTGACCCGGAACACGGGCTGCCTCTCCCCCTCCCTCCTCTCCTTCTCCTCCTCCTCCTCCCCGTCCCGGCTGACATCAGCGGGGCCGGGCCCGGCCGCCCCGCCCCGGCCCGCCGGCCTGCCCGAGGAGGCGGCCATCCGCCCGCACGGTATTTCACCGCCTACCGCCCCCTCGGCGCCGCCGCCTCGCCCCGGGGCAACCGGGAGCGGGCACCCGCACAACTTTCCGCCGAGGGGGAAGACGCGCCGGCACGGAGTTTCCCCCGGCTGGAAGTGCAAAGTTCCGCCCAGGAGTAGAGGGGCTGCCGCGGTCCGAGGAGGGTGCGGGGTGCGGAGACGGGCAGCCGCCTCGGGTCGGTGTGCCGTGGCTGCCGGCGGTGGGACGGGGAGAGGCAGGGCCGTGGGCCAGGCGGTGTAACGCGGGTTGGAATGAGCGGGAACGCCGCGGCACGGATCGAGCCGCCCGGTTTCGCCTGGGCCGAGACAGGCTGCGCCTCAGCTGAGGTGCTGGCGAACGGCACGGCGCGGGAACGTGCGCAGGCTACACCTGACATCCTCCTTTCCAGATCGCTGTCTGGACAGGAGCGCGACACAGTGCAGGGAACGCCGTTTAGGTACCGTGGCCATTGCGGAGGCTGTTTTCACAGAATCACAAGGTTGGAAAAGACCATTAAGACCCTCGAGTCCAACTGTACCTTTCCTCTCCAAACCATATCCCTGAGCACCTCATCTGTCTTTTAAATACGTCCAGGGATGGTGACTCCAACACCTCCCCGGGAAGTCTCTTCCACACCCGACAAGTCTTTCAGTGAAGAATTTCTTCCTCTCAAACTACTTTGCTGTGGCATTAAAAACTCTCGGTATCTCTCCTCGAGGCCCTCTGAAACAAGGTGTTTAAATCCACCTTCAAAAGAGCTGATTGTAAGGTCAGAAGGGTTAGCAAAGGTAAATACACGGCAGCCCTCCTCATCCCTTGGCGTGTGGGGCCGTGCGCTCAGCTCCAGCAACAAAACATGGTCTCAGAGGCTCTCTGGTTGTGTAATAGCAATTTTGTAATCTACTCAGTGACATAAAACACTTTTGCGAGCAGGCACTTAACATCAGAGCAGCTCTTGAAATATTTCTAATATCTTGCATAATTATAACTGGGCGCAGATACAGGAACAGGGGAGGGGGGGAAGTTTGTTGTAGGTGTGCCTGTTCTTCAATCCCGGCACAGCACTGACAACACCTATAAAACTGCAGTGTGTTTATTGTTATTTTAGCTTAAATCGGCTGGCAAGCCTTGCTAGCTACACTTCTTCAATTTCTGTGGGAACTGGAGGGATCTGCCTGGTTTAGCTTTTTAAAAGGTTTTTTTAGGACCTTGTACACTGCTGCTCTCCGATGACCTCTAGAACAAGAAACTTGAAAGCTGTTGCCATTTTCTTGTAAGTACCTAAAAAAAAATGGTTCAGAACTGGCAGTTTCTGCCATTGATATATGCAGTAATTACAAAACAAACCAAAACCCAAAACGGATCCTCCTGATGCATCTAAATAAAGTATGTAAAGAAACCTGCTAGCCCATTGGGAAAGAACTAAAGATTTGCTGACATGATACCAACTGAACTGAAGTGGTTCTTTAGAATGCCACAGGAAATGATCTGACTTCTGACCATGCCATGATTAAAAATGTGTGTTGGAGAGGCAGTGTTGGCATTTCACCTCGGAGGACTGTAACTGGGATCCAAACATAATTTCCGTTTACTACAAGTGTAGTTTGTAGCATACACAAAAAACTCCACTGAGATTCACAGAATCACAGAATGGTCTGGGTTGGAAGGGACCCCAAGGATCATCAAGTTCCAACCCCTGCCACAGCTAGGGCCACCAACCTCCAGGCCTGCATCCAGACAAGGTTGCACAGGGCCCCAACCAACCCGGCCTTGAACACCTCCAGGGTTGGGACATCCACTACCTCTCTGGGAAGCCTGTTCCAGCACCTCACCACTCTCTTCATAAAGAGCTTCCCCGATATCCTGAGATTGATCTTTTTCATCCCGCACTTGAAAGGAAGATCATTGACTGATGGTATACTCTGAATGGGGCTAGGAGATTAAGGGTTTTTTTTCAGCACATATACAGTATTTTCAATGTGTCTACAATATTTTGAGGCAAAGACTTCCTCATCTCCCACAGTACCCATGGAGGCTCATAATGTTCATAAATGTGTTCCCATGTGTTTGGAAATTGGGTGGATACACATGAGCACTCTCAGGCCTCCGCAGTCTTGGGGCTGTAAATAAACTGGAAGATGGGGGAAAATCAAATAAAGGTGTGGCACATTGGCACAGAGCTCAGCAAAAGCAGGGATACAGGAGGCTGGCCAGCAGATCTTAGAGGTAGAGATGGGAAGAGCCATCTCCATCACACTGGAACCCAGGCAGTGGCCATTGCCAATGCACTTCTTCCAGCAGCTAGTGCAGCCAGTCCTCCCTGCAGGCAATCAGAGGGGACAGGTTCAGAAAATCAAGCTTCTCATGGCAGCTCCAACCCAACCCCTGACACAGGAGGTCTTGAACCAGACTCAGGGAACATGGTGTTCTCAGCAGAGACCAACCAAGATCTACTGCCACGACTGCCTTGCCTAAATTCAGTGACCACTACAGCTCCTCAGTGCCTTTATTTCTAGGGAACCCTCTGGAGAAGTGGGACTGCAGGGGACCTGTGCGACAGGGACATGAAGGGAAGGGCTGACACTGACTGACCTCCATATACATAGAACATGCTGTCCTATATGGGACTACATTGCAGAGGTGGGGTGACATCAAAGCATTTGAAATTGAAGAATATGACTTGCTTGATTGCCAAACAGAAGAATGAACAGTTTGAGCCCTGAGCTCCAGCTCTTAAGAACAGGCTCTTTGTGAGTGGCACTTTGGGACCTCCTGTGCACCTTCTGCGCAGCAAGAAACATCCTCATTCTCCCACAGTTGACACCAATAAAAGCTCCAGTGGTGACCTCAGTGGGAGGGATTTCATGCTTGTGGTGTCCCCTGTCCTCCCGCCTTCTGTGCCTGTGGGAGAAATGCCCAACACACCCTGCAGACAGAGAGTTTCAGATCCCACCACACGGAACTGACTCAGAGGCTTGTAAATAGTTTCAGTCTTTCTTGCATGACACAGACATGAAGTTTGCCATGAGATGTCACTTCTGCAGATGCTGTCATGTGTCTCATGACTAGGTCTCACTGTGACAAGTCTAGACAGTAACAGGAGGGTGACAGTGACTATCGTGTGAGTCTGTAAGCTTTAATGAAGGATGAGGCAAACTATTTTCATGCTTCTCATGAGTGTCAGGGAGGCCAGGGGACAGAGTGATGGCAAGAGAGCTTAATATTTATTTATGAGATCTGCCTTCACCAGCTGACATCTGATGTAAGGATAAAGAAGTCCTTCTCTAAGATGAGCAGCTACTGTCACAGGATCTTTGACAAAATCCTTGGGCACTTAGGACATCAAATCAGTGCTAGTGGCTCCAATCCACTGCACACCTAAAGATACAGCCTGAGGCTGTGGTATGGAAATTGTCATCACAGAGGCCAAGAGGCAAACCAGCACTGTTGTTGAACATCATCCTGAGCAAGTAAACCTGTTCAGCTTCGGTCAGAACAGTGAGTTACTAGTCTCTAATGTTCTGCTGCACTAGAAATATCCGCAATAAAAGATCTTTCTCTAAAGCAATAAAAGATCTTTCTCTGTAACCTGCGTGGCCACAAGAGTGACTTTATGTCAGCGCAAGTTTTGGTGGGACAGGTCTTTGAAAAGGGATGGGAAAAGAGAATTGGGATGCAATAGAGTAACTGTAAGATGTTACCAGGCACACAGGTATTGCAGGCAGCAAATTGCTGACTGAGGTTCGTACCCACAAAGACCTGACAGCCTTATGACTTGGGGCAATTGTGCCTCTCACGGCTAGAAGTGTCTCCCTGGGGGTAGAAGTATTGCCCCCTCCACCAGCAGCAGTGCTGTTGTGTTACACATGCTCAAGGCAAGGCAAGATGTGGCTCACATGCAGAAGAAAGCAAGGGCTGTTGCTCTCCCAGTCCTGCAGGGGATTACTTAGCCCCGCACTGACAGTTGGATAACCATTTGGTTTTTTTTTTTCTTTTTTTGTAGCACAGTTACATAAATCTTTCCATTTCTATCCTTTTTATTTTTTCCCCTTTTGGTACTTCTAACAGCATTTTAGTATTTATATGTATTGGTTGGCTGAATTTTAGTTACTTGGGACAAGTTAATATTATTTTTAAGACTCTGCCAGCAATTCCATGAGACTTCAAGCTGTATGAAGTCTGTAAGACAGGTAATGCTGCTAACTTGCAAGAGCAATGAATGAGTGTGAGAAGCAGCTTCATGCTTCTTTCCTGGCAGTCCCCTTTGTTCAGCCTTGGGTGGACAAGGTCATACTTCTGCAAACTCTGCTTCAGAGAACAGATGAAGTCTGTTCTCAATGTGATACCACAGTTCACATTTCTTTCTTTCACACTGTGATCGAGCAACCCACATTAGGTTTTGTGGCAGCCACTGTTGCCCCCATTAAACAGCGTTAAGGTGCATATAAGCAAATGCTGCACCATGTTGGGGTTTAGTGGGGCTGGCAGCCAAAACAACCACACAGCCCTTTGCTTACTTCCCCCACAGTGGGATAATGCCGTGAATCACAATGAAAAAGGTAAAACTCACATGTTGAGATAAAGACAGTTTAAAAGGACAGGAAAAAATATATAATAATAAATAATGATGAAAAAAGAATATACAAGTGGTGCACAGCCCATTCACTCACTGCCCAGAGCCAACTGATGCTCAGCTAGTTCCTGAGCTGTGCCACCTCCCAGCCAATTCCCCCAGTTACATATGGAGCACAAAGCCATATGGTATGTAATATCCCTTTGGCCAGTTTGGGTCAGCTGTCCTGGCTATGCCCCCTCCCAGCTTCCTGGGTGCCTCAACCTTGTTGGCTGGGCAGTATTAAAAGCTGTAAAGTCCTTGACTGCTTAGCAGCAAACAAAACATCAGTGTGTTATCAACATTAATACTATCCTAACTCCCAAACACGCCACTAAACAGCTGCCAGAAAGAAATTTAACTCTATTCCTGCTGAAACCAGGATAACACAAACACCACACATACACACACACACCAGTTATTCACAGTACATACAATCAGGAGAAGAGAAAGCTCTCCTGCACAGGATTGCCAGCGGGGATGTGTTGCATGCAAGAGATCACCCTGGTGAACAGGTCAGTGCTTCCAGGGCTCTTGGTGGCAGTGACAGCGGGTGTACCAGTTGCATATAGAATCACATCATAGTTGAAATTTGGGAGACAGGTCATGACCGAAAAATTAACATCTTCTAGTCTGTCAAGCAAACATCCATCCTTCAATCACTACCAGTCTGGCCTGGTATATAGCCAAGAACTTCAGTGCTGAAAATCTAGGTACCATCACCCTGTGTGCTCTTGAAACAGAAATGCAGTTTATGTGGGCTTTAAGGGATTCAGACAATGAAATGTAAAACACAGATAAAGCTGGGCTGATCTCTGGAGTATTCCTGGAAGTTGTTATTTGAAAGAAGCAAGAGGAAGGTCATGCTGCAGGTCTCCCTTCTCAGCACAGCTCAGACAGAATTGCTTTCTGGCTTGTCAGAAGGCAATTCAAGCAAACACCACCAAGCGTTAAGTTGAAATTCTTATAAAATGCTCTAAAGCAAGGATATCTGGGGGTTTAGGTGAGTGGAGGAGGTTGGTGCTGCTACAAAGAGAACAGTAGTATTCATAATGATCACAATTTAAAAGTGAAGTACCTTTTGGGGGTTGGGGGGAAGAAGAATGGGTGGAAATAGATCTTGCATCAGCATTGATTAAGAAATTAATTAAACTTATAGTTCAAAACCCACTGCATTTTCATTTGGGAACTCCTTCCCTCACCCAGTCATATTTCCTGAGCCTCATTAGAGAGAAAGAGATGCAGTTACAGAGCAAGGGGAAGCCAGGGCCAAACAAGCGGAGTACGAAGAGAGAAAGACCGGAGTACTACAACCAATAGGACCAGTTTGGGGAATAAAAATGTATCCAGCCCTCGGTTGCTGCTGGAAGAGTAGTTACCCAGCCCCTCTGAATAAACGAAACAGGAATACTACTGAACCCGCAGTAACCGCAGCAGAGCCTGCAGAGCTGCTGAGAGCCAGGCCTGGCAGGGTGCTGGAGTTAATTGGCATCGACATACTTCTCTTTTCTTCGTTTTACCCGCTGAGGACTCTGGGCACATTTACTCTTCAGTTTCTATTTAAATTGTTTAGAGGGGGGGTTGTAAAAGCAGCAGGTAGAAGTGGCTGCAAAGTGTTCCCATATTGATTACAAAGCTACAAGTGCATTTACACATTATGATGACATCACCACAAGTGCCACGTCTACAGAGTTTTTGTATATCTGAAAAGACTGCTACAGAATAACATTATTTTATTAGTAGTATAAAGGCACATCTAAGAGTTGCAATGAATTACTGCAGCCGTAATACCAAAGTGGCACGTGTTCGTGGCTGTGTGTTTAACGCATTTGCTATGGTTTTGCATGGTTATAAGTGGCAATCACTGTGAGCAGAAGCTGTAGCATCTCTTCTCTTCTCCACCTCCACCCCCAAACAAATCACTAGTGATAACATCAGCTTTTATTTGAACACAATGAGCTGTAATCACATGAGGTTTTACTCTGACTTAATCCTATTTGCTTCAATTTGGTTTGGGAGGAGTGGCCAGCAATATGTGGTTACACTGTGTCCGATGGTTTCTTATTTCACAACAACTTTCAAGGGCTGAGACCCATCATCTTCTCTGACCAGAAGAACAAAGTGATGGGTTCTGGCAGGTAAGGAGAACAGATATACTGGTGGCTGGGATGAGGGTTTTCCCTCCTTTCTTTTTTTTTTTTTTTCCCTGCCAATTGCTGGGCTGGCTGCCACAGCTGATGTCACAACCATTTTTTCAGGTTTTTGCTATTTTCAGCTGGGTTGATACAACCAGATACAACCTCTCATAGCAAATTTTGCTTTGCCAGCCACCACAAAGAGAACAAGCAGAGACATGAACTCAGGTCTGTGTTTATTTTTCAAATCAACATCACAATGTAGCTAAATACCACTTGACTGTAGGTAGTTTGGTGCTCTATTTCCCATGGCCATCAGACACAACCACGCCACTGGATTTAGCATGAAATGAATAGGCAGACACTAGCATGAGGTAGGCCACCTTGCCTATCAGCCTGGGGATTTTGGTAGCCATTAAGCCACACCTTCATTTCATGCCATTTCATGATCTTTATCCTCTGAATGATGAGAGATGTGCGGCTTTCAGTGGGGTCTGAGCCAGGCTTCACTGAGCATCATGAGGGTCAGGAGGATACTGTCTGTAGTGGGGAAGCTGGGCTGCATCAGCACAAGGGCTGCAGTGAGAAGCATCACTCTGTGCATCAAGAGCTCCTATCAGGAGCATCTTTACAGCCCATCATTTAATGTACTGATTAATCAGCTCGCAGAATATTTTACTGATGGCAAGTAGAAGCAGCTAGCACTTGGGCTAATGTAAATTTGACAACTATGAAATTAATTGAACTGACATAATTTTTTCAAAACTTTTTTTTTTTGGCATGTGGTTTCTAGTTTCCTTCTTCCTCTCATCTTAGCTGGAAGGGAAGTTTAATACCCTTAGAGCAGGCAAATGGTGTCTTATCTACAATTACACACACAACACAATTCCATATTTGGTATTCATAAATGCAAGCTTAATGTTAAGTCTACTCTTCCCTAATTTTCTGTAATAGTTACTTAGCTCATGTAATGCAAGTCAATTAGTTCTCCATCAGTGACGTTTACCATATCATATTTTTCTTCTTCAAATTATGAAGTACTATGTTAGAGAAGTGGTTTTGATCTTCAAAACAAAGAACAATGAAATGTCTGATGCTTGTCCCTACAGCATGAGGAACTGATAGACTCTGAAACTTGATTATTAAAGGAATCAGACCCAGGATAAAGGAAATATTAATGGGATTTATTTGGAATCCCAAATGGAAAGATTGTACTGAGTAGCTGCATCAGGTAAAATATTTTTTCCATCTTTAATCATGTCACAGTAACAACTGGCATTAAAAGCAGACATCTGAATCCAGCAAGTTACCAGGATTGGTATGGTTGAATGCAACTATTCAGCAAGAAGCAAAGCTGTCTTCAGAATTCAATACCTTTCTGAACAGATGTTATGCTGAGGACCAAAAGATGAACTAGCAATTTAAGGGCATATATGAAAAGCTCAATCTTCTAGTTAGAAAAACAAATAATTTAAGAAAATAGCTAACATTTGAAGAAAAATAAAATCCACCTATACTCTTGGTAACAAAATGGCAGAGCTTGTGTACCCAGGTCACAGCATTTATTAACCAGCTACCCTGTTCTGTAAAGCCTGCACTACAGTTGTCACAAATGATGGTTTTCAAAAGGATTTAGGTCAAGTAAACACTTGGCAAACAGACATACTGTGGTGAACTGGGAAGTTCATGCAGGCGTCTCAGAAGCTCTGTGGACCAACAGGAGTAAAAGGAAAGCAAAATGGGGTGGAGCATCACCCTGGCATGCCTCTAGCATACTCCCAAATGCAAGAACTTTACTGCTCCAGCAGTTGGACTAGATGAACACTGTAGGTCCCATCCAGCTATCCTATCCTGTCCTGTCCTACTCCGTCCCATCCCATCCCATCTCATCCCATCCCATGTTTTCTAATGAGAGAAGAGTTTTTGTCAGGTACCTACGTGTGCATTTAAGACTCTTTTGTTTTTGAATAAAATAAGGAAATTAATTTATGTGAAGATCTAAGATAATTGAAAGCACTTGAAAATGTACGGACCAGAAAAAAATCTGGTCATTCCATTGGACACAAGCCCCCAAAAACAGGCTTCTTCCAGTTGACACCAGTGATTCACTATACCTCTGGTCTTTCCCACTGCTGGGAATATTTGCATGGAAGAAGTGTCATCCACTGTGGCTACTGCTCAGCATTCATTATGAAATGCCCACTATTTCTTCAGCCAGCATGCAAACACAGATCTTGAGCCTCAATATTTCATTCAAGTTTTTTCATTTTCTATTTCTATTTCCAGTTTTCACCTCTGAATGCAGACACCACACAGTGGCGTAGGCTAACAGGAGGCCAGACGACGAGGGTTAAAGGGAAACATGGTCTGCTTTGTCATGCTCATTATAGTTGGCAAAAGGCAGCTTGTAATTTTGCAGTCTATCATCCATACCATTACTGGGCATGGTGCTGGGCTCTCTTGGCTTGTGGCACAGGTTTGACATCTCATTCACCTGAAATCTCACTCCTTGTGGCTTCACTTGGTTTAGGCTGTTCAGATATGTCAACGCTTTCAGATTTAGTACAGATGGGGCTGTCCCAGGTGGAAATTCTGCTGAGATATGGGTTCCCCCAAAGAATCAGAGCCCACCCAGGCCCCCCTTTCCTATGTACTGCTTTTCCTCCAGCTATTCCAATACAGACACGTTCATCCTGTGGAAAATGGTCTCTTCCCAACAGGAAGCATAAGCTGCCCTTGAGCAAAATCTGAGCAGAAATCTGATCCCAGGATACAGATGTTGGACCTATGCAGATCTGGCTGGATGATGCTGTTTTCCATTTGTCTCCCTTTTCCTCCCTGTCTGTCTACCACTGGGCTTACATAAGATCACAACATTCATTTTCTGAAAGAAGAGATTCTCTATTCTATATTTTGAATCACTGTTGGGGCCATAAGCTTAAAAGAAGAGAAACTGAGAGGACACAACAGCTATAAATGAAGCAAAAACTAAAAGCATCTTGCCCTTTCTAGCTCCTGAAGACACACTTTAAACATCCAACTGGGCAGCTTCTCCTCTCATACACAATGCCCATCTACTGCAGGTTTCCTACCTTTGTCTGTTTCCCAGAACCTTCCTCATATGAAATACACACACACCACACACACCTCAACCAAAAAACAAAGCCCCTTTCTTTGCCTTTGGAAACCTCCCTAGGAAGCAGAAGGGCACCTTTTCTCCTTCTGTCATCAGAAGCGATGGGAAGAGCTGATAATCTCCATCGTTTGCTGGCCCAGTACTTCCTTTTGTAAGATCTAGTTTCTACTTGCTTGCAACTTCCCCAGACTGCAACTGTCGGAATAATGTTTTCTACCTTCCGTGTCTGACTCAGACTCTGGTATTTTTAAGAAAGATTCATCTAACACAATTAGCTGGTTCTAAGAACACACCAGAAAATATGTTCTGTCGCACCTTGAAAAGATGCACAGTAATTTTGCTACTATGATCATTACCTTTGCAAAAAAGAAGAGTCCTTTTTAGCAGAGAGGGCCACTGAGCAGGAGGCCAGTGTGCTTTTTGGTGCTACAGCCATGAAACTTGTCCAAGATCCTCTAGAAAAAAAATTAAAAATCAATTCACATAGGTTTGGCAGCATGTGCACCTGGCAAGACTAAGCTTTAGCAGCTAAAATTCCCCCAAATCCTCCATGGACTCAGTCAGCTCCACTATATGCTCCTTGGGCTGCACAGGTGCCCCCCCCCCCGCAATAGCAGCAGGAGGGCTGGAGCTCCTGCGTGTCTGTGTTGGGTCAGAGGGAGAAGGGGGCTGCTTCCACTGAGGGCTGGGCATGCACAGGGGGGACAAAAGAGACAAAAGCCATAGGGGGCAGCTGCACGGGAGGAGCAGTGTGGGGGCAGGCCCCAGAGGCACAGCCTCCAAAGTGCCCTCAAGAGCTGGACCTCAAGGCAGACACCAGCAATTCCTTCCCAGGGAAGGAGATGACCTGGGTTTGCTGGTGGCAGTGGGGGCTTCCACACCCCAGAACCAGGTTTCCATCACTAAGTGGCATCTTGGTGAACATCCTAGGGCCCCTCCCCACAGTGGGGTCCCAGCAGGACCCTGCAGCCCTGCTTGTTTCAGTTCATGGGGTACCCTTAGCTGCAAAGACATCACACCAGCACAGTGCTGGAGCAGAGGAGTGCCTGCCATGGGTCCCCTGAAAGCACCGGCCAGAGCAAGACACCAGCTCATTAACTGGCTGAAGCAAAAGTGAAATTCCTTACAGCTCTGTCGTTAACATAGCAGGAATTTTTCTCTATATAGGGAATAAAGGCACATGACCCATAGCCTGACGTGGCTGCAGAGTCCATGATCTGGGACACCAAGCACCAAACAGGGAGAGTCACAGTATGTTTGCTCAGCCTATTATAGCATATTATAGCATCTCAGAAAAAAAAAAAAGTTTACTTGGAATTCAGCCTTACAGGATGCATCCACACTGCTTATTTGGAAGCAGATTTGTTGCCTGGGCAAGGTACTTACTTTGGGGACTGCTGCCTTTTCCCAAGAGGTAAATCCTGTCTGCACCCTGAGCTTTAAAGGGCTCTGCCCTTCTCTAACGAGCTGTGTAACAGTTCAGCAGCATTCCTCTGTCTCGTCAGTCCTCCTTTTAGCATCCAGCAGGAAAAAACAGCTCCAGCTCATTCCTAGAAGGGACCTAGCATTGCCCACTTGATGAGCAGATATATTTGCAGGCAGCCTGAGTATGAGCTGCTCAAAAGGAAAATGTGCACACAGGGATAAGGTTTCCAGCCTACATGAATGTAGATGTATCTGCAAATGGATGTAGATCAATTATTGATTTTAATTTGAGCTGCATCTGGGCTTTTGTACTGAGGAAGTAAAATCCTCCATGTTTGCTATAAATCTAGGGCTTGCTCCTTGCAAAACCTTCAATCTTTTTTGAGCACTCCAAATCAAAGCTCCAGTTTTCCAAGGACTAAAAGTGGCAACCCACATTTTCCAAAGATCTCTTCAAAAGCCACAAGAAGGAAGAGTATCTAGATCTCACGGTATCACAGTGGCTTCAGCTTTCTAGAAGTGACCATGAGCACCAGAGGGAAAATTTGGATGTGTCTGACCCCAGAATATAGACATTGGATGGACTTCAACTCAATTTCTTATTCATTTGTACTTGCCATCACCATTAACATGGCCCACAGTGCCCTTCAGAATGACAGAAAAAGATCGAAGTCTTCTCTAAGAGGGTAAAGGCAGAGCAGGCTGCAGGCTGCCACCAGTTCCTAAGCAGTTTAGAAGCCAAATTTTCTGGGAGATGATAATTTAGTTGCACCATCAGTGTCATCAGCCTAAGGGAAGCAAACTGCACAGCAGCATCACAGTTTCTGAAGCAGGGACATGATGTTTAATTTGGTCCCTGGGCCTGGTTAGTCTTGCACCAGGAGCGGAGAGAGCTCATTTCTAAGCCACTGTGGCCGGCTCCTTGGCTGTCAGGGCCTCCATGCTGGGAGGACTCCTGCAATACATGTCCTCTTCTGAAGCTGCTCTTAGCTCTTCATTGTATCTGCAAAGCAGTCTGCTCCTACCACACTCTGCTACTTTACCTGTTAAGGAAACATCAGTGCACACTTGGGGTTAAGGTAACAACATTGTGACAAGCGTTGCAACATCTCTACATGGGCTGTGATGGTTTTCTGTCTGTCCTCCACCTACTGAATCTGTCTCTCAGCTCACCTGAACGTCAGGTTTGTTTTAGAGGCCAGAGACCAGCATGATTACTGAGCTGGGAACAAATCCCAGGACTAAAGAGTCCTATCAGAAGCACCTCAGGTTTTCTGCTCACCTGGGCAGCTCTGGACATGTCTCCCTTTCCACAGCAGGCACAACGGGATGTGCAGGAGGTGAGTTTTCATGAGGATCTACCAGTCCTGCAGAACTGTGTGTGGAAAGATAACACATCCATCTCTTTTCCTGAAGCACTCATCCAATGCTGAACCACTGAAAAGAGATGTTAGCAAGAAGATAAATAAATGAAAATCCTAGCCCTGGTCACCTTAGGAAACTTTAGCAGCTACAGCAGCTGAATCCTGCTGGAGATAGCGTAGAACCACAGACTGGTTTGGGTTCTAAGACACAGAACGGTCCAGGTTGGAAGGGATCCCAAGGATCATTGAGTTCCAACTCTTTTGCCACAGACAGAGCCACCAAACAGGCCTGCATCTAGACAAGGTTGCCCAGGGCCCCATCCAATCTGGCCTTGAACACCTCTCTGGGGCTGGGGCTTCCACCTCTCTGGGCAGCCTATGCCAGCCCCAGACCTCAAAGAACACCTAATTCCAACCCCCTGCTATGGACAGGGACACCCTCCACTAGCCCAGGTTGCCCAAAGCCCCATCCAACCTGGCCTTGAACCCTGCCAGGGAGGGGTCAGCCACAGCTTCTCTGGGCAGCCTGTGCCAGGGCCTCACCACCCTCACAGGGAAGATTTTTTTTCCCCGTGTCTAATCTGTATCTACTGTCTTTCATCTTAAAATCATTACCCCTTGTCCTATCACTCCATGCCCTTGCAAACAGTCCCTCTCCAGCTTTCCTGTAGGCCCCTTCAAGTATTGGAAGGCTGCAATAAGCTCTCCCTGGAGCCTTCTCCAGGCTGAACAACTCCAACTCTCTCAACTTGTCCTCATATCCCTCACGCACCAGTATGGTAGGAGTAAAACTACACACAGTTGCAGAAAAGGGCACATATCTAGGGTAAGTGTGCCCATTTATACCAGAAGGTGAGTTTCCTTTATGAGGGAAAGAAGCCTACCCTTCATTTTTCTACTGTACTTGACCGACCTCCTTTCAGGATTTCAGACAAGTGTTTCCAGAGCACAAGCTGCCTCCTTTTGGAAAGACAACATGGCTTAACAGTGGCTTAAACTGGAGAAATTACAAGACAGAAAGCTAAAGCAAGGAGATTTTTTTTTTCCTTGACAGTTCTAAGTGAAAGAAAACAACAATGCAGATTTTTATGAACATGTTTTCCACATTTCATGAACAAACACGAAATCCACATGTGGCTACATAGAGCCTTTTGCCAATCTGACAGCTCATATTTTTATGAGTTGTTAGAGAGTGTCTGACAAGTATTGTCAAATCATAATCAGAAGACAGGAATGTTTGGCAAAGAGGATGATGCCATTAGAGCAGCAAGAATGGGGAGGCTGGATGAAAGCTTTAGCTGCAGGGGAAGCTCAGGCTGAGAAACGCCCTCTGTGATGGTGCAGGCAGAGGAGCCTGCAGCAAAGGAAAGGTGGGTAGAGACGGCTCATGAGTCGCAGGAGAAAGGAGGCCTTCTGAGAAAAAAAGCAAAGTGAAGCTCTCCGGGCAGGCGTAGCTACATGCACAATGTGATTATCACTGATAAAGTCTTTGTGGGATCACATCAGGATTCCTGTGAGCAGAGGGATGCACCATCAGGAATTCAGAGAAACCTGGAAAAGTCAAGTTGCAGTCACAATTGACAGTAAAAACTGCAATACACTCCAGTGAAGGTAGCACTGGGAAAAATAAGGAAATGTAGTGAATTTCTTGGTGTTTCGGAAAGCAAGAGTCCTGCAAAGCAAGCTGTTACATAAATTACAGTTAAGTCATTAAAAAAAAAAAAGGGAGAAAGATGGAGAAAGCAGCAGATTAAATACATGTTCTGCATCCAGTAGGAGTTTAATTACCTTAAGAAGTGAAACTGATTCAATTGCTTTATGGGTGGTAAGCTTGGAGTTTGGCAATACCCAATACACGCAGAATATTTTTATGCAATGTTCTGCAAACTGTCAACAACACATGGCTTTCCAGCCCATCAACCTTTCCAGACCTTTGAAAATGAGGACATCCAGTGGCTAAACGTTATAACTCGGGGTTTCATCTAGGATTTATGTCTGGGGCAGAACCTCAATAGTTATGCACAATTTCTGCCCTTCACAGACACCTGAAGTAGGTCGCCTGTGGAGTAAAGGCTTTTACAGAAGCCCTCCATACTGATGTAAATTCCACATAACTAAAGGGTTCATGGTTGTAACAAATTGTTTCAACCAGTAATATCTAAAATATTGCTTTACCTTTCTTCACCTGCTTCCCTGTGATCATGCTTTTATTTGGATTAAAAAAAAAACAAAAAAAAAACAACCCAAACTTTTAAATCCCAGCACATTTCTAGTTTGGCCTCTAAGTCTCTTATTTAGTTGCAGAGTAAACATGACTGCAGGTTTTAGAAATCCTTAGCACCCAACCAGTCCCTCTGGAACCAATCAGTACAGCAAGTGTTGCACACCATGCATCTAGCAATTTAGCCTTAGATGCACCGATTTGAATATTTACACCTAGCTCCTTTATTACTATTAGAATATTTAAAGACTAATTTCAGTGATTAATCACGTTTCCAAATACATTTTGTAGGAGTGGAACTAAAGTATTAATAGATCAATTTCATTCTTTCTGCCATAACTCAACAATGTAATATTCCTGGACAAGAATATTGTGGGTTGTATGAATTATAGCAGAAAAAGAATCAGTCACATATGCTTTTGCATATTATCAGGCCATGATTTCCCCTGGGAATGGCCACACATTATCACTGTCTGCATTAATGTCTCACCCAACATTAGGCACTGAATTTGGAAGCAATCGCAGAATTGCGCTGAGCTTCCAGGCTGAGCTCGGTAAGGCTGGTGAGTAGAAAAAAAACCTTAACCTTCCTTGACAATTGATTTAACTTATGCCTTTTAGGACTACACACCCCAGAGTAACCCTTTGAAAACCTGTCGAGTAACCCTGACATGTCTCTGAACCAGCAAATCCAAGTATGGAGAAGAGAGGCAGTAAGACCACCCCAAACCCTCTTCTCATCTCCTATCAGTCCTTTTCAGCATGGAGGGCATAGTGCAGGTTCAAGGTCACTTGTGTAGACCTTCTGCTCCCACTGCTCTTCTCTATGGAGACTGACTGTAGTTGCACTGATTAAAGCTCCCTGGTTGGATGGATGTAACCTACTTTTCAGCTCACTCTGGATACGAAATGTCACTGAAATTTAAGTCTAAATTGTGGCTGTTTAAGCCTAAATCTAGACTGCTGCAGTCTTGTCCTCCTCTGTCCTGCTCTCCCTTGTGCCTGCCAGCACTAACACTCATTTTCTCTTGCTATGGCAGTGCTCTTGCAACCAAGCACAGGCTGGACCACCTCGCTGAGAGCTTCCGGTCATTTTTGGCCATCTTAAGACACTCTTCAGCCTAAACCTCTCTAGTTGCAGGCATCAGCTGAAAAGAAATGCTTTTCTTCTTCCTCTCCACTTCTCCAAGCTCTCTTGTGCACTGGTTGCAGCAGCCGGGTAAGATCAAGCTTGCCGATTCTGTGGGAAACCAAACCAGTATGAGAAATAAGAGGTTTTTATTTTATTGGCTTTGAATGCTGAATCAACACAGCACATACTACATAAACATTAGACCTGATTTAAGAAAGGAGTCAAAATGTTTGGTCAGCAGTTTGTAAATCTATTTTTACAAATCTGGCTCACTGCTAAGTCAGAAAACCACTCAGATTGGTGTAAAGAAGGGGCCAGGAACATGCAGCAAGAGAGAAGACAGACTGTGGCAATGCCAGTCTTGATCATCTCACATTGCTGTATCTTAAAGAATTTGCAACTTTTATAATTTTATAGTTTAGAAACTATATATAAACCAAAAACAAACAAACAAAAACAAACAAACAAAAAAAAAACCAAAAACAAACCAAAAAGAGCATGCTGGGCAGTCCCAGGAGCTCAGT
This sequence comes from Heliornis fulica, assembly GCA_013399135.1. NCBI lineage: Eukaryota > Metazoa > Chordata > Aves > Gruiformes > Heliornithidae > Heliornis > Heliornis fulica. Next base: position 347,896 of record VXBZ01006125.1, read on the forward strand.
CTCTGTATGACTGGCAGAACTTGGGATGGTCATGCCTGCTATCTAACAACATGTTAACTCCTGCCATAATTCAAGTGTTGTAATGTGGAAGCAAAGAACATCAGCAAGAAATCCAGGTTATTTTTTTCCCCATTACCATTGGTGCTCTCTGATTCTCTAATCTCTTCTCTGGACCATAATCGTTATACCCAGCTACTTATCTGGCTTTACTTATTGGTAAAAGTTATGTTGTTTTCAGAAAAGATACTTAAACCAGTGCACTACGCAAAGTCGAGTCAAGGTTCCCAGTCAAACTGAACAGCCTGACTTACCCCTTTGTTCTTCTGTAAAGGAAATTTTAATTACATAAACTTCACAGAGCGGCTCATGAGCAGCAGCTAAATTACAGACAGCAGCAGGCAAGGACAGGTGAGGAAAAGCAGCTTGGAGCTGTGAGGTGTTGCAACCTGTGTGCTGTAATGTAGGAGAACTGGCAAACCAACCAAGTATCATCAATACTGGGAGCTTCAGGGCTCTTTTCAGAACTGTGGTGAGTCTTTGGCATAGAGCCCCCCACCAGCCTACACAAACTTCATCCTGAAATTTGAGAAATCTTTTAGCTTAATCTTATGGCTAGATTGGCCTGGCTTTATACAAGATACCTGCATTTTACTGAATTAATTATGAATGCAACCACAAAGCACGTACTTATTTCTCCAGAGGCTGCCTCAGATTCTAGGTTGACAAATCATATATTGACAGATTATATGGTGACAAGAAATTCACCCATCCAGTCCTTTCACCAGCCCATCAAAGACAGAAACCCCACTGCACCCAGGCTGAAAATGATAAAACAAGCACATTAGTTCCCTCTCATGTGTCTAATTTGCTTTCAAATGCCTGTTTTCAATTGTGAGGCACAAGGGCAAAAATATTCTTTCTTCCACTGTAGGGGGAAAAACTGTGTGTGCAAGTACTTTACATAAAAAACAACAGTTACATGCCAAAAAATCCAGCGAGCGCCTTGTTTTTTCTAATAGTACAAAATTTAGATGGCCATTACGGACAGTAGGATCAACCTCAGACATCTGTGGAGGTGACCACATACCCCCTTCCCTGTAAGGTGTCAAAACTGTTCTTTTCCATTAAAAAGCTTAAAAAAAAAATATGTGGTACCCATGCCTCATCCTCTGCAGACTAATATATACATATATATGTATATAAAAATTCATATACTCCCTTTCCAACAAACTAGGTGCTACAACATCATCATTTTCTCTGTGTCAGCCTAGGCCAGTGATCTGGATCAAACCTGGCTGTCAGGAATAAGACAAAAAATATAAGGCAGAATATTGCTTGCTGTTTCCTGCTGAGGTTTGAAAACAGCAAGGCAATGTATACCATGTTTTGAAGAAACATACCTATACTTTCACCGGAGTGGCTTGAAATTTTGAAGTCCTACTGAATGCAGCTATTTTACCATGGTGAAAAATAGCAAATGTGTATCACAGAGCTTTGTTCTTCCAGTTCGGTGACAGTGGATTTTATTTTTTTTATTGGGCTTAATGAACTGTGAATATGGCAAACTGAGCAATTTGCCTAACGGTCTGAGTAGATATTGACATTCCTGTATTTCTCAAGTTCCAGAATAAATTTTCTGGAATGAATCCTAAGTGTTGAATATTAACAGAGATTTAACTGGTTGTTCAGCTTCACAGCTATTGACCGCTAACTGGGTACAGAAACAGCCTTTGCATTTGCCACATCTATTCCTCTGCTGATCCCCGTTCTGCTCGAACACGGGCACTACGCAGGCATTAACAGAGAGATAGGATCTCGCCCTGATGCTCAGAAAACAGATTTTGAAGGGATTATCCAACCAATGGAAAATTAGTTTTCCTGAGTTTGCTCCAGCATGCCCTCCCCCACACATCCACTGCAATGTTGAGAGTCAACATCTCCACTCAGATTTATTCTCCGAGGGATTTAGTGGATAACTCCTATTAACATTCCAATAAAGTAAGTGCTACCACCTCTCTGTCCTGGCAGCGTTGTGTTTCTCTAACTTTCTGAATCACCCACTTTGCCATAAGCAGTCTCACGCGAGCAGGAGATTTTTAGATGGTGTTTGCTGTTTAGAGTAGGTAAAAGGAGGATGATTATAAAGAGCTGATGGGGCTCCCAATGAAGAGAAGCAGCAAGCCTCATAGTCTGTACACAAATGTACTGTGGCATATCCTGAAAGCAGTGTCACTCTCCTTCAACCTTCTGCACTTAATTTTCCATAGTGGGAAGTGGCAGGCCATTAGCAACACACTCATGCGAATTGCTAACTCACCCCGAAGGAAATCTGGTACTGGGCTGTACCGAAGGGGCTGATGTGACATGGGGAGATATTTTACATAGCCCAGATGTGAAATGATGGAGCTTTTGGAAGGCACTCAAGGGAGTGTTCTCTCTAGTAAATATGCCTTATGTTTAATAAGGACAAGAAGTGACATCAGATTAAAGATGCAAGCTCAGATGTTGGTCTCTGATCTTTGTAGGATGCTACACTGAGGCCACCAGACCTCAAAAAAAACTGAGCTATGTGTGGTCTTGTGCAGAGATCAGCATAGCTACTGCTTCTTCCAAGTATCTTGTCTCCACCAGATAAAATACCAGTTTTAACTCTGTGTGGAAAAAACAAAACAACACAAAACAAAAAATCCCCAACAACCCAACATTCTTTTTAAAAAGCTGTCAAAAGGCATGAGAGGCAGAGTTAAGTGAGCAGAGGACAGTATGTTTATCTACTCGCTTCAAAACAAGCACAGCCCGCCCACTCATCATGCGAGGCTGTAAGCAGAGCTGCGGATGAGCAATACCCAAAAGCAAGTCAGGCTTCAGATAGGTAAAAACCTCCCATTTGAAAATTCCCATTTTCAAACACAGGCATCAAAACTGGATTTTCTAAACCTGAACTTGAAGTATCTGCTTTTGGGAACACAAGCACCTATTTCACACTTAGCGACAAATCAGCAAGTCAAAGTGTGAAGAAAACAAAGTTAGCAGACCAAAAAGTATGAGCAAACACTTGAACAAACACATCCTCATTTTTGAGCACGTCAACAGCATCCTGATTAAACTGGGATACATTAGCAGAGAACAGCTGTGTCTGAATCTAGAAAGCTTTAACTTCCTGTAAGAACACTTAAAATGCCACTGGAAATACATTTATGAAATTACCCACGATGGGGAATAGGGAACGAAATTCAATGTGGGAACTAAGGTGACACCCCTGAAAATGACAGAGAAAAGCAAAGCCCACATGTGCAACATGAAAAAAAAGCCAGAATATACACTGGGGCATCTCACAGAGATGTAGCATTCGTGTAGCATTGTGTTGCCTTATTGCATCAGGAGCTGAAGGAAGAAGGGTTGTGACAGACAAGAGTTGGGAGGACAAGGGAGGCGCTGGGGTAGAGGTAAGGGCACAGCATACACTTTCGTTACATACATACAACACTTTTCTTTCTGAGGAGCGGCTGGAACTCCAGCAGGCTTCAGGCAGAAAAGAGGTAGAACCCAAAACTGCCATACTTGACATGACTGGGGGAGCTGGGAAGGTGAACAGCTACATTAGCCTTTTGAGTGACAGACTGAAAAAGCAGTGCCTTATTCTCAGTCTCAAAGCTGGAGATTAGCCTGATGTTTCTCTGATTTTTAAAGTTACCCATGCTTGTGGTCTGGCACCTCTCTGGATTAAAAACCCTCTAAACTGCATGCCAGTGGGCTGGAAAAGAGGTTGTTAAGAGGAAATGGTACAGAACATCATTTTCATAATTGCCTGAGGGACTTACAGAGTCAAACCATACCCAGCTTCAGGAGGAAATGGGGACCACAGCCACTTATTGGGGCATTTGATAACCTCTGCAACAAACCCTCCTGGGCCATTGGGCCGTTGCAGGCAAGGACAGACAAGAGGGAACAGGAGCCACGCTTCAAGAAGGGCAGGACGTAGTATGCACAGCACTTGCCAGCCTCCTCACCACCCCCAGGACTGAGCTCCCATGGTGACAATGTTATCTTTCTGCTGTCAAAATTCTTGCCAAATTCCATTGCCTAGAAGCCACGGTACAATAACATTTATAAAGCCAAATAACATTTAAACTTAGGTAAACAGGTCATACCTCATAAGAAGGAAAAGGCAGCCCACTGCCATCTCCCCATAGGCATGAGCCTCCTCTTCCCCTGGCAGCAGCACACTGGTACCTACAGGGAAATGGGGGCCAGGCACTGTTGGAAAGAAGCAGGGAGTAATGGATAGGCATCCAGAAGGAGGGGTCAGTACCCCAGCAAAAACACCTATCACATGGAAACAGTAGTACCACAGGAAACTGGCACTCTCTGAATCAGTGATGAATCTCCAGCAGAAAGGCATTATTTTCAGTATAATTCAGCAGATTGTTATAAATTATGGATAAGAGATGAAGCTTCCTGTTCCTGAGCAAAGAAAAATTATCAGTGGGAAGAATGGTTGTCTTGTTCCCAAACTCAGGATCTCAGTGGGTTTCAACTACCAAGAACTAAGAAGAATGTAAACCACAGCGCTAGTCAGAGCAGCACCAAAAACATGGCCTTTCACATCCTTGGTTTTTCCCCTAAATCCTCAGAAAAAATACTTTCTTTGCTATAAGTGCCATAATTTTGAGAAAATTATAGTGTGTTCTCAATGTTTAATGATGGCTTATGTGCAAAATATAGCTCAGTCTTACTCAAACAACTGAGACAAATGCTTCATACATTATGCATGAGTTCCTCCACAAAGCTCTTGATACAGATTATAGAGAATCAAGATACGCTGTCATCTTAGTGTTGAAAGTTTTGATAACACTGAATGATTAAATAACTTCACAGTAGATCCACTACAAGTTTGGTTGTTTTTTTTTTTTGAGGAAACTCTTCCCTAAGCCTCTTGTGTTAGGCAGGACAAAGTGTAATGAGAGTCCTCAGAGATCAGGAAACAGCATTCAGTAGGGAATGGGGACATTTCCCTCCCAGCATCTTTCTGGGAAGGTTAAATGTTAATGCCTTCTGAGGACTAATGAGAACCTCTTAGGACTTCTAGAATAAAGCAACACTTTGATATTGCTAGTTTGTGCCTGTTCTAAAAGCGTTTGTTCTCCAAATAGTCACTGGGGAAATCAGTTCCAGAAAACATATATTTCTCTGGTTTGTTACACCCAACTAGAAGAGTAGATGGAGAAGGCAAAGAGGCAACATAAACATTACTTTCTCAGGTATTTCTTCCCTTCTTAAAGCACTAAACTTTTGGTCAGGGAGTCTGTCAGCCTCTTCATGATGCAATGCCTCCTTATCAAAGGAAGGAACTTGAAATGATGCCAGCTGATTAATCAGCTGGTGATCAACATCCAGATCACAACAAAACCTTGTGGCACATGGCAGAGAACTCCTTGTTACAATGAAGTCCCAAATAACACCGATTTTGCATTTTTCAGAGCCACAGAGAATATTTTTCTCTGTCCATATAAAGCAATCAGCACATCTGCTCAAGGTCTGTGGTGTTCGTCCCTTGGCTGTAGAAGCAAACTCTGGTCTCAGGCTTTCTAGAGACCTGGAGAAGTTGCTTTGTGCCTAAGCCTTTGGGACTTCCCTACAACATTTCTTTCTCCCCAAGCCTTTCTAAATGCCTAAGCCCAGAACACAGCTGTCAGCACTGCTCCAGCATGATACTAATGCTTTGAAAAGTCACACTTTAATGCGCCACTTCAGTGTTTATCTAAATTTCAGACAGACTAATTATCTAACTTTCAGGCTGAAAGGTCTGAAAGCACTGAACAGCACATCAACACAGGTGACTGGGAAAATGTGTTTTGCAGAAAGCTGGCTACAGAGAGAAAAACTGAGAACTCCCTGAGCATTGTGAAGAGCTGGAAGTAGGGAAGTGCATTGTCTGGTGAAAGAAAAATATGAAATATAGGGAGCAAGGTGGCAGGAGGACAAGGGCTTCACCTTTCTTCCTCTCAGAGATGGCAGCATCTTGAGAAGAGGGAATGTTGTTTCCTGGTCAAGTCTCAGCAGCTTTCTCCACTCCTGCAGAGTTGACTCCTTCCTTCTTCCAGGGGCAAGGAGCAGCTCACTTTCTGCCTAACCAGCTCATTTTCCTGTTTCTGCAGGCTTTGGCAAGCAGCATCCCTTCTTCTGTGGCCTCGACAATACCATAAACATTAAGGGTTAGGGCCTTGAGAAGTGATAAAGGGCTTTGTCTACCGCTCAGATACCCACTTGCAGTTCTCTAGGACAGCCACATAAGACTTTCCAGAGCTGTTACCTGAGGAAGTGCCATTTTTAGGTCTGTCACCAGGGATAAGAGGAGACAACATTTCTGAAGCAGAGTTCACAAAACATACCCTGCTGAAGGTTTCCACTGGCACTTCCCACAGTAAGCACACCATTTAGGACTTCAGCTACAAAGATGACATTCCCGACTGTAGCTTCACAATTAAAACAGTGATTTTTGAAGTCTTGCCATTTTAAAGGGGGAAAAAAAACCCAACCAACAAACAAACAAAAAACCCAAACAAACAAAACAAGAGAACCACAACATACAACCCAACCTTCTGCACTATCTTAACCCAAATAGGTTCTTCTGAAGGGAGACACTTGGATTCTAAGACTAGACTTCTATGCCTTAAATTACTTGGCAATTTCCTTGAGTATTGGATGCTTTGTTTCTGAAAAACTATGATAGCCTCATTGCAAGTTTAATTCTACTACAATCCTGCCAATTCCAACCTCCTTTTTTGTCTAGGGCCAGATCAGTGAGGAAGTTGAGGAGGGTTAAATGAACAAGGCTGTTATCTCAGATTCCAAGATGCTTCATCTTGGAGAACACAGCTTCTCCTGACCTTTACAGTAACCCCTGAGAGACTTCGACTTTTTAAGTCCATCAGCAGAAACAGTTTTCCCAAGTCTTCCGGGATTGCTACATTTCTTTGCATATTTGGAAATGCTTGTTTTCCATCTGCTTTTTTGTTGTTTTGGATCTCAACTCTCCAGAAGTTACATTTATTTTCTAAAGAGACTGCAATTCTGTCGCTAAAATGTGTGTAGTCAGAGGCCTGATTTTCCTAAAGGTTGAAATTGTAAAACAACTGAAGACACGTTACTAAAGGCAATGGCTGTACTACAGAATAAAACATAGAGCTGAACTATGAGGAACTTGAGAGAAGATCCAATACTTGTGTAAAGATGCAACACATAGGTGTGCAAAACCAAAAACATAACAAAGCACTTTTTTAAATGCTTACTAGAAACTGTAAAAGAGAGAAGGGAAATATACCTCCATACATTGCACATCAATTCCATTAAGCAGGTGGAAGAATGATTTCTTCCCATTCTCATGCTGAGCAGCACAACCCGAGTGATCCCTCCACCTTCCTGAAGGGTTTCAGAGATAAGAGCTAGTATGCAAAGCAGAAATCCACTGAAGATCAAAGGCAAACAATCACACCAGAAAATGCTGGAAACAGCCCGTACAGTGGGTCAAAACTAATCAATCATGGAGACACATCACCATTAAATTTCCCTGGTTGATTCAGCAGATCAGAAGGGAAATGCTTTGGGGGCTAGAGGGAAAAGTGGTCATGTAGAAATTGCTAACAAAGGAAAAAACACTGTATGTTCAGCCTGTAAAGAAACAAAATCTTGTTTTCCCCAGAGATGGTGAGCCAGGAGAGCAAGTTACTACTACTTCTTGCCTTGCCTGGCAGGACTAAGCTTGCCACAAACAGATTAAGAATCTGGAGGGAACTATCCTCCTTCCTCCAGTGACAATAACTAGTAACAATTGCAGGAAAAAGATCTGGAAAAGTTCTGCTGCGAACACTACTCTGGCAGCTCTGTGGGAGGAGGGAAGCCAGCAGGCTATCTAGCCAAGGTCTTCAATCACCCATTCAAAGAGCTCTCCTATCTTTACAGGAAGAAGAGAGAATGAAGACACAAATAGTAGTAGAAATAAAATAATCTGACAACCCTCACTGGTCTAGTCTGTTTTTTAGGAGATCCCCCCTCCCCCCAACAAAAAATGCAGTGTAACTAGAAACGTCTTCTTACTTGTCAATCCATCAATATTTTCCGCCCCACTAAATCCTGGCATAGATGTTTTCCTGAGCTTTCAGATGGCAAGTCTAAGATTCACACTTCATGAGGTGACTTCTTTTTCCTCTGCTGAGATAATCCTTTGACTACCAGAACTCCTCAGAAATTCCCAGGTACCAGACGGCCACAGCACCAACTACCTACTGGAGTAACTCCATACAGGGATGGAAGGCAGGGGATCACAGAAGCATCTACATCATTGTTTTAATTCAGATTAAAAAGGTTTGGTTTTTAAGTAAGCTTTGAATTTGCCTCCACACATGCTTTGAATCATGTCATAAAGCAGTGTCAAATGACAGGAACAGGATTCCTCACAAGCGAGCTTGGATACGCATTCCCAGAGCACTCCCGACACAATGTAGCCACGCATGAGCCCACAGTCCATAGGAACAGGCCACAGCACATTTGAAGTGAAAGAAAAACCCTGAAGTGTGTGTAGCACCAACTACTTTATTGTAGAGATTTGCTTATCTACAGTACTCTCTAATGTCAAAATTGCCAGGAAAACAATCTGATCCCACGGGTACCCTCTGCATATCTCTCACCAGAGAGAAGTCTATACCCTTTGAAGTGAGAGAAAGCAAGAAGAGGAAATGAAAGCCATTTAATCTTGAAGTCAAATTTGCCCTCCACACAGCTCTCCCATCAGTGTCAAGGGCAGGAAGAGAGTTATTTCCTACTTTAATTAACAATGCAAGACTACTAGTTAAATCAACTATTTATCCTTCAGTCTCCCAAGGGGACAATCCTGTTATCTAAAAGCTGCTCTGAATGCTTACAGCTGTGTTCTCTAACACCACAGCCCTACAGAAAGCTTAGCTCGGGCTTTGTCTTTTCTTACATAAAAGGATACTATCAACAGCTACAGCAAATAAATGTGGTTTAGAAAAAAAAAACCAACAAACAACAAGAAACAAACAAACAAAAGCCCCACAGAACACATCAAACACACACGCACACACACACAGAGGATTCTTGAACAATCCAAGAATAAACCTCTGCCTGAATTAACCACCATTTAGCAACTATAAAGATGACCAGTGCTGTGTGATGGACAAAGGGTGATACACTGGTCCTTCAGACAGGTCTGAGTCCTCAGCAGCTCCTACTAGAAGCATTCTCTTCAGACGGGGATGAAAGACACTACACTAGTCAGTGCCTGTTTTGATCCCAGAGAAAGCTCCCCACAGAGTTTCCAGGCCAACACACCTGTTGTCATCGCTCATTCTTTTTAGTGCAACTAAAATGCACAGAGAAAAGAAACAGCAAAGTAGCACACCTGCTGCCTTAAAATCCCTCTATAAACAGAGGGCAAGCTGGTAGTTACGGGTGACTGTCACCCAACTGTAAAAACAATTTTCAATAGCAATTTTGTAATCTATCTGCAAATTTATAAAATGGTAAGGAAAATCACACATGACATGTCTTCACTAAGAGACAGCAACTGGTTTCACGATTTTACCCTCACACTATGCTTCAGGAGAAGTTCTAAATCCTACAGAAGTACAAAGGAATGAACAACACCTGCAGCAGAGTGCAGTCTATAGGAAGAGTCCCTTCCATTTGTAAGCTATGCCTTCAAGGCAAAGTCAGATTTACAATTCACACAAGTGAACTGGTTTAAATGAAGCAGCTACAAAGAAGTATCTCATTTCTAAAAGCAAACCCATTCATAGACCAACCCCAAACTGCATCGGTCCCCATCTCCAGAAAGGACAGCTATTCACACCAAATAGCTTTTCCACTTTGAACACAAAAGGCTCATATCCAAAGTTTCAAGCTATGTCTCTTCACAGCAGGGTGACAGTGGCCAATCAGAGTACATAGCACAAGCTTCTCTCATCTCCAAACTTATATGAATTATTCCACGTGAGCTCTGCAAGATGACCATGGCATCAAACTGATGGTATTTTTGCTGTCTCTCCCTTCTGTTCATTCTCAGAATACGCTCTCTCAAAACAAGGACTTAATGACTTTAGATGGTATCACACAATGATAGGTCTGGTTTCAATTTTTGTACCAAAAATGTTCGAACTAGACAGAGCTTCTAAATAATACATAATTTTCCATTAACCCACTGTCACAGCCTTCCCTATTTACCCTGGTGGTATATAAATCCTACTTTAAAAAAAACCAATTTAAATTTAAGACATTTTCTTCTTCTACCTCTCCTTTAAAAGCACATTGTCTAAATCAAGCAAAAGGGCTGAAAAATATGTGGTGTTCTGAGTGCAGATGTTTTGCAGCCTGCTCCCTGTGGGTCAGAAGTTGAGCTCCAGGACTCAGTAATTTGCATTGTATCCAAGTACACCTTGTGTCCATTTCTATGGAGCATCTTAAACCTTGGCAAAACATACTCAAGCAGCACATCTGTTTTCATGAAATTTGTACTTATGGAAGCATGTGGATAAACTAATAAAGGCAGCATTCTATACAAGTCCATATAAACTGATTTGTCATTACTGTGTTCTAACCTTATTTCAATTCCATTTTCCTTGTTCACAAATAAAAAAGCAGGATGAAAGGATTCAGATGTTTCACCTTTATTGCAAATCATTTGCCCCTGCAATGTTTCATAATTATTTTAACTAAAGGAAACTGAAAAGGGTTTACATTTACATTACTTTCTTTAGCTGCAGCATGATCTGCAAAGTCACATAAGTTTCAAAAACACAGCCTCACTTTATCGACGTCCAGCTCTATTCTTCAGTGCTTTCAAAGTCTTCCTCATGATTGGTGCAGTTTCTTGAACAACAAAAAAAGAGCAGTTAGGATTACAGCAGTGACTGACTTACAAAACGGTATTACCATAATATTAATCATATATTAGTAGACAGAAAGTTAAAATAATTATCTTGATAATCTTAGGAAATGCCATTTACTTTTGATAGGCTTCTTTCCATCTTGAGCCATTACGCTTAAGGTAGAGCTTCCACTGCTGCTAGTAGGGATCATATCTGACGATGTGCTATTCTTGTCTTTGCTTTCTGGAATCCTTAGTCTTTTAAAAGTAGTTAAAAAAAAAAAAGTTAGCTATTTATATGCTATCTGCTTTAGCACACTTTGAAGAAAAACTTGATGACACATTTAATACCTTACACCTCAAAGACAGTATTTTAACTGGTCAGTTATGTGCCACATCTTTTATTTTGTTTTTATAAATCACAGGGTAATTTGATTAGAAGAGACCTCAGGTGGTCATCTAGTCAACTTCCACTCTTGCACAAATTTTCCACTTATTAGTTTTGATGCATCTTATTTGTCTTTAAAATTAAATGGTCAGAATTTTTGAGAGATCAAAGTGTTTAACAATACCACTGGGATTCATAATGCCCTGTGTTCTACTTAGCTCTTTGGTGTTTATTTTCTTCTTTGAACATGGCTGAACTGCTAACTACCTCTCTGACAGAAAATGATGACAAACTTCCACAAATTTTCATTGTTTGGTGGGGGTTTGTGGTTTCTGTTCCATTTTTAAAGGTCTAGGAAAAGGCACAACAAATAACCATAAATATAATGGGGGGAGCCTCAATCAGCAGGACAAGGACTGAGGCAGTTACAGATACAGAGCTGATGCCTGCTGCTAAAGACAGTTAAAGCAACACAGCATAGAAGCATCAGCATGCTGCCACAAATTTGGGCAGCAGCATTATAAACCTTGGAGCCAGCCACTGGTATCTGCTGCCAGTTCTCATATACCACTGCATGCTGAACTGCAAACAGCAGCCTGCTAGGAATCAGCACATCCACCATAAGACATTTTTAATTTCTGCAGACCCAGTTTCTTCAGTGAAGATTTCAGCCATACAAACTCTAGAACCTGGAAAACTAAGATGCTTTCAGAAGACGTGATCAAAGCAATGAAGTGAAACTCGTCACACATAACTAAACTTGTTTCTCAAGAAAGACAAGCAACTGCTCTTACAGCTCCTTTCACACAACAGCACTTCTTCCTAATTTATCATGCCCGATAAAAGAAACATGCAGGGCTTTGAGTACATCATTCAGTTACTGGCCCAGAGATTACTGGAGTGGAAAGGGTATTTACACTGTACTTGAAACACCTAAACTGCAAGGCTGGTCTGTAACAACAGAGATTCAAGTTATCACAGTGCAACTGAAAGCAGAAGCTCATCTTCAAGTGCCTTAAGCTACTTCCTTGGAACTCTATTTTCATTAAAAACAGCAACAGTGTGGAAAGAAGCTTGCTAATTTAATCACCTGGTAGTGCAGCTATATACATAAAAAATATCTTTGGTATAAAAGCTGATTTTAAGAAGTTCCTACATCTAGGCTCATTCCTGCCCATGCCACCACCATCTTGACCATCATCTCAACTTAAGACTACTTGACTCTTAAGTCAAGCTGCTGAAATCAGCATAAAAGACACTTTCCTACTGGTTTGTAGGGTTTTATCCCAAATAAATCCACATCAGTTTTGTTATCTAGTTCACATGCCTTAGACTGAAGAGTTAGCACAAGTGCAAGCACTGCAGCATGAGTACAAAACAACTTAAATGAACATGTCAGTAAAGCCAACTATACTATACTAAGTCAGTCTTCCATCACATTTGCAGCAGCTAAATTTTTATCCTCCCGATTCCCAACTATCTGTCTCTGTCCGCTCACACATTTGTCAGTCTGCGTAACTGTTCCCTAATTCAGATTAATGAAAAGCATTCCACCCACTGCTCCCCTCCCCCAAGGGGATAATTTTGAGAGGGTTAGCTGCTGAGCAGTAATGCCAGCGTGAGGACAATCAAAGGCTATGGGGACAAGGGAGGGCACCACACTCACCAGCAGCCACAGCAGAGTGGCTGCTGGCTGTGGGTCTCTTAAATAGTGACCACTATTTAAGAGACCCACATTCAGGCAGTACGAATACTCCTAGCAGGAAGACTAGGGAAATGATTGGAATCTATTACCTTTAAAGGTCTTCTCCAAACAAAAATCATTCTATTATTATCCAATTAACCATAGTTCTTATGTCCCAGCTGCTGGCATGCAGACTCAAACCCATGGGGTGCTTCTGAATCAAACTGTTGATTTCTCTCATTCAGACAAGAACAGATATTCTAACAGGAAAAACCTCAACTATGTGAGGACAGACTGCTGAAGTACAGAAGACGTAGAAGCTGGTGCCACAGCTGGTTTCTCTGTTGAACTCTCTATCCAAGAGGATGGCTGCATTAGACTTGCAAAAAACACCAAGACAAACATCAAATTTCAGTTCTCGTGGCTGTTGAGCTACAGTATCACAAAGAAAACTTGGCTTTGTGCTGTACAAAAGGAAACATCTGAGGAACCTCAGCTTTCTGTTCCTCCAGTGATTTTGTCAGCTACTGCTACATACTGTTCCAGATACTTCTTTAAGCTGTCAAAGCCAAAACCCAGAACAAAGAGTATTAAAAGTTGCTGAAATTCACTCTGGTCAGCTGTATCACTCTGGACAGCTGACTGGGATTTATGAAAGAAGAACATGTGAAGCTACTTGGGCAGGTTTATAAAAAAATAAAACAGTGAGATCTTCCCAGGCTAAGCAGCATTAGTGTAACCAGAAGAAAAACAACATCCACTCACTCTGCAGCTGAAAGAGTGAATTCATGACCAACACTTGGAGAAATGTGCGATGAAAACACATACACAGCAGAGGAGCGCTCAAGACTTAGAGGCAAGTTAGATTCTAGGTAAAGAGATAGTTATAACTACAAAAATATTTTGCCAGTAGGCTTTTGTACTGTAATCAAGAAGACATCTAACCTCAAATTAAAAGCATAGTACAGAACACTTACGTGCACTTCTTTATGGGATGAAGTTGGGTGACAGGTCCTGCTGTCCCATGGATTTCTTGCTTTCGGCGAATGCTCCTGGGTGGTTTTGCTGCAGTGCTCATGTAAGCCATTTTTACTTGCCGGCCTAATACAGAAGCAAGGAGCAGAGGATCCGCAACTTTCTGTTGCCTTTTGTATTCAAAACTCAGTTGATAATATGGTTGTGGGGCAATTTCCAAGATTAAATTGGGGAGAAAAAAATAACCAGAAAAGCAAACTCTGGTATCAAAGTAGTAACCAAACCTTGGTAAATCACACACAGACTGCATGCACTATTTCTTCATATTAATCTTGTGGGATTTTTGTACTCTTGATTCTGATTGTACTCTATGATTTTTCACATAGCTGCTTAGAATCCTCAGGCTAACCTGTAAGGTCAGATTTGTCTATTGTACACTGCAAGTATTATGCATTAATGTATTGTATTAATGCATGTATTTATTTTTGGAGCAACTTGTAATTAAAAGGAACAACTTTCTTGCTTGATGCTTTCTCCTAAAGATACAGCATTAGCGTTCAGTGCAAACAAATCACTAAACCAAATATGCTAAGTGACAAGCATCGCAGAAGAAACTGGGTTTTCTAAGTTGAAAAGCTAATCACATACATTACCTTTTGGTTTCTCAGACTGAGCTGAAAGAATATTTTTTGCAAGCATCTTCAGTTTTTCTTCTCTCTGATTAAACAGTCTCAAGTACATTTCACGCCAAGACTCATATTCCAGAGGGCTCTCATTTTTAAAATCTCTCTGGCAGTGATTCTTCCACAAGTGGTCAGACTCTTCTTTAAATGTCTAGTTTGTATAGAAGATATCTTAAATTAATGATTTAAAAGTAACATTTTCAAGACTACCTGTTAGCGGAGCCTGTAGACAAAGACCAATCCCCCAGTGAAGAAAGGTGCAGAACAAGTCCCACCACACATGCTGCCACAGCAACCCTGAGCATGGAACATGGCAATACCATGCAGAGTTGCTGACTTTAGGAGTCATACAGCTTCAACTTAGCAGAGCTCTACATTTGAAAGAGTGAGCCATGCTTACTGGCTAGACTTGCATTTCCAGCACAGGCTCAGGCCACATCAGCTGCACTTTAGGCATGCAGAGAAACGGCCGGCTTGCACTACAAAGTGACACACTCAGGATCTCGATGTTCAAATGCATCATGCAGCTGAAGTCCTAATAGTTCAGATAAAAAAAAAAAATCCACCACACACACCAAATCTCACCCCAGATATTCCCCCAGTTGGTATGTTTTGCAGCTTTAACAGTTTGCTACTTGAAAACAGTTGGTTCTATTATGCCTTTCCCAGCTATTTCAGTGGTAAAACACTGAGGTCTTGTTTTCCTTATTTTTAGAAGCTGAGATACTTTTCTACCCACACTAGCTTTCACTTAGTCATCAGTAATAATTCTCCCAAATGCTTTAAGTCCTGGCACTTGAGAAAGGGAGGCTTGATAATGACAGCTGAATTCAAAGAGATAAGTATGCAAAACAGAAAAACAGTGTGACCCATAGAGAATACTCATCAAAAAGGGTGCAAGGAAGGCAGAAACAGATGCCTCGTGTCCTCTGTGGTTCCCTGAATTTAATAAGGCAGAATTTACCGGATTACATTCCTCTATTCGAAACAACTGTTCTGGTGTGCAACGTGTTAGCACGGGCTCAAGAATTTCAAAGGGCACACCTCCTACTTCATGTAGCACTACAAAAAGAGGACAGTACTTTGAATATCTCATTCATTTTACTCTGTGGCTAACACCACTCAGTTTAAAAATAAAGACACAATTTTAACAAGCATGAAAAAAACATGTTTTGAAGCCATGCTATGAAAATATTTATAAATCAGTAGTTCCATACTGACTGGCAGTTGTATTTGAGGATGAGAAAGCATCCTTGAAGAGCTATTGCCCCATCTTTGCCTATGCAAAAGGATAAACAGTTTTTGATCTATCATTCTAATTTATGTAAACAAACATGGAGCGGGAGAGGGAGAGGGAGGAAGGGGTAAGAACCAGCAAGCTTTTTGGCTTAAAATTTATAGAACATTTTAACCAAAATTAGAACTTTAGAAAGGTATACTTAAAAAAAAAAAAACAAACCAAGCACCAAAACTCCACAACAACAAAACCTCCTACATTTCAGCATGGCCATAAATCCATTTAAGTGTCTTTCAACCTGCTCTGAGTTGCTGTCAGTAGGAAGGGGCAATATATTCTAGTAGGACAGCTGTTATCATTTTAGAAAAAAAAAGTCTTCTATGCTTTCAGGCACAGCCTGCTACAAATCCCTTAAAGTACTCACAATCAATATTATTCTGAAGCACACGGATGCACTGTTCATACAGTGGAAGCATCTTTGAAAGATAGACTGTTTTAGAGCCGGAGTAAACTTGCATTTTAGAGTTGAGTCTTCGTCCTGTGAATTGAACGGTCTCGCTGACTTGCTGGGGTGCTTTTACAACAGGTGCTGCGGAAACTGCAAACAAAACATCGGGCAGGGTTTCCTTTGCCTCCTCACATTTTCAAATAATTTAAACATTAAGCTTTGAGAGAAGCACAGGTGGTAGCACATGTGTATTTTTTATATATTTATTATTATTATTAATAATTTTTTAAAATACAAAGTTACTGCAGTACTGTTCAGGGCCTTTACATATACTTTATGTTACAGAAGTCCATTTATCTAACACCAAGACAGCATGTATGTTGCAGGTAAGCTGCACCAACTCAAGCCAAACATTTTTCAACTCAGGTCCATATGAGCTCTATTCACATCTAGAATACTCTGTTGCCAGTCACATTATTGATCTTCCTGGACTATCCCAGCAAGAAGCTACAACAGTAGTGATGTTTCAAGACCAGAGTGAGATCAAACCACTGAAATACCAAGAGCTGCTAGCAGAACCACTGGCACTTCCTGTCACCTACCTATAAAGGTGCTACCAAGTTCCTATGCCAACATAAAACAAATACAGAAAGCATTAGGTGTAATCTAAAATAATTTCTACTAAGGCTTTGTCTGCTATAAGGTATATAGAGGAGTAAAGATAAACGGAGCCTGCAAACTACCACCTGGTCTAAGCTTTCTCTACATCTGTAATAACCTTTATTTCTTCATTCAGCAAGCCATTGGAGGGAAGCCTTTATAACTCCTTTCAGCTTCAACATGATTTCTACAGATGGGAAATGAGAGGCATTTCTTTGCCATAGAAAGATGAGCTAATATAGTTTTCACCAGGAAAGGGCATAAAGACATCTCTACACAGAGCTGTAAAAACCTGTAATGCTTTATATTTATCAGCCTTGCATACAACTTACCCTTAAACTCTGCAGCATATGTAGGAGATGAGATTGAGATGCCTGTCAGAAATTTAGGCAGTGGAGTATTAAGAAGATCTTGGAGGGATGCCACCTTGGCCTGTGCACAGTAAAGGAAATGCTGCTTCAGGATTACAAATTTGGGTTTATCAAGGCTTAAAATAAACTACAAAAAAAAAAAACCCACCCTTAGGCAAACCCCACAGTTAGCTAGGATAACTAGAATTACTGCTTTTCTACACTAAAATTTACTCACTGAATTACTTTTCAGCATACCCTTTCACAGTCTACTTACCAAGACTACATCACAAAAGGAACTAGTGGGCTATCTGCAATCAGTGCATAAAGAGATTAAAGAACAGAGTAGCTGTGTTCAGCTAAAAGGCTTTCAGGTAAATTACTACAGAGATTAGAAGCATGCAATGAATCAAACCTGCAAGATGACAAAACTGCAATTAAATGTTTAAAAAGGCAAATTAAATGCCATCCTGGAAGACAAGAAATAGATTCATAACAGAGCCTATCAGATCTTGTACTGGATAAACGATTTAGCCTAAAATTTTCACATATCATCCCTCGAAAGAGATTTTAATGTGCAGTAGTCTGGTAAATACAGGTCCCTACAAATGCCTGGCATTATGTGCCACATTTAAATTGGGTATTAAGTGTCCTCTGATTGTAAGCCAGGCACCTAACAGCCCAAAAGTTGCACCTCCCTGAATTTCACTGCCATATCTTTAATAATTCTGAGGAAAACTCCTGGATCTTGAAACAGTTTATGCTAGTGTATTATGCACAAACCTCTCTGAGACATAAGATACCACATTCAGACTGCAGATCTTCAACAAATAGAGCCCAGAGCTTTCACATTGCAGTAAAGATAAAATACTGAGGAGACTTCTAATTCCCAGTGCACAAAAGGGCTCCATTTAAAAGGTCTAATTAACGCACATTTAAATATACCTTGGCTCAGAGGTGCTATTTAAGCTTCTTTCACTTCGAGTGTCTAGGACACTTCACAAATATGCCTGAGCTATTTTTGTATGCAATGCTGTGGTTTACTTCAGTCCATTAAAAGAATGAAGTTCAGTTCCACTGGCGACCTTAACATTCACCATTACAGAATCACAGCATCTGACAAACCAACTATGTTTATATAGAAGCAGCTGCCAGAGCCACAAAACACACTGGTAAAGAATGGAAGAAGGGGACACCACTCCAAGGCGCCTTTAGTTTACACATAAAAGCACACTAGCTGATGTGGATCAAAAAACTATCATATTGGAAATCATCCTAAAAATACAAGACAAGCCAATTTGCATACTGCCAGTATACAACAATCATTTTTTTGCCCCCATTATTCCAATTATTGGCAACTGAAATGCAGTTGATATGCCAAAGCCATGCAATCTGTTGCTTAAAATGAAGACAGATTGATATATGAAATGAAAGCACTCGTTCATCTGCAGTTTATTTGCAGATATCTCAACCATGTAGTGGTTTACCTTTTTATTGGGAGTTTCTGATTGATCATCCTCACATTTTTTCACATTTTCTCTTCCCTCTTTTGCATGAGAAAATTCTGAAGTCTTATATGGCAGTGAGCTGTTCTTCTGTCCACTGCCTTTCTTTGGCTGTTCACCAGTAGGACAAGTCTTCCTCTTCCTTTTTTTGGTAACTTGATCATAATTAAGGTAAGATTCAAAAGACATAGTAGGGGGCTCAAATTCCTCATCACTGGGTAATTCAGCTTTGCTTTTTATGGCGAGTTTTTGTTTTGGTTTCTTCACGTGCTTGGGACTTTTCTGCTTGGAAACATATTTGGAAGCATCCTTACTAAGTTTTTCCTTCAGGAGTGGTAAGTCTTTATCGGCTTCAGAGGAACACTGCTTTTCCGAATCTTTCTGTCTGTCTGTGGAGGTTGTCTCTTTGAAGCTACTTTCTTTAGCTTGAGGACCAGGAGCCTTGGAAGCATGCTTAGAACTACTGCTACATTCTTTATTATCACATTCTTTTTGAGACTCCGAATCTCTGTTTTGGTGGGTCTTTTCACCACAAGTATGCTGCTTATTTAACTTTTTAGAAATGGGAGCACTATTGGAACTTCTGGAAGATAGTACAGAAGCTTTGGGCTTCTCCAAAGGCTTAATCTCCTTGGAAATGGAAGATTTTGTCTCATCTTTTTCAGTATTTTGTTCTCTTCCTCTGGGACCACTGCAATGCACACACACAAAATTATTTTATTTTTTTTAAAAAAAGCACATCCCATGCTACATCTGATGCTAAATTCTTTAACAACCACTTCCCTACATCAATAAAACTAAAAGCATTAAATCACATCACGTATCAATTTTACAAGATCCAGAACTGTTTTATACTCTTATTCTTCCATCATCAGTACAGAATCCCAGGGAAGCAGTTCTTGGATCCCACATTGCTAAATATTGCTAAAAAAAATTGACAGCAAGATAACTGACAGTCCTATTAGTTTACAGTGTGTTATATACATTTTTTTCTTTTTTAAACACGTGGTAACAGACGCAGTACTTGAAACAACTAGGAAACAGAATTTATATATGCTCTGTAGGTGATACAGATGACAAAGTTAGCCTTTCTACTTTGCTTTATAACTGATTCTGGTATATCACTTCCCTGTTTGAACAACTGCAGATTTAAAATGTACTATTTAGTCAATCTATATATTTGGCTTTCACAGCTCAGCTGCCCTGTTTTGCAGACCTCTGACAGTATCTAAAGTACTGTCAGCCTGGCCATGGCAGTGATGGCTGCTTCATTCTGAGAATGAATTGCACCTCTTCTGTGTGACTCCTCCAATAATGGAGGCCTCTCAGTTAAGAACATGACAGGAAAGCCCTCTGTACAACAAAGTCACAGGGAACCTGCCTCATTTAACCATTGCTCTGGGGAATAAAAGAGCAAGCTTCTCACTTCCCTGAAGAAGTATGGCGCAGCACCCATCACCGGCTTAGGTTCCAGGTGATGTAAGCGGGACTAGGAACTTGTGCTGGTCAAAAAAAGCAACTGAAGTCTG
Source organism: Heliornis fulica (assembly GCA_013399135.1). Taxonomy (NCBI): domain Eukaryota; kingdom Metazoa; phylum Chordata; class Aves; order Gruiformes; family Heliornithidae; genus Heliornis; species Heliornis fulica. The sequence goes on from VXBZ01006125.1 coordinate 368,240, forward strand.
TGTGCTGGCTGGCTAACTGAACAGTATTACTGCTCAAACTTGTTCTCTGATATTTTATAAAAGAAAGATTAATCTCCTCCAAGCAATTGATACATGTGTCCTAACGTGTATCTGTCATGCCAAACACCTTCCTGCCTTTGAAGCTATATCTTACAGTTACATCTCAGTATAATTAACTTTTAGGGGGGAAAAAAAAAAACCCAAAACCATACACACACCAAAAGAAACCCAACAACAACAAAACTCCACAAATTATTTCACACCTACCTTTTATTTTCTGGAATAATAAGTTTTTTCCATTGTTTTACCAATGCTTTAGCTACATTCCCAGCAGTGGCATGTTTCCTAAAACTATTAACTGTTCTGCCTATGCCAGTTTCCTGTTGAAGACAGCGCAAGAAAGACAGGCAAAATAAATCACAACTATTATCCCAAATAAAACCTTCACCCAAACTGCTCCAGTTATAAGCCTAGTAGTCAGAAATCTTAGGCCAACTAAAGAAATAATAAATAGCATTCCTTATACTGCAAACAGAACTGAAAAAAGATAATTTTTGTAACCAAATATGGTTATAAAAATACAGACTTGATTCATAAAAATAAGAGAAGTAATTCTTCTCCATAAATGTATGTATTTCAAGAACTTCACTTGGGTGGAAGGTTTATGCTCACAAAATGCATACTGCCCCATGAATTAATCAATTCAGATATCCTTTAGGCTTATGCAGGTTCATTTTAGCATGTTAGAGAGCACGTGATGGGCGTGTCAATCTACAAGGCATCTCAAGCAGGATTAGTGTAGGGGAGAGTGGTCAGAGAAGCAGAGTTCATATGACTAAGCTCAATCAGCCACGGAGGGGGGAAAAAAAAAAAACACCACCTTGACATTTAAAACCTGACATTTTCTGTTTTACCCCAGTACAATTACTTTAATATTACCACTGTGCCCTCAAATCTTGCTCTATTAGTTTTATGTTGTTTAAGCACACCTAAAGAAAGCTGTAGGTGATACAAATATTTGTATTAAGCACTGACTTACAGTGAGTTTAAAAGCAGCTTTACAGTGAGAAGAAACCAAGTCTGAGTAGCAAAGTGTTTGTTCTCTATATACTCAGATCCACACTCAGTACTGTCACTGTTGGTATAATTTGCATTTCAGAGGCACAGAATGTTAAGAGTTGGAAGGGACCTTGAAAGATTATCTAGTCCAACACCCCTGCCCGAGCAGGATCATCTAGATTAAATCACACAGGAACATGTCCAGATTGATCTTGAATGTCTCTAGAGAAGGAGACTCCACAACCTCTCTGGGCAGCCTGTTCCAGTGTCACTCTCGCAGTGAAAATTGTGTCATTGGCCTTCCTGGCCACGAGGGCACATTGCTGGCCACAAGGGCATCCTGCTATCTACCAGGACCCATAGGTCTGTCTCACCTGCACTCATCTGCAACAGGCCAGTCCTGAACCTATACTGGTACCTGGGGTTGTTCCTCCCCAGATGCAATACCCTACACTTCCCGTTGTTCAATCTCATTAAATCTCTCCCTGCCCAGCTCTCCAGCCTGTCTAAATCCTGTTGAATGGCAGCACAACCTTCTGGTGTGTCAGCCATCCCCTCCCAGCTTTGTGTCATCAGCAAACTTGATGACTGTGCACTCTATTCCTTCATCCAGGTCATCAATGAAGACACTGAACAGTACTGGTCCCAGTATCGACCCCTGAGGGACTCCACTAGTTACAGGCCTCCAGCCAGACTCTGCCCCATTGATCACAACGCTAACTTCTTCCCTTCAAGCAGCTCCAACCCACCTCACCACCCTCCAGGCCACACTTCCTCAGTTTGCCCACCAGGATGCTGTGAGAGACAGTGTCAAATGCCTTGCTGAGATCAAGGAAAACCACATCCACTGCCCTACCATCATCCATCCACCTGGTTATATCCTCATAAAAGGCTATTAGATTAGTCAGACATGACCGCCTCCCCTCGGTAAAACCACGCTGACTACTCCTAATAACCCTCTTATCCTTGATGTGCCTGGAGACAGCACCAAGGACAAGTTGTTCCATCACTTTTCCTGCAATGGAAGTGAGACTGACCGGTCTGTAGTTACCCAGTTCTTCCTTCTTGCCCTTTTTGAAGGCTGGAGTGACATTCGCCTTCTTCCAGTCCCCAGGCACCTCTCCCATTTCCCAGGACTGCTCAAAGATGGAGAGTGGCCTAGCAATGACTCCCACCAGCTCCCTCAGCACCCTCGGGTGCATCCCATCAGGACCCATGCATTTATGGATGCCCAGACAGCTTAACTGGTCCCTGACCCAGTCCTCTTGAAGCAAGGCAGACTCCTCATTTATCCTGGCTTCCTCTGGGACTTCAGCCATCTGGGGCTCCTGCAAACAGTCTCCAACATTATAGACAGAGGCAAAGAAGGCATTCAGTAACTCTGCCTTCTCACTGTCCTCAGCCACCAGGGCACCTTCCTCATGGATCAGCTAGCCTACACTGCCTCTAATGTTAGATTTGTCTGCTATACATTTGAAGAAATCCTTCCTGTTATCCTTAACCTCCCTTGTAAGGTTTAATTCCAAGGAGGCCTTAGCTTTCCTAGTTGCCCTCCCTACATTCTTTGACAATATTCTTATATTCCTCCCATGTAGCCATTCCCTCCTTCCATGATCTGTAGACTCTGTATTTGTCAAGGTGTATACACAACTTTCAGCTGGCTTTTCGAAAAGGATCCACGGTTCCATCTACAGAGCTCCAAAAGGATTATGATTAAGAGTTACAATTAGAAAATGCAACAATGTTCACTGCTTTTGTGACTGGAGAACCCAGACATCTACACAGTAATTCACTATGAAGAGCTTAAAGTATTACTGGTTACGTACCACCAGAATATCCAGCGATATATCCAAATCCTGTAGTACTTTAAGTGTTTTTATAATCTGGAAACAAGAGAGAAACAAGATATCTTTTTACACAAATATTCGTAAGATCTACTCTGATTTTCTCATCACTATTCACATATTTAATCAAAAATACTACATAGTATGAAGAGGAACATCTAGGAACACCAGGAAAATGAAAACACTCCTTTACTGCACTCAGGGCTGTGCTTGAAGTGAACCAGTTATGAAAACTGCCCAATTGCAGTAACACCAGTAATCCAGTAGGTATGAATGCACCATTATATTAAAGATAGCACAGCTGTACAGATGGCATGTATATGGCCACACTGCTCATGTGACTCATCTGTCACAGCACCAATGGAAAAGTTGCATTACGTAGAATCACCATGCAAAGAGTAGGAGTCCAGGGCAAGAAAGGAAAGTGAGCCGAAGGAGTCCAGTTGCCAAAAAATTCTTTTTGGAAAACTTAAATGCAATTTTTACATTAACAAAATGAGCTGAAGATAGAACAGATGGGGTTTTTTTTTCCACCAATAAAGCGTATCCTTGTTACAAAACACAACATTTCTATCAAAGCAGGAAAGTATTTTTCAAATACAAAATGTTTTAGTAACAGAAAAGTACACTGGGCTGCGTCAAAAGAAGTGTGAGCAGGCTGAAGGTTGAGGAGGGTAATTCTGCCCCTCTGCTCTGGTGAGAACCCAAGAAACAAGACAGACATGGAGCTGTTGGAGTGAGTCCAGAGGAGGGCCACAAAGATGATCAGGGGCTGGAGCACCTCTCCTAGGAGGACAAGCTGAGCAGGTGGGCTTGTTCAGCTTGAGACATCCCCAGGGAGACCTTATAGAAACGTTCTAGTACCTGAAGGGGACCTACAGGAAATCTGGAGAGGGACTGTTTACAAGGGCAGCTAGTGACAGGACAAGGGGTAATGGCTTTAAACTAAGAGAAAATAGGCTTAGATTAGATATCAGGAACAAAAAAAAAAAAATTCCTCTTCTCTATGAGGGTGGTGAGGCCCTGGCACAGGCTGCCCAGAGAAGCTGTGGCTGCCCCCTCCCTGGCCCCCTCAAGGCCAGGTTGGATGGGGCTTTGGGCAACCTGGTCTAGTAGAGGATGTCCCTGCAAGGTGGTTGCATCTTTGGTAGTGTGTGTAACAGCACAACGGAGTTGTGCAGTTGACCATACACAAGCAGTTTGCCTTTGTCACAAACTTTTACAAAGTTATGCTGATGACAGAATTAACATGGAACGGACGTTAACAGCACTTCATGGGGCTTTCACAAAGCCTGGAATACTAATTATGCTTTTCAGATAATTACCATTTCTAACTGCAATTACAGGAATACAACTGGCAAAATTGAAAAAAAAAACCAAAAAACAAAAAAAAACAGTTAAAAATATCCCCCCAGTGCTTTATATATCTGTTGTTGTTCTAAGTTTCATTGTTCCCATAACGGATTAGTAGTGGAAACCCACAGTTTACACTGAATTTCATAGTGTGCAAAGGGCTCTAACTGTTGCCTGACATGTAGTTCTTGCTGCAAATCATCCACCCTGAAATAGTCTGAAAACTGGAGTAGAGGATAAGTGCTTTGCAACTTGGGAAAACATGAGAAAAGCTTTAACATTGAAAACATACACTTAGGACCAGAGATAACAAGACACCTTTCTCCCACAAAGCATGGCTAACTACAAAATGTCAGGATACCAACAACAACAAGAACAAAAAGAACAAAAAAACCCCAAACAAAAAAACCCCAAACAAACAAACAAAAAAAGGCTTCCCAACTAAAGGTTTGGAAACAATATGAAATCCACATGAACTTCTGCTTATCTCCTACTTACTCCTACAGGACAAGATCCTGAACTAGCAGGTTGAGTTAACAATATATGCAATGAATTTAAAAACAATTTAGTATCTCAAGAGAACTACTCTTCCTTTCCAGAACAATACGAGCTTTACATTTAACATCTTTTTTCCAAGACACTTCGCTACATATTTCGTGAGCCAAAGACCTTCTAAACAATCTCCACCAGGAAGTGTTGCAAAAACACTTCAGTAAAACAAATTGTTCCTGACAATGCTAATCACAATCATTATAAACTATGTTATCAGTGTCAGCTTAGTTAATTATCCAATTTAAACAAAAATTTGTCCCTAGTCATTGAATTTATTTTGCAACCAAAGGCACACAGCCGTAGATAAGGAAATATATTGTGCTTTATAGGATGACCAGATACTCAAGCAGTGCACACTACTGGGAATAAATCCCATAGCCCAAAGGCAATCCTATACACAGGAGGATAATAAAAGATGTTTTCATCAAGCTGCAAAGAGAATGTGGGCGTGAGTGTTTCCTCTTAAAAGGTTTTGGACTAAGTTAATTCATGGAGCCAAGTTCATTTCAGAAGAACAGATCCAGGAAGCAGGTAATCACTATTCATACAACTTCAAAACAACAGGCTGAATTACAGAAGTACCTAGCTGACAAGCATGTCTGAAAACAGTCAGCACATTTAATGAAATAAAAAACTTCCAAAGTCTTCTAAACCAAAGACCACACTCTTCATTTTACTTTCTGGAAACGTGTATCACATTGAGCAAATGAGGACAAACCAGAAGGTTCCATAGAAAGAAAATAGAAAGCATGGATCAAATACAGACAATTCTTTCGGGAGAAGTGACTCTAATCTCCCAAAGGCAGGGAGCCGCTTAGGCTGCGCTGAGACCAACAGCTGTGCAGGTGCAAGACTACAAGAGGACAGTACGCTCCATTTGCTTTCTGTTGTAACTGGGAGAGGTAAATGGCAGCATCCAGCCTGCTGGCAGGGTCATCACCAAGCACTTGGCACTTAAACACAGACTTACAGACACAATCAGGAAAGAAATGCAATTTGTGACAAATATCTGTAACAACAGAAAGACTTTCTGGAGAGTTTTGATTTCTCTATTAAAGACCAGGAAGCACTTTTTAAAGCACAAATACCAAATTCCAATACCTATCAGACTTGTCTGAAGGCCACAGAAAGGTATACTGTGAAAAATAAGAGACAGTAGAGCCTGTCACTGAATCTAAAACTTGCCAGAGATACACACTTTGGTGCCATGTTTATACAGTGGACCATTTAAGGCAAAAAGATAAGATCATTTATCTGAAGTCTGCTCTAAGCATGCCTTCAAAAACCACAGAGATATGTAACCATACCTCTTATAATAGCATCAGTACTCCATCTGGCTCTTCTTAGCTCACCGGACTCTATCAAATAATTTTTCCCCAAGTCCCTCCATATACACACAGTGCATACGTAACCCTCCACTCCTTTGCAGGCTATTTTACCTTACATACCACTATCAGCTACACCCTCATGGAAAAACTATTGACTTTAAAAAGAAAAAAAAATGTCAGTAAATGTTATAAAAATACTGTGAAGACCATGGAAGTTATTTCTATATAGGATTCCTGAACTGTTCTGTGAAATTCCTACATAACCCTTGATTTGCAGAAGATGAGCCAAAGCCTTTAGCACTGCCGTTTCCAACAAATGGCATTCCAAGCAGGCCTGAGACACAAGTGTTCATGCAATGTAAACAGAAATCAGAGATAAACTGGGAGCTGGCACACACATACTAGTGTGAGACAAACACAGAAGTGACAATTGGACCAAGAGCCAGCCAAGACAAAGGGAAGGAGGGAGATCAGTACCTGCCCTGCATTTGTGAAGCAGAGGGCAAAGATAACGAACAATAGATAAGGAACATGTGAGCCAACAAAGTTTTCCAGAGTCAAAATTGAAAGCAAAATGATAACAAGAGACCCCAGGTGCATGGAGTTTGGTCTCCTCACACTGCACCAGTGCTTCTCTAGCCTCCCTTCTGAGCGTTGTACTGACACCTCACTTTTCCTGGCTGAGCCAGGCCCCTCCGGAAGGATAGGGCCCATTAACAGGTCCCCAGTCCACCTGTGGTTAAGGGACTGACTCCATGTAAACTTATCACAGTAATGCCTTCTTGCTTGCTCTCCTTCCCTCCTCTTCCTCACTCACTAGCTGCATCTCACTTTCAACAGGATCCTTATAATTACGTAGCCTGTCCTCCTCTAACACAGCTCAAGAAATTTCACCAAGTTGTAAATCCATCTCAGGCCTGTAACTGGCCAGCTCATTTGAAAGAATTCCAGAACTTTCAAGACAACATCAGAAAATCCCAGTGCATTCTCAAGTGTGTCATTCCTAAGCCCTCAGTTAAAAGGAAACAAAACAAAAAAAAAACACACAAAAAACCAAATAAGACACCACACAAAAACAAAACCCTAAAAAAATTTGTCCAGTTTTGCTTTCTGCTACTGAATCTCATGTCCTCTTTATGATAAATAAAGGCAGCGTCTTCCAAACTTCTTATACAACACAGAAACATAAACAGTATCACAGACTTTACCTCACCTCTCCAGGTTCAGTAAGTTATACTAGCCAGAGCTATAGCCATTCTCAACCTGTCTTAGCTGTCTTTTCCAGCTTGGCAGCATTGTTTTTAAAAACAGTCCCCAGAACAGGACATAATATTCCTGTAATTGTTCCCCTAATACTATATAGCAGTAATAACATAACCCTGCTAAGCTACCCAAAGAGAGCATTTATTCCATAAGCCACTGCATTGTACTGCAATTTCATGCTCAACTGGTAATACATCAGAGCTCAAAATCATTTTCTGAGTCAATGCTTTCCAAAATACAGTCCCCTATCCTGAGTGACCTATATTCATAGCTCCTAGCTGTGACTTTCCACTGAGCCATGTTAAAATGCATGTCGCTCAAATGAATGTAGCCTAGCACGTGATCAAAGTTGGTTTCTAGAAAACTCTCTCCATTTGATACAAACTTCTTCAGCATTTGTAGTATTGCTCACTACCTTCTAAATCTAATGATTTGAGTAGTACAGTGTCAAAAATAGATGAATAAACCACCCTATCCCACCAAAAAAAATTAAAAAAAAAAAATCAACCCAAAAGCCCACAAACCCACAAATTAACAATTTTCTAATAAGGTCTCACACTTACTTTTAGCGAGTGCAACTGACATCAACTTTATGTATTGCAGCAGATTCCGTAAGATTGCTACTGTAATCAGCATCATACAGAAGTCAAATGCTCTAGGAAACCTGCATGTATTTATGACAGAGTCAGATTAAGATAATTTGAAATAAATTTGGCAGTACATATCTACAGTAACTCTGAGTGGCATTGATCTCAGCACCATCTCTTAATTCTACATGAATTACATCTTATATACAATGTCATGCAGCTGCTGAACACATTCCTTCATGATTAATGTCAATGAAAGACCATCTCATTTACCTGTAGAAACAATAGCACAGTATTTTTTTCTTGCTGTGCTTCCCTAGTACCTTGAGGGTCATTCAATATCTAAATCAGTAGTTCTGTTCATTCTTCGGTTAATTCTCTGAAAACTCACTGGGATAACTACCAAACCTCACATATCAGGCTGCTTCTGACATGACCAATTGGTAACCAGGGAAGATGCAGAACATTATTAGATCAGAAAGTATTTGGCAATTATTAAAAAGTGTCAAGACAAATACTATTCTCAATTATGTAACTGAAATATTTGACAACACCAACATTTACCGACACACACTTCTAATATTGATTTATTATTCTTTCCACACATACCTAAAACCTTCCTCTTTGCTTTTAAGCATGATAATATATTTTCTATTACTAGATTTACTTTTTATTGGCCGTGCATTTCATGACTGCCTAATTTACAGCTATCAGTATCTCACTTCCCTACCACTCCTCTGCCCCTGTTATCTGCAAATGTTTCTATTTGACTAGACACAGCTTTACCAGGGACACAGAAGTGCTGCAGCACCACCATTAGTCCCATTTTATGCAGCACCATCTCACAGTCGTGCCACAAAACCTGTGCATCTCTTTTCTTAACAGGAACAGATCTGCCAGGCCTATTCACATTTTTCACTTGAGTTGAATGTGCTTTAAAACTTATTGTTTGGGAATCATTTACAAATTAATTAATTCTATAATTGTTTCCTTCTTTCCCTTTGATTCTCTTGTTCGGAATGGCATATCGATGCCAAACCCAAGCATTAAAAAAAAAAAGACTGCAATATCTAAGCACTTCTGTAGCTCAAGAAAAAAATGTACATTTACTGAACTGCAAATTAAAACATCTGAAAAAGCCTGTGCAGATATTTGCATTTTGGACAGATATAGCCTACACCATTGGTATTCAGGGAGATAAACCATTATTGACTGGAAAAAACTCTTATTTTTTATATACGCATACACACACACACACTTTGAAAACACACAGTAAGTATGATTAATAACTAAGCTTTTCAAGTCATTAACAAATACAACACAGATTAAATTTTACTGCCACCCTCTGCTTGCCAAAATGTCCACAAACTTCTATCAAGTTCTCACATCTTAGAAATCACAACAAATGCAGCCTATACTCTCAAAACTGAATTTCACCATCAAAACCAAACCCAAGCCACCCTTCTGAATACACCTTCTTCAGTCAAGTGTGATTTATTACTTCATGAAGTGGTAAGCCAACTATGGCACATAGTGCTTTGCTTCCATCTCCTTCAGAGTCCAAGCTGCTGCTCTGAGAGCGAGGGCTGTCTTCCCCCTCCGCCCCAGAGCCTGTGCTTATCTCCTCGTCTGCTGCCTCTTGGTATCTTGTGTCAAGCCCAGCTTCCATAAGCTGCTCGGATCCATCTCCCCAGTGATGTTTTGCTTGCTTCGAGTATTCCTTATCTAGTCCTTGCAGCTACTGAGCAGCCCCGCCTATACTACAGTTTGTTTCATTTCTTCCAGAGATTATAGAGCAGCTTTGTTCTTGTACCCGGAGTAACAACTCAGGGTGTGACAGCTCCTACACCACTCCCTAACCTTTCTTGCTGCATGCCGGTAAAACAAAGCAGAAACAACTGTATCTCCCAAAAAAAACCCAAAAGCTCTTGCTGAAAGCAGAGCCTTACCTCCTGTGTTTTGACCTTCTGGCCAGGCTGAGAAGACACATTCAGAGCTATGTGTCAGACCTAAGGCACAACACCAAGCTTTGGCTACCCTTCTCCTGACCAAACACAGGGCCCCCTGGTCACCCTCAGAGAGCTTAGCCCTTACCGGCCCGGGAAACAACCGCTTCCCCACCTTCCTTCAACCCCTCCTGGCCACGATATGGGAGGGAAACAAAACTCAGACCCAGGGCCGCAGTCTCACACGCGAGTTCCTTCCCCCTCAGCGGCGCTGTCCTGAGGCCGCCCTCTCTGCCCGGCAACCAACGCAGAGGGGCGGATGGAGGGAGGGCGTGCGAGCAGCGCGGTCCCGGATCCAGGGATTCAGAGGGGCAGCGAACTCAGCCAGCACCACCACACTGCGCTACAGGTATACACACAAGCACATACTGTATACGTTGAGATCATGACAGCCTCCTGGCGCTCCCGAGGAGAACCCCTCGCCCTCCCTCCGACGAAGCCAGCGCGCCCACAGCGCCGGTACCTCCGCTGGATCCTGAGCGCAGCCCAACTGCTCCTTCAGTTCCAGCACCCTCCGGGCGGCGCTCTGCCCCTCCTCCATGGCGCCGGACCCACCTGGCCGCCCGTCCTTCGCTCTTGTAGCAACGCCTGCTGCACCATAGGTGGTGCTGCGGGCCGGTCAGACCCGGCCATGCCTTGTCTCAGAGCCGCAGGCAGGTGGCGGCGCGTCTGCAGCTGCCGGCGGTGCCCGCTGTTTCCTCAGCTGCACCCCGGGGTTTCACCCTCTCCGAGCCGCTCCCCCACACATACACCTTCCCCGGGCTGAGAGCTACTCCGGGACGACCTCTGGGATTTGACGAACTGGGGTCACTGTCCGGGGCCAGACCCACACCCGCCGGGGACCTGCTGGCAGGCGGTGTAGGCAGCTGGCTCTCAGGGCGGCAGGCTGGGGTGGTTTGGCCCTGGCTGGAGACCAGGCTCCCACCAAAGTCACTCTATCACTCCCCTCTTGGTTGGACAGGGGAAAAAATATATACCGAGGGGCTTTGGAGTCGAGATAAGGACAGGGAGAGATCATTCTGCAATTAGCGCCATGGGCAAAACAGACTCAACACAGAGGAAAGGCAACAAAACTCTAATTTATTACACTACACACAGAGAGAAACCAGAGTCAAGTAATGAGAAGTACAAACAGCTCTTAAAACACCACCCTCCACCTCTGCCTTCTTTGCAGACTTCACTTTATTCATGATTTTTTCCTCCCCAGGATGGCATAGAGGGGAAAAAAAGGGGGGGATAGGGTCCATTTCCTATTGGCTTCCGTCTTCCATCAGTTCCTCATGAGTTGTCCTCCTTCTTAGCGGGGGAGCGTTACTCTCACTCTTTCCCTGCACCAGCATGGGGTCCCACCAAGGGGAAGCAGTCCTCCACGACCTTCTCCATGTGAGTCCTCTCCCACACGGTCTTGGCTCTTCACGAACTGCCCCAGCATGGGTCACTTCTATAAACTCATAGAATGTCTCCCAGTCCCAGGCTGCTGGCCCCAGCCTGGTCCCCCCAGAGTCACAAGCACTCCCAGCAAACCTGCTTCACATGGGCCTCCATCTCTCTCTTTCTTGGGTCTCTTATCTCCTTGGGCTGCAGGTGCTGTCAGGGACTTGTTCCAATGTAGGTCACAGATTCTTCCCTATTCCTCCACCTGCTCCTTGGTGGGCTACTGCCTGACCCAGCTACCACTCCATGGGCTATAAGTGGGGTCTCTTCATCCTCCATGGACTGCAGGGGGATACCTGCTTCACCATGGTATTCTCCACAGGCCACAGGGAATCTTCTCTCAGTGCCTCCAGTCCCTCTTCTTCACTGACCTTGGTGTCTGCAAAGTTTCTCACATCTTCTCACTCCCTTCTCCAGTGGCAAAATGTGGCTGTTTGCAGTTTCCTGTCTCTAAAATGTGATTCCCAGAGGCGCTGTGACTGGTGCTGATTGGCCCAGCCAGCCTTGTCAGTAACACTTTTTGGGAGTTTGGCCTTGGGAGCCCAGCTGGGATTTACTCTCTTGGACCTCAAAGAAGTTTCTAGCTGCTCCTTGAAGAAGCCAACCTGCAAAACCACTACACAGGTGTAGCCAACAGGGCTTGGCTCGAAGTGGCTCATCCCTGCCAGGATGGTTGGTGACAGCAGTTGCCCTGGTTGGTTGCTACCAACCTGCTTTTCTTCATTCTAGCTCTTTCAGCTTTTCCTAAAAATGCTGTGTAGTACCTAAGCACAGCTCTAACTGAAGTTTAACTGCTGAGGTGAGCGGGGACCAGGAGGAAAGCAGCCTGCCTTAAGGAATGTCAGTGAGGGTCTGCCAGCAAGGCCGTGCCACCCTCCGGAGATGCCTGAGAGGTCTGTGTCTACAGGTGCCTTGGGTGGTATGAGGGACTCAGCATCAGTCATCTGCACTTGCTTGTGCAAACTTGTATGCCTGCCTTGGGGATAATTACAAGGTTTGTAGCATCTCTCATGCCTGTTTGAGGCTACAAGGCAGTTAAGTGGCCATGAAGCACATTGGATCAGTTAAGGGTAGCAGAGCCAAGCCCATGTAACCATGACCAGTGCCCACAGGCGTGCTTCTGCAGGCCTTACCTGCAGGTGAAGGCAGCACTCAGGCTGACATGAGCATCGTTTTCTTTCTGACCTGTCTAATTTACAGCGGGTGGCTAATGCCTTCTTTTTTTTTTTTTTTATGCAAGTGTTTTGTTTTTTTTTAATAGGTTTGGGGTTTCTGTAATTTTTCTTTGGGGGAGAAGAGCACTCTGGGGCCCTGCAACTTTCAGCAAGGACAAGGAAGTGGTCTTTGATGCTGAGTAAACTGCATAGCTGAAACAGGATCTGCCATGGAGCTTGCTGGAGCTGAGCATTAACTTGAAAGACTCCCAAGCTGAATGAGTCCTTCTTAAAAAAAATATATATTTGGGTTTGCAGTATTTCCGTAGAAGTTAATGTAGATAGAATTAACATAGATATATAGCCCCCCTTTCACTGTTTAAAACAGTATTTGAGGAAGCGTTAAAAGCAGTGTATCCAGTCTGAATTACAGGGGAATTTTAAGTAGGCAAAAGTCTGGTATTTGGACATTAGGGTTACTACTCTTGCAAAATAGATCTTATTACAGCTTGGCACAGCATGTAGCGAATCAGTAGAGAAACAAAAATAGCTGTTAGGGCAATACAGTAGGTAGAGTGCTAAGGTTGTATATGGAAGAAACAAACCAAGGTCCCTCCCTGTTGCAGACTAATTCTCCGTTTTCCATGTTCATCTTCTATTATACAGAAATGTTTAACTTACCTGCACAGTGTGTACAGACTTCATCAACCTTTTCTTAAAACTGGCCATCCACAACTGGATATTCTTTTGGGTTTTTTTGGCTCTAACAATATGGAATTACTTACACAAAGCAGTATTTATGCAAAAGAAATCTTGGAAGATATTCAACCCACACCAGCATTATGGTTAGTCATCTTCAATTGGGGAATTTTAGGCTCAGGTTGTCATTATCACGTGATATTATGATTGGAGCTGGGTTTCCCATATGCTGTTTGAAAGCCTTCATTATTGAGTTTCTGGGCTATGTGGGATGAGGCAAATCTTCTTGCTGCCCTTCTTCCCAATTATTCTGAAAGATCATGATTTCATGCCAGTGAAGGAGAAAACATTTAAAATATCAAAAACTTTATTAGAAGAATGTTTCTTGCCAAGATCCAATTGCAGCATTTCTTATATTGCCTGTCATAACTTTGCAGAGGAGAAGATTACAAGTTCACTTGGTCCTTCAAAATTGTTGGCTGATGCTGGCTGCTGTGAGGATTTGTTTGTTTGGCACTGCTGTGCAACTCCTGTTAGGAAGAAGCAGGATTGCCATACACAAAAATCTAGCTCCTATAATTGCTCTGTTACTCCATACTCAAGAGATGTGTTGTGCCATCAGCTCTGCTCCAAGGCTAGGAAAAAGGAGGTCTCTCTACTACCAGTGCTCGGTGAGTTTCTTAGGAAAGAGTGAAACCAGAAAGAGAAATAGAACCATAGAATCACAGAATCTCCTGAGTTGAAAGTGACCTGTAAGGATCATCAAGTCCAACTCCTGGCTCCACACATGGTCAGCCAATTCAGAGCATGTGACTGAGTGCATCGTCCAGACACTTGAACTCAGTCAAGCTCGGTGCTGTGACCACAAACCTCCCCTGTCTCAGCTTCATGTCATTTCCTTAGGATCTGTCACTGGCCACCAGAGAGAGGAGATTGGCACCTGCCCCTTCACTCCACCTTGTCAGGAAGCCGTAGAATGCTATGATGTCTCCCCTCAGACTCCTGTTTTCCAGGCTGAACAAAACAAGGGACTTCAGCCTCTCCTCGTAAGACTTCACAGACCCTTCACCATCCTTATTACCCTCCTCTGGACACTCTCCAATAGTTTTATGTCCCTCTTGTATTGTGGTGCCCAAAACTGCACAGAGTACTCGGTGTAGACTGAGACAATCACCTCCCTGGACCAGCTGGCAATGCCATGCTTGATGCTCCCCTGGATACGGTTGGCGCTTCTGCCTGCCTGGGCACACTGCTGGCTCATGCTTACTTGCTGTTGACCAAATAGGTTTTGTATGAGCTAAGGAGAAGAGCAAGGTAATAGTTTCAGGGACTAGATGGATGTGAGAGGCTTGGCTGAGGAAAATCAAACAGTGAAGTGGGAGCCAGTGATGGAGTTCTGAGGGAGATCTGCCTCGTGAGGGAGGTCAGTGACTTCACTTGGGGCTGGGTGTCTTGATGAATGCAGTTGCTCAAAGCCACCTTCTGTGAAATGAAGGCCTGTGAATTTGACCCTAAACAATAGTAGTTTATACATTTATTCAGCAGCTTAAAAAGAAAACATTTCTTTTCCATCTTTTTATTGGAAGGACTGCAGTTCCCACTGAAATTCAATATACTTTCACATTGTCTCCAATCTCTATACAGACCTTCAGCCTTCCTAAGGGCATCATTAGCATGATCGCTCAACACATGCAGATTAAAGAATTTAAAGATATTTTTTAGAACTATTTAGCATAGTGAACTAAGTATGGGTTTTGGTGGTGCATAGTATTTGGTCAAGTATATGTAAAAAGCTTGGAGCACACAAAGCAGTCACCATCTAAAGCTAAGCTTGAGTTTTGTAAATGATTTTCATAGACCTGGGTAAATCTCCATGTGGCCGTGGCTGTGACCCTTGCATTCCACCAACAAATCAGAGCATGCTGACTTCAAAGAAGAGGTTTTAAATTTTCCAGAAAGAGTGCAGTAAGGGTTGTGCATGGATTTGAAAAGATGCTTATAGTTGCCTGAAGGCCCCTCTCCTCTGATACAAGAACTTACTCTATTACTGATTCTGGGTCATGCACATGGATCAAATAACAACAATTATTCTTGTTTATTAGGCTAAGAACAAATCTCTTGAAATGTTTTAACTTATTTCCCTTAAAATTGTTAAAATATCACTACGTGACCTGCTACAGATGCATGGATTGATAATACTCTTTAGTCACTCACTTAGACCACATTGATAATAGAGCAAATTAAACATTTCTTCCCCAGATTCACTCATAACTTTATAGGATACATCTCGGCAGTCTTAAGCTACCACCAAAAATGTACTACTCTCTTTTTAACTGAGAAAGTAATTCCTATCTTGCAAGAACTTCAATCAATATAAAAATACTCTATAGCAATTGATTTCTATGTCATTTGAAAGGAAATAATTGAACAAGACGTTATTTTTAAGATACAAAGGAAACAATATTAAGAATATCTGAAAATTAAAATGCATAGTAAATCAAAGGTTTGTTTTAAAAAATGTATCCTAGTTTGCACCTAATCCTGGTACTGTTTATTTTTTAAAGACTCTGTTCTGTGCAAATTAATAGAAAATAAGAATGACTTGTTCCAAGACCAGGTTTCGTGCCATGTAATAGCCAAGTACACTGTCATTTTGGAGATCAAATGTCTAAAGATTTCATGGGTTTTGCCCCAATATATAAACAAAGTTTCATAACTATGGGATATGTTTGGTTGTGTCAGCATTAATATTACATTGAGATGTTGAGGTGTGCCTCCCAAGATGGTTGTCTAAATATTGCACAGCTCAAAGCATGTTTAGCATTTTCTGGTAATCACAAATTAGTTTTGTATTTTCAGTCGGGATATTTTCCCATTGTTGTCTGTATACTTTTGTTCAACAGTGAATCATATAAGGATGTTGGAAACACATTTTTGGAGACAAATAAGACTTAAAATTTATTTTACGACATGCCAGTAGATTTAAAGCTATGGTATTAAAATCAGAATAATCTTATTTTCTACAGATCATGATAATGCACTCGTTCTGGAGAGTAAATGTTCCCTTCATAAAAAAAAAAATCCCTAAATGAAAAATAACAAAAGAAAAATGTTGGCCTTTTAGAACTTCTTAAATTTGTAAAAGTTGATAAAAGCCTGAGTATGAGATGTTAGAGAAGGGAAGACTGAGTACTCAGGTTCACTAGTATGTATGTGTTTGGGAGTCTTGTTTTAGAAATATGGTTGGGGCTTTGGGCAACCTGGTCTAGTGGAGGGTGTCCTGGCCCATGGCAAGGTGCCTGGAACAAGGTGATCTTCAAGGTTTCTTCCAACCCAAACCAGTCTGTGATTCTATGAAATCTGTCTCTTCTATATACAAAAAATAGCATTTACAAGTTTTAAAATTACCAAAGAACAATCGGGAATATATTCATAGTGTAAAAATCATTAGAGTTGATCCCAGTAAAGCAGAGCTCAAAAAAAAATTAAGGATAATTGTCCATGCAAGGACTTTTATACTGTGAATGAACAGCTAAATGAAAACCTATTGAGATGTGTTAAGATGATGATAAACATCCCATAAACATGTAATGGTTTGGGTTGTCATCCTGCTGTCCACCAGGACTCCGAGGTCCCTCTCCCTTTCACTACTCTCTAACAGGCCAGTCCCCAACCTATACTGGTTCCTGGGGTTGTTCCTCCCCAGATGCAATACCCTACACTTGCCCTTGTTCAATCTCATTCAATTTCTCCCTGGGACAATTATTACCTGTTGTGGATCTACCATCTTCACCTTCCCATCCGTTTCCTCCGTTGTACCTGTTCATTTCCAGGGTCCAGGCTTGTCCCCTCTGATTTCTGGAGGCCAGGCAGCCCCGGGAAACTGATCTCCAGTGGCTGGGCAGAGGCAGGGAGTGAGGCAAGGAGAGGAGGGGTCATTTTAAAGAGCACCCAAGCACAGGCTCCGGTCTCTTTTGCTCGCTGTCTCAGCAAAGCGTCCCACTGGAAACCACAAGCTTGGACTCAACAAGTGGGCTCTGATCTTTCTTTCTCTTTCTTCTTCCTTTTTTTTTTTTCCACATTTCCTTTCTTTTTGTCTTCCCATTTTCCAAGGAAGAGGCATTTTCACTGAAAGCTTCTTGGACAGCTCTGGGACACCATTTTTCTGAAGAGGGTAAGGGGTTTTTAACTCCTCACTTTGATAGTGTTTAGAAGTAACATTTTAAAGGAGGGGGGAAGGTTGTTTGTTTGAATGCATTGTTTTGGGACCCCAACAATCCTTTACCTTGACTTCTTAATCTAGAATAAATTAGGTGAAAGCAAAGGGCAATAGAAAGCTAAATCATCCACGGTTTTCAAATTCAATAATTTGAATTTATTATAGTATTGCTTGATTTGTTTCACTGGTTTTGCATGTCCTGTCACTTGTGTACTTACACACTAAAATAGCTATAAACATTTCTGCTGATGGAAAAGTCTTTTTCAGGAAAAAACACTGAAGTGGACATTTTTTAATGGAGAACTTAAAATGTCACATGCAGTGATGCATTGAGGCAATAAATATTAAGTGCCGCATTTATTAAACTTAATAAAGTTCTGGGTCTCTAAAAATATTTAGAATCACAAATGTGACTGCCAGCAGAATATGCCCTTACCAGCTGTAAAGTTGTTGCTGTTACTACACAAAGCCACAATGATGTAGGTAACATACAAAGGCATCCAAAGGTTTTATTTTGCTTTTGTTCTGTGCCAACAAATATACACAACATTTGCAATATCATTTGATTTTTTGCAACAAAAGTTTTGTTCAACAACCAAATACACAGAAGCACCAGCTATACCTTCGATTGAACCTGTCTTAAAATGGCAAGCTGCTGGGAGGTTGCTATTCTGGGAGGTGACTCTGATAGGTCTCAACAGATGCATCTCCTGGAATGCAGCCTGAGCGGGGGGGGGGAGCCGAGCAGCAGCTGACCCCTGCGCTGGCACACCGACATTTCGGGGATCACAGCTCACGTCAGCGCGGGCTGACACTGACACTTTGGGCACACATGGCCTTCTCCCTCATCTGCTCTGCACATGGTCATCATCCAACATCAGCAGCAAAAAAAAATCCTGGTGTTCACAGTCAGCAACCATTCCTTTCTATAATTAAATTACCATTTTGTTATGTGCTGTGTGCTTAAGAAAAATCTGGTGTGCAAAGATTCTAGATTAAAATATTGCTGAAGTCTTTTTATTATTATCTAAAATAATGTCATAATTTGTTTTATCATTAAGTAGCATTTTTTCATGTTCTGTTTTTTATAAGTGTAAGTATTGTAAAGAAAATTAGCATGTATAAATTGTTTTAAAATCAGTGGATATACCAGAGATGCTATATTTGAATCTCTTTGAATGCTGATCTCAGCAATTCTCTTTTAACTGTGTTACTGAAGATTAATGCTTTCCTTCAATGTATATTTGTGTATATATACACAAATATACCTTGTGTATATCGGTTTGAAATGGCTCCTTTGAAAACTTAGGCTCTCTCAATTTGCATTTGACAAAAGCATGGCTCTTCATTTTATCAAGAACTGGGGCTTAGAGTTGATATGTAAGATTCAAATAGCTGTTCTAATATAACTGTGTGTTATACATAACACACAAGAGAATTTATTTAAAATTACACTTCCTGCTAAATGTCACATGATTTTATTTTCAAATAAAAGTTAGACATCTTCTCCCTAAATCCCCACAAAGAGTAGGATTACCATTTCATGTTAGTGATACTGAAAAGCAAGCAAAGTATGCTATGCATACAAAGTATATGTGAATCTGACATGGGAAACAGAGTATCATCAGTCTAGAAATCAGAAGTTACAAAAAGTCAGAAGCTGTTTGGAGCAGATCCTAAATTCACCTTCTCTTTATGTCTTAGCTTGCTTTTTTTTCTTTTAAGAGTTTCTGCCACTCTGAATATTTGCTGGTTGAATTCTGAACTTGCCTGTAAGTCTGTACTAGCTCTGGAGTAAGAAAGAACAGAGTTGGTTGTCTGTATCTTTCCTGTGCTTCAGACTCATGAATTCAGGTCTAGAACCTAACCAATTTAACTACACAGTTAACAAAATTTTACACTCTGGAAAACTCATTTAGATAATTTAACTTTCTGAATGTGGTAATAATAGGTGAATGTTAATTTATGGATTTGTTATTTAATTAAAAAATAATTACTTGTAGGTGTACTCTTCAGAATTTGAGTATTGGCTGTTGTTCATTAGCAGCCACACTACAGTCTAGGAGTATAATAGATCCTAGGGAGATAGATTATCCTGCATATTTTGTTTTTGAGGCATTCATATATATTGACAAAGGTTAGATTTGTTGCATAATCACATAGCTATTAAATTTCACAACTGCAGTGTGTTCTAAATGTTTTAATTTTATTTTTAGCAAGCTCTTGGCTGTAATATTTCATTGCAGTCATGGCCCCTAAGAAGAAGAATGTGAAGAAGAACAAAGCAGATATCAATGAAATGACTATCATAGTGGATGATGGCCCCCTCAGTAAACTAAATGGCTTGAATGGACTCTTAGATGGAGGAAATGGTTTCAGCTGCATCTCATCTGAAGTTTCCGACCCATCCTATAGCCCGAATCTCTTGGAAGGTCTGAGCAGAATGAGACTAGAAAATTTTCTTTGTGACTTGACCATTAGTACCAAAACCAAATCCTTCAATGTTCATAAGGTGGTGATGGCTTCAGGCAGTGACTACTTTCACAACATCTTAAAGAAAGATCCATCCACTCAGAGAGTAGACCTGAATGATGTATCCCCATTGGGTCTAGCTACTGTTATCACTTATGCTTACACTGGAAAACTTACTCTCTCGCTTTATACGATAGGTAGTATCATTTCCACAGCAATTTATCTACAGATTCACACCCTTGTAAAGATGTGCTGTGATTTTCTAATCCAAGAAATCAGCGTTGAGAATTGTATGTACGTTGCCAACATTGCAGAAACATATGGACTAAAAACAACCAAAGAAGCAGCCCATAAATTTATTAGAGACAACTTCATTGAATTTTCAGAAACAGATCAGTTCTTAAAACTTACTTTTGATCAGATCAATGAACTTCTTGCAGATGATGACTTGCAGTTGCCTTCTGAAATTGTTGCATTCCAGATTGCAATAAAATGGCTGGAATTTGACCAAAAAAGAGTAAAGTTTGCTGCTGATCTCTTAGGTAATGTCCGTTTTGGTACCATCTCAGCCCAAGACCTTGTCAATTATGTTCAAACTGTGCCGAGAATGATGCAAGATGCAGACTGCCATAAGCTGCTAGTTGATGCCATGAACTATCACTTGCTTCCCTACCACCAGAATACACTGCAGTCGAGAAGAACAAGGATCCGTGGGGGTTTCAGAGTCTTAGTTACTGTTGGGGGACGCCCTGCTCTAACAGAAAAGTCTCTTAGCAGAGACATCTTATACAGAGACCCTGAAAACGGATGGAAGAAGCTGAGTGAAATGCCTGCTAAAAGCTTTAATCAGTGCGTGACAGTAATGGACGGATTTCTCTATGTGGCTGGTGGGGAAGACCAGAATGATGCCAGGAACCAAGCCAAGCACGCGGTCAGCAATTTCTGCAGGTAACTGATTATTTATTTAAAAGAGGTGAAGAGATTGATTCCATACAGTGCAGGTAGATAGACCAAACTGGTTTGCAACAGGTGGCGTGAGCCAGAAAGAGGTCAGGGTTGGGGAGGTACAGATGCAGTGCAGCTTGAAGTTATGCAAAAACTTCACCACGGCTACAGGTTGTCAGTGAGAGGTGAGGATGACAGAAAACTTATTCCAAGTGAAGTAAATAAATAGGAACATAAATAGGAAATTTTGAGATGTTCTAAGGTACCAATAAAATGCACCAAACCAGACAAAATGAGACTTTTTAAATTTCAAGAGCTTCCACTGACTCACAGAAAGTTCTGAAAAAGACCTTTAGGTATTAAAATTTTTACTTTCTGTGCACTATCCACCATATTTTCAATAGCTTTTATATTGCACTTGATATTCTTTGTTTTTTTTTTTTATTTATTGGGATTTTAGAAATATCACCACCTCTTGAAGGATATATTTCTCTTCTGCAGCTTACTCCAAATACTACTGATTTCTGAAATACTGCGGTTCCTATTTATAGTCATCCGAGTACTGATAGCAAGGTCAGAAGAGTGCATAGGCTAACATGTAACACTCAGATGGGTTCTAATAGTTTTTAAATAGTTCAGCCTAAAAGCTGACAGCCTTGAAGCAGAAGCTGGAGATGAGACAGCTTAAGTTTTTGTCTGCTGACAGACTATGGGCATGCAATGGCAATACACAGACACATTCTTACCAGTGCTTGTTTTTCTGCGCCCAGAAGCAACAGCGAGATAACTTCTCCTGAAGGCATCAACAAGCATGCAAAGTTAATGATTAAGAAATCATAGAATGATTTAGACTGGAAAATACCTTTCAGATAATGAGCTCCAACTATAAAGCTAATGCTGTCAAATCCAACTCTAAACTATGTCCCTAAGTGCCACATCTACACACCTTTTAAACACCTTCAGGAATGGTGACTCAACCACTTCCTGAGCAGCCTGTTCCAGTGCTTGACCAGCCTTTCATAAAGAATTTTCTCCTAATATCCAGTTTAAACCTCCCCTGGCACAAATTGAAGCCATTTCCTTCTCTCCTATAGCTTGTTACTTGGCAGAACAGACTGACCCCCACTTAGTTACAACCTCCTTCCAGGTAGCTCCAGAGAGTCATAAGGTCTCCCCTTGACCTCTTTTGCTAAATAACCTCAGTTCCCCCAGTCGCTTTTCATAATGCTTGTGCTCTAGCCCCTTCACCTGCTTGGTTGCCCTTCTCTGGACCTGCTCCAGCACCTCAGTGTCCTTCTTGTAGTGAGGGGCCCAGAACTGAATGTAGTGTTCAACATGTAGGAGGATGCTCACTTCCCTAGTCCACCACACTATTTCTGGTGCAAGCCAGGATGCTGTTGGCCTTCTTGGCCTCATGGGAACACTGCTGGCTCATGTTCAGCTGGCTGTGGACCAATAGCCCCAGGTTCTTTTCCTCTGGGAAGCTCTCCAGCCATTTTTCCCAAAGCCTGTAGCACTGCATGGTGGTATTGTGACCCAAGTGCAGGACCTGAGAGTTTATTAAACCTCACACAGATCAGGTCATTCCATTGGTCTGCCCCATCCAGATCCCTTCTGGAGAGCCTTTCCCTAGGTCATTTTTATTGTGTAAGCAATGCCTTACGTTCTCACAAGGAGCCGTGTGCACAGTGCACACCCTGGTTGTGGAGAGGAGGTGGGGAATTCTCATGGTCCATGGCTGAATGGGTTCTGCTGTTAACCTCAGGCCTGTCAGACAGTGTGTCTGTGGACTTGCTTTCTGAGCTGCAGATGACAGTGCTGAATGACAGCTAACAATTAGTATTTACTTTACCGTAGTCTTCTTATAGGATTCTCTGGTCCCCTCAGCAGGCAACAGGAGCAATGACCCTACTAATGTACCTCACTCAACTCCTTCAGGAGATGTATTTTGCTGTTTCCTATTGTAAAATTGCCCATGTCAATGTCCAGCATAGTGCTATTTCAGAAAGGAGTGGTGTTAATCACCAAAGATTTTCTTTCCATGTAAATTCTTACTCTGTATGAGTGGAAGGGAAGGAACGCATTAGAAAGTACTTTAAAGGTGCATGTATAAATCACCTTTTTTTTTTAACTCTTTGAGTAAATTTTGGTATCTTTGCTGTAAGCGTAAATTTTTAAAAAAAAACAACTTCTAACCTGTCTACTGTATATTGAAAGCATCTCTTTCCAATTATTCTAATGAGCTTCTTGTACAAGACAAAATTAAACAAGAGCCAGATTTACTTCAGTGAGATAATACCAGGTTTGAATGATATTCTCCAATCAAGAACTAAATTTATTTGGAAATTCAACTAGGAATACCAGTTTCATTCCAGTGACTTCTAATGGGCTAAATAACTAGCTACAGTTCTGTCAGCATCACAGCAGCAGCAGTAGTGGGCCAGGGGCAGGACTAGAGTTTAGCAGAGCAGTATGTGAGACAGTTGCCCTCTCTTCTCAATGCTTTCAGATACGATCCTCGTTTCAACACCTGGATTCACCTGGCGAGCATGAATCAGCGGCGCACACACTTTAGCCTCAACGTCTTCAATGGCCTCCTTTTTGCAGTGGGTGGTCGCAACTCTGAGGGGTGCCTCTCCTCCGTTGAATGCTACGTGCCTGCAACGAATCAGTGGCAGATGAAGGCAACCCTAGAGGTGCCCAGGTGCTGCCATGCCAGCGCAGTGGTGGATGGTCGGATCTTGGTCACAGGAGGGTACATTAATAACGCTTATTCTCGCTCGGTGTGCATGTATGACCCCAGCAAAGATAGCTGGCAGGATAAGTCCAGCCTCAGCACCCCAAGGGGGTGGCACTGTGCAGTGTCCCTTCTGGAAAGAGTCTATGTCATGGGTGGGTCTCAGCTGGGGGGTAGAGCCGAAAGGGTTGATGTTCTCCCTGTGGAGTGTTACAGTCCTTACACGGGAGAATGGACTTACGTGGCGCCACTTCAAACCGGAGTTAGTACGGCTGGTGCCTCCACCCTTAACGGGAAAATTTACTTAGTGGGTGGCTGGAATGAAATAGAGAAAAAATATAAGAAGTGCATTCAGTGCTATAACCCAGATCTCAATGAATGGACAGAGGAAGATGAGCTGCCTGAGGCCACTGTGGGCGTATCCTGTTGTACAATATCAATGCCCAACACCAAGACAAGGGAGTCCAGAGCCAGCTCAGTGTCTTCTGTCCCAGTCAGTATTTAAATACGGGTCTAACCAGCAATAAACAAAAATGTTTACCAGAACAGCATTACAATTAACCCTTTAAGTAGCAATTTTGTGTTTATATGAAAAAAAAATAAATTCATTGGCTTTGAAACAGTTTTAAACATTCAAATTGATCAGTTTTCATGATCTTAATATAGGTGTCAAGAAACAGCATATGAGGGATGAGATGAGTTTTCTTAGCAGGAAGAGAGTTAAGCCATAACTGCTGAGGGAAATTTGTTCTTTTCCTGACACTTTGCCACTGACTTATTATGTTATCCATGGACAAACATTTCATTTCCTTGTGCCTTGGTTTCCTTACCTGTAAAATAGAGATGAACTTGCTTCAGAAGACTGTTGTGAGGCGCTTTTTTTAATATTGAGTTTTAAATGCTTTTGGAACCCAAAATGAAGGTCATATATTGGTGGTAATAAATCTCAACATACATCAGAAATATGCCATGTCATCATAAAATTGGTCAACCCTTATTTTCTATGCAATTACTATTTTGATGCACAGAAGGAAAAAAACCACAAAATATTACATTTAGTTTATTCACATTTCTGCAGGGAGCAGTATTATTCACAAAAAATAGGTATTTTCTCTTTCAGAAAATACAAGGCATGCCCGACTTCTTTCATAAAACCCTTTAATTTGCATATTTAATGCTGTGACATGGCTTTCAAGACCTGAATCCACAAAGTATCTTGCTCCTGCAAGCATATGGGCCAGCTCTAAGGTGCCATGTTTCTCTCCTCACCTCCATGTGTAGACCAAGGAGCAGACCACCACGTCATCCTCCTCATACCATGAGACTCTCCTATCACTCCAGGTGGAAGGTGTGAAAGCCAGTCAGCATGTCTCCTCCTCCCATCTGTATGGAAATATATGTTTGAGTTATCTTCTTCTTCAGGAAGGAACTCACCAATGCAGGGAGCCAGGAATTGCTACAGAAGGGCCAAAATCTGGAATCTGAGCTCATGCCAGAAGGCATTGAGGGCTAACGGTGCCTTAAAAGAGGAGATACACAAAGTATCCCTCCTACTTGGTATTATTCTGACAAATTCCCAGTTGAGTGAGGAACAAACACGGAATAAAGACTTCAGGATCTGCCTCTAAGAGTAGAGTATATACATGGGAAATGGTGAATCATCAGAAGACTGGAGACTTAATGGTGCCAAAGAGATATCTTAACACCTTTCTTACCAGAACATCACGTCAACTAACCCCTTCCTGGGCATGCTATTATTTACCTCTTTTCAAAGCCCCTATTACACTTTTATTTAGTGTTTTTAAGAGCTTTTAATCACGTTTTTCAGAAGTCTAGACTCATGTTGTACCTGTTCGAGTCTGTGAAGTTTTCTCAGTGAGTAGAGTGAAATCTTTGCTCAACTCAGATTAACTTCTAAGAAATTTTCTTCCTAATTTCCTTCAGTTAGGGAAGGAAAGAAGCAATACAAGGCAGTAAAATGATTTCATATAGCCATAGGGACAGAAATACACGTGCCTTAACCCATCCATAGAGGCTTCACATTTCCTTAGATTATCATTGACAGCTCCAGGCTCCAGTGCCAATGAGAAGGATGCTCTTGGAAATGTTTACAAGACAGACAGATTTTTATCTAGTTTGCAGAAAGGTAATGCTATAAAATTGTCTGTAAGTGCAGAGTGCAGATCCTGTTGAGGCAAATATTTTCAGGACTCATACTGTGCTCTTTGTAGCTTTGTTTCAGCTATATATGGAGCATCAGCATGAGCATGACACAGCATTAGAGATGAAGTAATTCGCTCTGTCGGTTGGGATTAAACTCATGGTACTCAGTCATATTTTCCCATTCAAATTTAAGAGTTCATGTCTGCATCCTGACAGCACAGTTTTAAATACCTGATTGTATTTCTGAGTGCCATGGGGTTTTATATATAATACACTGCATTGCAATGATTTTAGTCAAAGTAGCATTGTCAAATAGTTCTGATTAATTAGCATAGTTATCCTTTATCCCATTTAATTCAAATGAATAATAATTCAAACTCCCAGTCACAGAAGAAGAACATTGTGTAACCAAGTGAGATTACTTTGTTCTAAATACAAAAATGCTGTTCTTGCCCATTCCAATCACCAAAAGCTTCTTGTGGATGAGAGCAAAATTTCTCTTTTCTAAAGTCATGACCATGTGTTCCATATAAAAGTATTTAGGAAGTTCTAAAAAAAAAATCCCTCTGCTCCAGTATTTCTTTTGTTAAAATTTTAATGCTATGAGAGGAAGTTGCATATTCATCCAGTCCAGTGAAGACAGACATACACATACCCAATTATAACTGTATGAATACTCCAGTTATTTAGTATTTCAGAAGTACCCATAAGATGATACTTAAGAGTCGAAGGAAAACTCATTTGGGCCTCAGACAGGTATTAGATAAAATTATGCCATGTCCAAGTGTCTCTTTTTCCTTTTAGGAATTCAGTTCCAAAATGCTGTGGGTTTTCAGATGTTGCCACATGCTTTTCTCTTTGTGATCCAACACTTCCTACACATCAACAACCATGTACCATTTTGAGTAGAAAGGTGTTTGTGAATGATGGGCTAAGTGCAATGAAACTAATCTCTTACTACTTAAAGGGTTAAAAACTTTGGGGGCCAAATCCTTTTCATCTTACTCACAAAAAGGTTCCATTGACTTCGCTGGGATTACTGAATAAGATGTACAGGATTTTGAACTCTTGGCCAAATTCTGGCAGAACAGTAGATGTAGATGCCTGAAAAATATGCCATACCCAGAAGGAAAAATGCTCCTCAGCTTCCACTGCCCTTGGCCATGACATGTCTGTGAAAACCTGTTCTAGGGCAGGAGTTGAGCACCAGTGGCCATGTGGTCCTTCTGTAGCACAAATTAGGTACATACATAGGACAAAAATATTAGATAGATGAACAAATGTTACTCTTATCAGCAGAGCACTTCAGCATGACTTTATATTATTTTCTCTAAACATATATGCAGGTTTTAATGGTGCATTGAGCCAGGATTTGGTCCTTAATATGTGACAATATCAGCTGGATTTAATATTATTTTGATGATACCAAGGTACCGAGGTATTTGTAACATTTTTATGTACAATCTTGTTCTGTTAGAACTGTGAAAAAATGGTTTGTATGTTGTGTTTTATGGGGTGGTGTTTTTCATTTTCCGGTACCATGTTTTCAATCTCCTGATGTTTAATAACAATATCTCAGTTGAACCTGAAACATTGTATATCCCAAGAAGGTATTTCAAAATGAAATTTAGGAAGTACTCTATATGGTAATACTAAGTAAAGCAGAGAGTTTCCAACTGTACGAGGTGAAGATTGTTAAAACACTACAGGGATCTTTCATGCTATACTAATAGCAAAAATATATATATATATATATGCTGTTATCTTCAGAATTAGTTATGCTTATGCATTTTATAGTCAACAACCTCTTTGCTTCCAAGGAATTCAAATCTGAAAATAATCTTTCTCCAGTGTGTGAGTGAAATGGTTTGGCAATGTTTTGTTTTCTTGTTTATTCATGCTTGTGTAGGTGCATGGGAGAGCATGTTACAAGGTTGTGAGGGAGGAACTTAGTGTTGGAAGTTAGGAAGATTTTGTGCTTAGCTCTTAATCAAGATGTGATCATGATCATTTAATCTCTTCCCAAAGTTAAACTGCAAGATCATCTGTGCATCAGTCAAGAGTTCTGGTAAACTTAGGTGACAACTTGTAGATGATCCAAGAGGGAAGACAAAATTAGCATCAACCAAAACAATCAGGTGTTGAAAAGTTTTTTGTGTTGAGCCATTTTTGAATGGCGGTTCTTACAGGAAAAAGGACATGATGAATGAAATGACTGAATAAGACCATGTTTTATATAATCTGAAACCTAGATTAGTCAGTCCTACAGTTTTAATTCTTTCCAAACCCACGCTGGATTTAGCAGGAGTTTTTCATTGTAACAGCTGGGGTTAGTAATTCTGCTTGTAAATCCAACAGCCCAACAAATTGTGGTGTGAGCACGCATATCTTCTTGAATCCAGTGGGACTTCTCCTATATATGGTAATGTGCTTATGTTTGGAAAATTAAAATACAAGAGGTAAATCCATGAGTAGAAAAGCATCAATGTCCAAGGAAAGCCAGCCTGGAGGTATGAGGCTGATCCTTAATATCACCATTCAACAGCCCGCTTACCATGCAGGCACATTAAATTTTATAGAGACTAGATTTCCCCATAAGGTTTATTTCCTTGGGAGTGGCTGCTGAATTAAATCCTATGCATGCTCCAGAAATTTATTTACAACACACAGGATGGGAGATGCCAGAGGGTCCACACAGTGGAAAGGGGAAGATGGAGCGCCTTAGCACAGTCAGTAGACTTGAAATTTTGTTCCCATTTCTCAATGATATTTTGAGAAATATGTACTGAAAGGAAGCACCTCCTTCAACACATGCCTTTCCATAAGCAGCCTTTCTTCATGTTACCAAACTGAGGTGGCCCAGTCTTCCTTGTGAAAAGCAAGACTCAATTTTCAATTGCCTGAATTCTCAGTTGAATTGAATTTTCAACTCACTTTAAGCCAGTTCACCTAATCTGGGAGATCTTTTTCAAATTCTGAATCTACCTGCTTGCAGAAGGCAGTTGAAGCCAGTAGTCCTACTACAGTCTCCTGACCTTTTTTCCTATGGATCTTCTCAACCTTTATGTTGAAGACCTACTTTGTATAGGTAATCAAAAATATTGTAATGCGTGGATTTGTACTTTGACTCCTCCATGCAAGAGAAGGATCTATTGTCCTTTTTATTTTCTCTTTTCTTGTCCATAACTGGATGACTTGGGGGGGGTGGGGGCACTAAAGAAGATGCACAGATGCAAAGAGTACATAAAAGTTCATTTGTTAATCTAGTTCAGAAAGCCTCATCACTGGTGGCCACAATAAAGTAAAGGACACATTCTACAATGGTGGTTGGAATAAAAGGATGAAAAATGAGTCATTAGTTCTCAAATGCCCAGAGCTCTGTTCCCAGAAGTTCCCTCAGGAATAAAGGAAAATACATGCAAAACCATATGGCTTGTGTGAGAGATTCAGTTAATACCAGATGAGTTTTTCAGTGCAAAAGACTTGTATGAGTTCACTGTTGTCTGAATGAAAATTGAATTTTCAATAAAGATATAGGCAATCAGCAAAGTTACGAGGAATACATAGATGATTTCTGTTGGCAAGAATGGGAACACACACATTTAGATACACTGGATGTTACACTAGTTGCTGCTTTGGCAGTTTTTTTACCAACAGGAAATGTTTAACATACAAGTTATTTCTGTAAAGTATTTCCCTGGCTTTTAAGTGTTAGACATGCTGCTTATACAAATAGGTTTTCTATTTATACACGTTAAGGACAGACTGTGATAACACAAGGGAACACATTTTGACAGACAGAATCTGTAAGTGTAATGTGAGAATGTTACTACTTGAAAAATGAAAATTTGTGGTGCAGCAGTTGTCGTTAAAAGGAGCAACAGCATGTTGGTATTTTCTGTTGTACGCTTTAAATAAAACTGTCGATACACAGCACAAATTATTCTTATTGTACAATCAGTGGGAAACTGCGAGACTCTTTCTGACAAATGCCTGGCTGCAGTTGAAATAGGCTTTGTATTCTGAGCCCTGTGCTGATCCTTGCTTTCGTATCAGCCGACTGGAATGTTTGTTACACACAGGCTGTCAAACCATCTTCTCAATAAGCTACGCAATGTGACACTGGGGCCACTTTTGTCTTTTTCGTTTTATTACAAGGACAAGAGCTTGTTTCTTAACAGCAAATATCACAGTCATTTGTTGTAATCAGAATGCCTAACAGAAAATGATGATAAATCAGATGTCTGATTAGCAATTTAACATGTTTTAATTTGGATTGTATGAGTAACAGTCTCGGAAATAAAAGCATCTAAACTACAAGGAAAAAAAATTAGCTGGAATTCTGAAGAGCAATGAAATTGTGCCACCAATGAGAGGGTGTGAAGCATCAAAAAACATTCCCTGTGTTTTGACACCGAGGGCTTTGTTTAAAAGCCCAACTTGGCATTCGGCAGATGTCACAACCTGGAGGGAGGGTCACCCAGCCTGCAGCTTTGCAGAGACTGTGGGCTCCTAGGATTCCATCATACACAGGGATACGGAACTGTATTGGATACAAGTTCTCCGAACTTCTCTAATTTATGGTAGTACAACCAATGACAGCAACCAAGGAGCTCTATACTCTTACACATTACTATAACTTATCATTAGTGGAGCAAACTTATCAATAATAAAATAACAGCATGTATAGTTAGGATACATTACTTATATGATTATATATATTTACATGAAGTGAATTAGATTTCAGAAGGAGCCAAAGCATCCCAAAAGGGAGGAACAAATCAGTCCCAGGTTGGAACACGCAACCATCCCCAAGCCAGGGGAGGACAGACACAAGCTGTAAGATAACAGACAGTCTCCCTTCAAAGCAAGTCCCTGACATGCAGGCTGGAGTCAGCCAGAGTCCCCAGTGAGAGTCCAGGAGCTCATCGAAAGTCCAAGTGGGATTCAGCCAGGAAGTGCTCAGAGAGAGCCTTCAGCTTGGATAAAAACTAAGACCTTTCTATAACAGACATAAGAGCGTGTAGGACATCCTACTTAGAGCAGCAAATAGATGATATCAACTTCTAATTTTCATCATTAAAAGCCGATAGATGATTCTGTTTTCTGTTCTTTTAGAGCAATTTTATTTTCCTAGACTGTTTACCAGTGTAAGGAAAGTGGTGAAAACAATTCTTGAGCAACAATTGTATACCTAAAGCCTGCACCTTATACTTCACCTGGATCAAGGTGTGACTCAGAAAGCAAAAGATTTAGGGAACACAGGCGCAGAACTCCTGCCTAGCAAGCATGAAATGTTGAGGTAAATCAGTAAATCATTTCCCAACTGTCCTCAGACTCTGGACTTGAATCTTTGATTGTCTCCAGTGTGTCCTTTCATGTGAATATAGCTGTTGCCATGAGAAAAATAATAATTAAAAAGTCTTGCTTTGCTTGGCATAAAGATATTTCTTTGTATAGAGGCATAAGCTGTAGAAAGAGACAGTATAAACTATGTTACTCTAACCAAAGGTTTCCCATTCGTAAGAAAACACAGCCAAGATCACGGCAGCAGGAGAGGGGCTGCAACCTGCTCCCGTGCAGAAGGGGCAGAGCAAGGCTCTCCCTTGGTCTCCTGCCAAGGCTAGTTAGTCTGGAGTCCTCGCCAGGGGAACTCCTCGCCACAAGGCAGCTAAACAAAGTGCTGGCATGTGACTGCTAGATGACTTCTTCCTGAAACCAGAGAAGAGAACAAGGAAGAAATATTACCTTTCCAACCAAGTCTCCTACAGCGACACAACTATCTGTGATCTTTTATTGAAATCAGATAGTAAACTGATCATCCAGGGCTTATCTGTAAAGATAGACACTAACAGGGCGTCACAGCAATTTAGGACCCGTCTCTGAAACAGCAGGCTCTTTGTCTTCTGGTTATAATCTTCAGAATAGTCCAAGTAGCCAAGGTGAAAAGAATAATGTTGAGTAATGTCAAAATAAAGAATAAAAAAGTAGTGAATAACATATATCACAGAACCACAGAATTGTAGGGCTTGGAATGGACCTCCAGAGACCATCAAGTCCAACCCCCCTGACAAAGCAGGTTCCCTAGAGCAGGTCACACAGGTAGGTGTCCAGACAGGTCTTGAATGTCTCTAGAGAAGGAGACTCCACAATCCCACTCGGCAGCCTGTTCCAGTGCTCTGTCACCCTCACAGTGAAGAAGTTCTTTTGCATATTGGTGCAGAACTTCCTGTGGTCCAACTTGTGACCATTGCCCCTTGTCCTATCCCCACAGGCCACTGAAAAGAGGCTGGCCATCTCCCTTTGTCTCCCACACTTCAGGTATTTATAAACATTGTTGACATCTCCTCTCAGTCTTCTCAAGGCTGAACAGCCCCAGCTCACTCAGCCTTTCCTCATAGGGGAGATGCTCTGGGACCTTAATCATCTTTGTNCATGGCCAGCCTGTCATCCACCAGGACCACCAGGTCTTTCTCTGCAGAGCTCCTCTCCAGCAGGTCATCCCCCAGCCTGTACTGATATCTGACCCTACACTTGCTTTTATTGAACCTCATCTGGTTCCTCACTGCCCAGCTCTCCAGCCTGTCCAGGTCTCGCTGAATGGCAGCACAGCATTCCTGAGTGTCCACT
This sequence comes from Heliornis fulica, assembly GCA_013399135.1. Lineage (NCBI taxonomy): Eukaryota > Metazoa > Chordata > Aves > Gruiformes > Heliornithidae > Heliornis > Heliornis fulica. Next base: position 400,685 of record VXBZ01006125.1, read on the forward strand.
GCTCCTCCCAGTTTTGTATCATCAGCTACTTGCTGAGGGTGGACACTATTCCCTCATCAAGGTTGTCAGTGAAGATGTTAAATAAGACTGAACCCAACACCAACCCCTGGGGAACACTACTAGTCAAAGGTCTCCAGCCAGACTCTGCTCCACTGATCACCACCCTCTGGGCCAGGCCCAGCAGACAGTTCTCAACCCACCTCACTGTCCACTCATCTATCCCACACTTTCTCAGCTAAATCATTGCCAGGAGCTAAATTAGAGAAGATAAAAAGTCAGGGGTGATTCTGAGGGAGTAAAATACAGGAGCCAAACCATGAATCTGTGTAGTGAAATTGCTAAAAAACAGAACTTGCAAGTAGACATGATATAAAAGGAAAAAAAAATTATCCACCTTGTACAGATCTATGGTGTCCATTATGCCAACCTAAACCCAGCATATAGCAGCCTATAAACCGCTGTGTTTCTTGTTTTTGTGAAATGCTTATGAGGTGAATGATACCCATGCCTACAGCAGCGTATTCTTTTTATTTTATTTGAAGAACACCATGTATTCCTTCAGTACAATCCCCACACAGCAACATGAGAACAGCTGTTCAGATCAATTAGAAATAGCCAAATTGAACAGACTAGTTTTATTTTATGTTATTTACAGATGGATTATTCTGAGCCAAATAATGAATTTGTTGATGTAACAAAGATAAAAACTCAGAATAAAACTCTTGCAGTCTGTAACTCATGTTCCCATCCCTTAAACCGGCCATGGAACAAATCATGACATCTCATACTATGTTTGGTAATACCATCTTTTAACCGCAGTGGTTGATTATGGAGTGGTATCCCCCTGGGATCTGTACTGGGACCAGCGTCCTTTAATAGCTTCATCAATGACACAGACAGTGGGATTGAGTACACCCTCAGCAAGTTTGCAGATGACACCAAGCTGTGTGGTGTGGTCAACACACCAGAGAGATGAGATGTCATCCAGAGAGACCTGGACCAGCTAGAGAGGTGGGCCCATAGAAACCTCATAAAGTTCAACAAGGCCAAGGGCAAGGTCCTGTACTGGGGTCAGGTCAATCCTCGCTACCAATACAGGCTGGGGGGATGATGTGATAGAGAGTAGCACTTCAGAAAAAGACTTCGGGGTAGTAATGGATGGAAAGCTGGACACAAACCCACAATGTGCACTCACAGTCCAAAAGGCCAATCACATCAAAAGAAGCACATTAGCCAGCAGATTAAAGAGGTGATTTTCCCCCTCTGCTCTGGTGAGACCCCACCTGGAACACTACGCCCAGCTCTGGGTTCCCCAGTACAAGAAGAACGTGAACATCTTGGAGTGCATCCAGAGGAGGGCCACAAGCATGTCTGCTGTGAAGACAAGCTGAGAGCGTTTGGGTTGTTAAACCTGAAGAAGAGAAGGTTCCAGAGAGATCTTACTGCAACCTTCCAGTACCTGAAGGGCCCTTACAGGAAAGCTGGAGCAGGACTTTTTTAGAAAGGCACAACGTGGAGTGATAGGATGAGGGTCTGGGGAGGTTTGGATTAGACATTAGATGTTCTTCACCATGAGGGTGGTGAGGCACAGGAACAGGTTGCCAAGAGAGGTAGTGGAGGCCCCATCCCTGGACACATTCAAGGTCAGGCTTGGTGGAGCACTGAGCAACCTGATCTAGTTAGAAGTGTCCCTGCTTACTGCAGGGGTGTTGGACTAGATGGCCTTTGAAAGTCCCTTCCAACACATTCTGTGATTCCATGATCTCTGACAGGCAGAGCTCCGAGTAGGAATGCCTGTTGCTCTCCTGTAGATAGCAAAGCTTGGACTTTCTAGCCCCCTTTAATGACGGCCGGGCACTGGAGCTTCTTGCCCTGAGTCGGGGATAGGCTGCTAACCTGGGAATTAAACTCGATCCTAAATTCCGTGCCGGATCCTCACGCGTTCCCGATGAAGCATCGCTCTGCGCAGGGCTTACTTGACCTCAGGGGCTCTGCTCCGCTGAGTTGTTTCGGGAAAGAGACGCTGGAGGGCACCAGAAGGACGGAGCTGGCATCTCCTGGGCCGGGCAGCCGGGGCGGGAAGTGGGCCGGGCAGCCGGGCCAGGAAGTGGGCCGGGAAGCCAGGGCGGGCAGCGGGGAGGGCAGCCTCAGCCGTGGGCTGGCGAGGCGGCTGGAGTCGGAGCGTGTCACTCGGCGTGGGCATGGTGCCGTGCTGCCGCCGCGGGGAGAAGTGTGTCCCGGTGGGGGCGGTCACGGGGGAGGCAGAGGAAAAGGCACAAGCCAGTTACTTCAGGCAGCGATGCTGGTGGCAGAGGGGAGGGGTCAGCGCGGCAGGCAGAGTCACGCTGGGTAAAGGCAAAGGCAGTCGTCACATGGTGTAAAAAACGTTTATTTCGACAGTGACCTGCCCATTTGGCTTCACCTCATTCCCACCTGCTGTTGGCAAAGGTTTTGGGAGAGGACACTGTGACCCCCTGAGGATCCCAACCGTCTGGTGCAATGATCTGGAAAATGCAGGTGGAGTTCAGTGAAGATGAGCTGAAAAATTCCAATTCGTGAACATCAACATGCACAACAGTGCATGAGGTTTGACAGCGTATTCACTGGGAGGAGGCTTCCCAGGTCCAGGATGAATTTCTGGCCACCATGAGAGCGCCTTCCCTCCAGACTGTCCTTCATCTTTTCGGCTTACACCAGGAGCTTTGTTATCGTGTTCCAGATATGGGATCTCACCAGCAACATCCTTGAAAGTTTCCCAGTCTCCTCTGTCAGCCATTCCAGTTTGAATAAATAATTTAATACTTACCACCCTTGGAGAGGGAGGGTGAATAGATTTGTTTTCTGCCTGCCAAACCACTGCCCTAAATGCTGATATCTCAGTTCAGGAGAAGTTCTTGAAAGAACGTTTTTTTTCTTTCATCCCAGTGCAGAATGAACACATTTTTGGAATTACTGAAGTTTAGCAGATGGGAAAACTGTTCTTTCCCATGTTGCTGGAACAATAGTGAGTGCAGCCAACAGATTCCTGGCCCAGCTGCTGCTCTGAAGCTGTTACACTGGTCGCTGCATACATTTGAGAGTTCAGCCAGTGAATTATAGCTTGCTATAATAAGAAAGCTATGCTTTCCATTAGATCACACTTGCTGGAACAATAGCAAATGCACTGAAGCTGCCAACACGGCTGCTTTCAGGGTCTCTTTGCTTCATTGCTGGTGTCAAGTTCTGGCAAAAGGAGACCTTGGTCACATTGTCAGAACTAACAGATCAGCTCTTCTGAAGGAGAAACAGATGTGCCAGGCCAGGTGAGCAGCAAAGCACTTAGACACCAAAGGAATCTTAGCAAAGGCTGAAAAAAAAAGAAAGCAGAGAGTCTAAGTCATATATTAAAACTCAAAGCAGAGCTCTCTTGTGGTGTTACAGGAGTAATAAGTAACATCCTAAGCTGTTAGTAACAACCTGAATACTTCTTTATCAAACTACCCTTTGAAAGGTACCTTATTTCCTGGACTGAAATTGTTTCAGGGAGCCACAGAAAAGAGACTGGATCACCCAGCAGAAGCAGAACAGGAAGATCTGTCAGTTTGGGTCACACTACCAGAAGTTGGATCCATTCATGAGGTAGATAAGTTTTCAAAGAATTCTCATATATCCATATCTCTTTAGAAGGGCAGACCACTTAAAAGTGCCAGCTCAGTCCTGCAAGTGATAAAACTGAGTGGTCACAGGCATTGGCTTTTGGGTAACTTAAGTGGTTTTGTATCTTCCACAGCTCCTTTGAAACACAAGGGCAACTCAAGGTCAGGAAGCATAAATTTAGGCATCTATATATGCACTAGATATTAGGCCTCCAGTTACATACACAGCCAAAGGTACAGTATCAGCTCGTATGGCATATGAAGTGATTTACTCAGTCACCCACAAAGTCCTACTTTAGGATAAGCTGAGTTGCTCCTCAGGCTTTACTGACTTTATTGGCTAAAGATAAGATTCACACATAAATGTCCAGTGCCACACAAGCATTGGGAGGGTGTCCTGTCTGGCATCCAGCCATCCCAAAAGGACATGGGTTTCCCCTGTGTTGTTAAGTGCCAGCCACATAGCTCAGACTTCTGACATACTTAAAATGACATCATTTAGGCAACTGAATCAAGCCACTGGTCTCTAGTGAGCCATTTATCTCCATAGTCAAAACATAGACAACAAGTGGTCCTAAGATGAGAACATGCTTGTGGGAGCAACTGCATTTTCACTAAGGCCCGTCTTGAATGATGCTGTGCCTAGTGAAGTGCTGAGAGTCACCGTGACAAAGCACAAATTGTTACCATGCTTATTAAGGTGGTGGTGACTCTTTTCATTCAGTGATATCACGGGGATTAGCAGCAGATACGTCCCTTTCTGGCTTCTTGTTTCCTCCTGCTGCTGTTGTCCATGGCTGCCTCTCCTGTAGGTACGGCTTGATCCTGCTTCACAGTCTCCTTCCACAAACAAATGAGCAACTGAGCTTAAATAGGCAACATTTAGTGGGGAGCATATTTTAGAGATGTAGTCAAAACAACTCCTAGAGCCTCCATTTTAGAAGGAATACCACCAACATTCACACATGCAGGACAGAACCAGTACAGTAACATATACTTATTTATTTACTTTCATTGCTGTAAATTTTACAGACTCGTGTTTGTTGACCTTTACTGTGCATGACAAAGAGAAGCTCCAACCTGAAGAACTTGTACTGGGAACCATGAGGTGGAAAGCAACTAGAAACAGAGACAATCGATCCTAGGCGGCAGCCTCAGCCAAGCAACCATTCCATCATCATCAGGACTTTAGCAGGCCTGAGGACTTTCAGAGTAAAGAAAGATGTGGCTCTGTGGTGTTTATAGTGGCTTTTTCTGAGAAGATAGAGTGGCTGTGGGGGAAAACCACCACAAGTGCTTGTCTGAAAATTGTCATGTTGGTTATGTGCTTCATAAGCTGATCAGAGGTGGCGCTTGACCTCTAAATGCTGAAAGGGTTATTGTAGAAGTTGTGTTATCTGAGCAGTCACAGCATGCAGAGTTGCGGTGAGTTCATGAGAATAAGCAATTAATTCTCTTGAGCAGTAAATCCGGTGAGGCTGTGTTTCTTTTGAAATAGAGCCTTATTTTCTTACCCACCCAACAAAATAACCCTGCCAGCTCTCCTGACCCTAAAGGTCTGTATGACTTTCTCCTCACCTCAGCAGTGCAGTCATCTTCTTCTCACATCCTCTAAATACCAGCTCGGTGAAGGGCAATGTGAGGTCCCCTTATTTTCCACCAAGGGGCATGTGCCATCTGGCAGCCTGATACCCATGCGGAGAGGCCCCAACACTGCCGGTGAGCGCACACTTCAGGTTTGCCTCATTAAATCATGCAGAAAATTCCACTATTCTTCATCTCGGCTGACCATCCCAGCTAGTCAGTAAAGAGATAAAGGCGGTCTTAGCCCATGATTCATCCCATCCCAAAATAGACATCTAAATCAGGCTACTTGCATCAGGGTACTGACCATGAACCACCAGTGCCAATTGGTCTCTACTAACTGTAAGGACAACCTAAGGTGACTATCTCAGATGAAGATATTGATACTATAGAAATCTAAACTTAGGTGAAATGAATCCTACCCTAATGCCCTCAAGCTGTGTGTAACACTACTGCACGATGTTAAAGTGTGGCAATTGGTTTAAAAGTTATTAGAGTGGGACAGATGGACAGATATTGTGGTTACCAAATCTTTCCTTCATTGGGATGCTAGGCTAAAAAATAAAAAAGTCATGGGGAATTGTGGGAAAATAAAAATATATTTGTGCACATTTCTGCAGAGGAAGATGCTACATTTAATGAATAAACTATTTGTTGTTTCACTCAGTCTGTTCTGGATTCTATGCCTGGACATCATGTCTGATTATTTAAGGTCTTATCACCCACCTAATAAACCGCATAAAGCTTCACCAAATAATTACTGCATATTATTCACAACTGCTCACTAAAGTTGAGGATATGTGGGAAAAGACAGGAAATCCCAAGACTTTTTTTCTTTGAAAAAATAAATTCAGAAAATTACATTTATCCCTTTAAGAACTTAAATAAATCTGAGCATCTATACAGCAAGTTTTCAGTCACTGGGTCATCCTGTGCCTCTTTCTGAGCGTTCTCTGCTACCTTAACAACCACTGTACATGTGTGAGTGGTTAGAGCAAGGCACACTAGTGCTGCTGCCACCACCACCTTCCCAGCTTTCCCACCACATGTTACTTGACAGCAAGTACCAACAAGTTGACCTACTCTACAAAGGTGAACTGAGTTTGCTTATCTTCTAGTCTTTTGCAAATTTCTCCAGGAATTAACGTATATTTTTCCAGTCACAGAGAAAGAAAGAAGGTGATGAAAGAAAGAAGATGAAAGAGAAATCAAACAAGATGTAAATGTTCTAACAAGATGAGAATATTTAGCTGTTCTGTGTTGGAAAAAAGAAAAAACCCAGCCATTAACTTGTAAAGGACTTCGACACATCATCTTGCATGCCCATGTTTAAGGACAGCCAAGTTTCTACATGTCTGTTTCTCCAAGCCTGGAGATGGCTTGCGTAATCACCACTAAGAGCTACCATGCAGATGCAGAAGTGCTCCACAACTCTAAATTGGTTTCTCACCACACAAAAGAGTCTGTTGGGTGCAACAACAGTTTCAGGTGTTATCCAGGTGTTCATGTGAAAAGGCATCCTGGGAAACACAGTTGTACCATAAATACTCACCACTTACCTTGTCGGTACAATCCCAGGACATCTGGGGTGGGGGTATCTACCAGCATCTTCTACACACCACTTCTCATGTCACATGTCCATCTCTGCCAATTTGGTGACAACGTGTCTCTCATGTGTGTGGTGTCCCTGGAAGGGGAAAGTGAGGATCAGGAAGATTTCACCAAGGCTGGTCACAGCCACCCCCAGGCTTGGCCACCTCACATGACCTCACCCGGTGAGGAAACACAAGTCCCCAGAACCAGCAGAAGAGACCACCCTGCATCCTGCTCCTCAGACCCCCTCAGGTGTAGCTCTTTCCATCCCCTCCAGCTCTGCCTCCCCGGGTACATGTCACAGAAAACCACACCATGACCCCATGGTGGACTCCTGCTTGTGCTTTTGTTCCCATCAGCTGAGATTGCACCCAGATCAATTCCTCTCAGGCTCGTGCAAACCCAAGGGAGAGGGTAGAAATGAGCAGGTAAGGAAGGCCACGCTACATCTTTTAGCACCAATTCCCACTCATGTCAGTTTAAAAATGCAGTTTCTACCCCCGAAGCAACCTCCTGGCCTTAGCAGAGCAATCCTTTCCAGCTTCTCCTCCACGAACGCGGCGGGCACCCGACTGCTTCTGTAACTGGGCCGCACAAGTCACACGCTTCGCAAACAGCAGCGCTTGTGTCGGACTGGAATGCAGTCGGCTGCCCACAGTGCAGGAGACTTCTCCTGGCAGCCCATGGAGCACACAGGCTGTTCTTTGGTGGGACTGCCCGGCAGAAGACAAGACAAAGCAGCCAGGCATGCAGGCTAGCCCGGCTGGATCCAAGCCAAACCTTCTGACAAAGCTGGGGAACTCACCCTTTTCCCCTCTTCTGGCTCCGCTGCAGAAAGCCCAAGCTGCCAGCTCACAGGCAGCCAGCATGGCAAGGTTGTGTCCTGCCCACCAGCCCACCCCAGAGCCACCAAGTGACATGCCACATTCCCAGTGTGCCCCTCTGGTTTGAGGCATTGGTAACAACCAGTGCATGCCTGTGAAATGTGTTCTTTCCAACGAATCTGCAGTTCCCTGTGAAAGATCAATCTTTCAGCAAGTTCCTGTGGCCAGGGTTTCTGCACATGGAGGGACAAATGGGAGGGGGAAGCTTTCAGTGGTTTTTCAGCATCAGAGGGTCTGAAGGAGCATCCTCTCAGTCCCAGGGAACTGACCAACAGAAATCCAGTTAAAGTTGCTGGGTGCACTGAGAGTTGCAAAAAACTGACATTTTGCAGCTAAGATTGGAATATTAAGGATTTTGAGAACTTTAAACAGAAAAACAGAAAAGGTGAGTGCATTCATTGTGTGTGTTAGAAAGACATACAGTTTAATAAAACATAGACTTTCTCCAATGACTTTGTTACTGTTTCTTATTAGCCTGGTGAAGGAGTGTCAGCTTCCTTCTGCTGATAGCACAGCAGAGTTGTGCAATGACAGTTTGTCCCGGTGCCACCTGGCTCTAGGTGTTTCATGCTCAGTATATCGTGCAAATACCAAGTTACTGGTTTGCTAGCAAGTTTGCTCATGTGAAACAGGGCCAACGGAGCATGACTGGACAGAAATTACAGGGATTTTTCACATTATGGGAGTGCACAGGGCACATGAGACACACCATAGCCTGAGACCAGGGACATTCAACAGATCTAGAATCAGTTTGCAAGCAAACCATGTTCTCAAATTTAAAATTAATTCACTGAAATTTTATTTTATTGGAGAGGACTGATATTACACGGATAATTTTACATAGAGGTTTTTTCCCCATTATTTTAATTATGCTGCAAGTTGGTAGTGACTAAGCAACTTGACAAATTCTTCCCATCCCCCGCAAAATTAATTAGTAGTTCTGGGCTGTATTAGACCGTGACGTGTAAAAAGTACCTTCATGTGTGCTTCTCATTGGCACGGGTAGGAGAGACCTGGACAAGCCGCTCTCTCCCCCGGGAGGGCTCCCAGGTCAGCCTGGACCTGTGATGATGAACTCATGGGAAATGATGCTGCTACTCTGTGACCCCACAACTACTTTAAAGGGTGCTGCATCCTCTGGCTGTACACCCCCTTCTCCCCACAAACAGAAATGCGCTTTGAAAAAAAAGCCACCTGAATTTAATTCCTGAAACTATTTTTTCTCCTTAAACTATGATGCAAGGTGTGCTCCCTGGAAGTACCAAAAGTCTGTTTACCTCTGCATTTTTCACTTGAAGCTTTTGGAAATAATTTACAGTACTGAGGATTAAAACAAACCAACTCTCAGAAGAGAAAACATCAGTTGTCACAATGACTCTGTCCTGGACTGCTTCTTAGCCCTTTCTGTAGGAAAGCAGCAAAGTTGGTGGCAAATTTGATCTATTGATCCAAATAAAAAATTAAGTTCATTTAAGAAGAGCAAGTGCTGTTTGGAAAACAAGCAGATTGCATATGATTAATTAAGGCTAAAGGTATTCATTTATTCCTGTTCAGAAGACTGCCCTTCAGACTCCCCTGCAGATAATACATTAACACTAGGATGAAATGTTGTCACGCTGTCCAAACTTTTCAATTGATATTGAATTACAAGCTACAGATGCTGAGTCACTGGTATTTTTTATTAGCCCAGAGAAACTGCATGACATTGCTCAATGATGGAGACGAGTCTAAATTTTACAAAGATCAGAAATGGATTAAATTCCTTCTGAAAGAAGTCCATATATTTCTGGCTTTATCTGGTGATGTGTCAGCAGAAAACCAAAATGAACCCACCAAAAGAATCTGCTCCTTTTCTTAAAGAAGATCTGATCCTTTTAGATTATTCCAAATAGTGGTATATTGGGTCTCTGCCATGGAATTAGAGACCCAGATTTTCACAGAACTGCTGCCATGTAGAATTGTCATTTATCATACCATATTGATTATACAGAACCATAGTACAGCCCATAGATACACAGAGAACAATGACAAAGAAATCCATCCACAAATTTTAATTATTTTCAATGTCAAGCAGTCAAAAATGGAAGCAAAAAAAAAAATGGTTTTATAGGAGCACAAGAGCAACTACTTGGCTTGGATGGAATTAGTCAGAAGTAACAGGGAGCAGGGTAAGTATTCACTAAAAGACAGCAGTTTGTTGGATTCTGCGTTCAGAAGCTAAGGGCTTACTGGTGGGTCTGTAATTAAAGCACAGCTTGATCCAGGACAGCTATTCACTTGCCAGTAAACAACTGAAGAGGCCTACAGGAAAGCTGGAGAGGGTCTCTCTACAATGGCATGGAGTGACAGGACAAAGCGCAATGGGTTTAGACTTAAAGAGGGGAATTTAGATTCTACATTAGGAAGAAATTTTTTACTATGAGGGTGCAGAGGCACTGGCACAGGTTACCTGGAGAAGCTGTGGATGCCTGTCATGGGTTAGCCTTGGCCAGCAACTAAGCACCAGGCAGCTGCTCACTCACGCCTCACGTCACACTGGGATGGGGGAGAGGGTGGTGAAGCACTGAAACAGGTTTCCCAGAGAAGTGGTGGAGACCCCACCCCTGGAGACATTCAAGGTCATGCTTGATGGGGCTTTGAGCAACCTGATCTAGTGCAGGATGTCCCTGCACACTGCAGGGTAGTTAATGGACAGGACTAGATCGCCTTTGAAGGTCCCTTCCAACCCTATGATTCAATGATTCTATGATCAAACACAGAAATCTGAGATTCAGAAACTTTCTTCCTTCACTAATACAAGTGTAATATACCATTGAATAACAGCAATTATCTTAATTTCATAGTGGGAGAAATTGATATGACTAAGGCATATCAATCAGGACAGAAACCAACAATTTCTGAATGAATTCTCTGCAGTGTTTTCTAACTGGCACCATAAACAGAGCAGGCAATAGCATCTGCAGGAAAGGGTATCCAGCAGTTCAAATCTCAAGATCCTCATCTGATTTTGCAAAACTTTCATACAGCTGAAAATTTTTCATGCTTGGTATCTCTAAGGGTGCCTGTCATTAGAACTATTGACAAAAGGGGTTGTCATCACTGAGAATAAGACAAGGCTTGAAACAAGCCTTCTTTTCTGCGGGGCTTCAGTCACTGTTCCAAAGATGACCAGGTAGGAAACACGCCATGTTTCACAAGTTATCAAAACTATGATTGATCCTTTGGGAGGCTCTTCAGTAGTTGTGAATTTGGAGGGGAATTTCCTGTTTGAAAGAGGTGGGGGTTGCACTGTGTAACTCCTCAAATCCCAAACATCCAACAAAAGTAGGTTTCAAGTCCTCATGAGACACTGCTAGCCCAGACTTTGGAGATTTGGAGGTTTCTGAACTCAGAAGGGTCTGACAGATGTGCCACCCCACACAGAACTACTGCAGGTGCTCTGGCTGGACCAGCCTCACACTTCTGTGAAGGCTCTAAGGCAAAGATCAGCCTGAGGACCTAATGGCCAACACAAGATACACACTTACCATGAAGAAATAACCATAATAATAATAGTAATAGCTGAGCAGTTCTGTGCTTAGTTCATCTCAACTTCTTCTGCAGCTGGGGATAAATAGGTTTCCTCGATCAGCAGATAATGTGTAAATGGCAGTGGGAAGACATGTGTCTTAGTGTCCTTTTGGGACTGACACCCTGGGCAGGACAGCCTGTCTCTTTGTGCACAAGTTCAGATGTCAGAGGTCAGGGCTGTGAATTGAAAATGTCTGACTTGCTGCTGAATGCATAAGCGTCAGCATGTACAGTAGGTACAAGGTAGGTCTGCATTTTCATGTTTGCTTTTGTAAACCTAGGAGGTTATTCACACATACACCCCCAGCAAACATGGGCCTACATGGAAAGAAAATTATCTAAGCAAAGTCAGTCCCTCCAACAGCATGAAATGCCAGAATTAAGTTTGTCTTTAATGTGGCACCTTGTTGTGTATATATTATGATACACCTTTTTAATGATACTGCTGCATTATGTTCCTTCCGAGAGATCCCTGCTTCATTCGGTACATAGGAAAAGCAGAGAATTCTTAATGAGAATCTGGGCAGGATTTTTATTAGCATGGTCTTTCTGCACCCTGTTTTATTTACTGAACTTGTTCCCAGTCAGCTCTGAATAGAAAAATACAAATGTAATACTTTATGCCATTATTTTGAAAGTTAACTGAACTGCAGCTGAGTGCTAAGACTCAGCAGTCCAAGAAAGGAATCTAAAAAATGAAGATTAAGGTAGCTGTGGAATCAGGTCTTGCCTCCCACAGGTTGTATGCCACAGCCAAGTCCAGCTGCATTTGCTGAAACACTAGTCTCAAATTCCCCATTCAACCCTAAAAGCCTTCCACATTCCTCAGCAGAGATCTGTCAGGGAACAGCACATTTCATCCCAACCCTAGAAAACGTCCTTCTTTTTCTCTCGCTGGGCAGTTACACCAATGTCCTGAGGGTGCCACTTTTCTGACTAGCTGACTGTAGGATATGTTTGCAGAAAGCAGAAAAACACCTAAAGGTATCATAGGAGAACATGAAGTGTAAAACCTGAATTTCCTTCTCATCTTTCCCAGAGCTGACCTATCCCTAGCTGATCTATACAACACCTACACAGAAGAATGGACTCCTATCTCAGAAGGATCCTGAAGGTGGCTAGATGGACCAAAACTTCCAGAATATGCAAAGCATCCATTTCTCCTGTTTCCCAGAAGACAACATGAGGCCTGCATTTGGGGCACCAGGAGCACTAGGCTGATTGCTGTCAGTCAGGCGATAGCAGCTGGAACATGGACACCAAGACACTGCACTATTGCAAAGTAACAAGCAACACAAATACTCTGTCTCCTAAAAAGAGGCTAAAACAGAAACCAGTAAGTCAAGTAAAAGTTCCAGAGGAGAACCCATTCAGAAAACCAGCAAGTATGCTCTCCAGTAGCTCTGTTAACCATGATTTCTTATCACACCAGCTCCAAGAATCTTGAAGAAGGGTGAAGCTTTTCACAGGCAGATACCCTCTTGAGTACACTAGGATATCCTACCCAGTCTCCAGCCACCAGTGCAAAGGGCAGTGGGGTCCACTAAGTCCTGTGTTGTATCTGCAGCGCTGTGTGTATGACTTGGCTACCCTTGATAGCTTATGTCCAGGCATCTGCCTCGCTCCCCGTCAAACATCTCACTGAGGCTGTCGGTGTTCTGGCATGTGCCGCCCATCTGCTGCCATGCACCCGAGGCTCCCGCGCCCTTGCCAACTGCACCTGCCTATCTAAACAGGGTGCCAAAGGCAATGGTGAGTCATTGCCGCGCTCACCCCAATTAGCTGTTGCAAGAAGATCACGGGTTGTTCTGGCTGTGTTTTGTTTTTAATGGGGCTGAAGCCGTACTTCCCACAGAGCTTAAACAGTGGAGAAGAAAGCCTTAGGTGACCTTTTGAGGGCGGATAGCATGTGAGGTGCCTTTGCTTTTAAACTAACCTCAGCAGAATGAGGAAATAGTCAGATAAGTGTTAGAATGAATGATGAATCCACACATCAGATAACTGAGCCAGTTTTGAAATAATATTGTACTTTATTATTTTACACTGAAACCCATGATTGTTCAAAACTTAAAAGATTAAAACTGCTCCGACTGCAGCCAATGGAAATATTGTCTTTGACTTCAACAGGAACAGAAAATTTCTGACTTAATCTGCAAAAACTCTGAATACCAGAGTGATTACTAGTCGCTGCCAATCATTAGTTTTCCCCCTTTTTGTCCTATTCAATCACACTAATCCTGTCATGGGCAGTACATTTCATGATCATTTATTTATTTAATGTCAGTTTTCATAGTTTCTCTACAGACTTTTGGGAGGAAGATTAAAAGCTGATCTGCTTCCAGAATCTATATGCTGTGGTTTAGCCCCAGCCTGCAATTAAGCAGCACGCAGCCACTTGCTCGCTCCCATCCCTAGTGGGGTGGGGAGAACTGGAAAAAAAGTTAAACTTGTGGGTTGAGATAAACACAGATTAATAAAACAGAAAAGGAAGAAGATGGTGAATATGGGGATGATGATAATGGTAATATATATGTGTGTGTGTGTGTGTATACCCATATATGTGTATATATACATAAACCAAGTGATGCACAGTGCAATTGCTCACCACCCACTAACTGATTGTCTCCTAGTTCCTGAGCTGTGGTATCCCCCAGGGCCAACTCCCCCTATTTATACATGGAGGATGACATCACGTGGAATGGTATGGAATATCTCTTTGGCCAGTTTGGGTCAGCTGTCCTGGCTGTACTCCCTCCTGCATTCTTCTGCACCTCCTCACTGGCAAAGCATGGGAAGCTGAAAGGTCCTTCACTTAGAATAAACACTGCTTAGTAACAACCAAAACATCACCAAGAGCCAGCAGTGTGCCTTTGTGGCCAGGAAGGCCAATGGCATCCTGGGGTGTATTAGAAGGGGGGGGTGGCCAGCAGGTCAAGAGAGGTCCTCCTCCCCCTCTACTCTGCCCCAGTGAGACCTCACCTGGAGTATTGCGTCCAGTTCTGGGCCTCTCAGCTCCAGAAGGACATACAACTCCTTGAGAGAGTCCAGCACAGGGCAACTAAGATGATTAAGGGAGTGGAACCTCTTCCTTATGAGGACAGGCTGAGGGAGCTGAGTCTCTTCAGCTTGGAGGAGACTGAGGGGTGACCTCATTAATGTTTATAAATATGTAAAGGGTGAGTGTCAGGAGGATGGATCCAGGCTCTTCTCGGTATTGGTTAGTGATAGAACAAGGGGAAATGATTCCAACCTGGAACATAGAAAGTTCCCTCTTAATATAAGGAGGAACTTTTTCACTGTGAGGGTGACAGAGCACTTGAACAGGCTGCCCAGAGAGGTTGTGGAGTCTCCTTCTCTGGAGACATTCAAGACCAATCTGGACATGTTCTTATGTGATCTAATCTAGGTGACCCTGCTCAGGCAGGGGGTTTGGAATTAGTGATCTTTTCAGGTCTCTTCCAGCTCCTAATATTCTGTGATTCTGTGATCATTGTGTTATCACCATATTCTCATCCTAAATACAAATCACAGCACTGTGCTAGCTACTAGTGAGAAAATTAACTCTATCCCAGTCAAAACCAGGACATGATGAGAAGAAAAACACCAGCTAAACCAACAAACCAAAAACAGAGAAAGAAAACCTACTTTGGTCCTGTGGAGAAGGCTAGAGAGACTGCTGTTATCCCTTGGGGGGAGCTGAGAGATGAGCTAACAAAATATGCAATTTTGAATGACCATCCACTTGGAGCAGCCTTGCTGCTGCTGTCTGTCTGGCTAATCTGTCATACTGCTTACATTCCCAGGCTCTATCTGCCTGTGCTCACTCTGTGAAAGATAAATCCATAGTGGCAAATAAAAATAGCACATATATGCAGGTTGGTGCTGAAGGTAGACTGCACATGAACAGAACTTGGTCTTTTGTTTTTTCAAGGGTTGTGGCAGATCACAACAAAACAGAGCTACCAGATTGCCTCTGCTTTAAAAATCTTGTTTCCTTTTCCTTTTCTTCCTTTCCTTGGACCCATACCCAGTCACAAAATCCCGTCCCATCCTTTGCGTTAGCATTGGTGCCTTTCAGTAGGTTCCCAGCTTTGAGTCAGTTCCATATGCCATAAAAAACCCACACTTTTTTCCTTAGTTTAATATTATTCTTGATTCCAGTAAATTGAATTGTCTTGTTTCAGGATCAGAAAACACAAGCCAGTGCATGTGAGGGGAGGAGGGCCAAGGCAGGAGGAGAGCAGGGAGAAGGGCACAGAGCCTCTTCCTTTATGTGGAAATGAGATGTTAGGCCATCTCAAGCCCAAACGTGTAACTTCACCTATGGCAGACTGCTGCAGACACATTAATTTTTTGCTATGAGCCCTGTAGACTTGTCTCAATGGCCATCTGCAGCCTGTCAGTAATTATATAGCCTGGCTTAAATGACTGAACAGCAGTGTTCATATTTGGTGAACATAAACAACTCCAAGAGCCAACTATCTTGAAGACCAGATATTAAATGTGTTCAAGGGCCTAAAATGTAGAGTAGTATCTACTGAGGCGTTTCCAAAGCAGTTGACTATCCCTTGAGATCTGTGCCTCTTTCTAATTGTAGCATCTCTGCCTCTGAGAACCCGTCCCTCATTTCCACACAACCTCCTTGGTCATTTAGGACTCTTATATTTCTTTCTGTAACACCATGTGAGAAACGAGTGTGGTAACACCCCCAAAGACCCTGCAGACAATGGTCCATGACTACTCCTAACAGCAGTGTTTACACAGTGTGTGGGAGCCATGGTGGGACAGCAACTGGCAGACCTGTTCCCACACACAACGTGGTCCCTCACAATGAGAAAGCAGAGCTATTGAGCTCATATTCCACCCATTCTGCTATCTACCCAGGAACACAACCAGCCAAGAAAGTTACACGTGAGATGTAAAATTATCTGAATACCTGAACTATTCGATGGAAGGCCAACATTTCCTTTGATCTAGGTATATCAGAAAATAGGCATTTCAGACTCATTAGTATTAGCTGGGCTAACTTAGCATGTATTTCATCCTTGATTTAAAGCTTTGTCCTTGGTGGAGTGCCACAGAATTATACAGCTCTTATGAAAAGGAAGATTAGAGTGGACTGCTGGAACTGGAGCCATGAGAAATTTGAGGTTTCTCATGGGATGATCCATATGGCTAAAACCTGCACCCAAGCATACAACTAAAGGAAAGTTATATAGTACTACAATTCCCTATCAAAGCCCAGGAAGAAATAACTAGTACCAGACTGAATGATATTGGGCATGGAGTCTTTTGGCTGTGTCCTCTGTTCTTCCCTCTAACTCTGCTGTTGTATGACTACAACAGCCTGCGCTGAGTAAACCTTCTCCCTTTTGCATCGTGCATGGATCCACACGGGGCACAAACCCCGCCAGCAGCACTGCCCCAGCACTGCTACTCCATGACCCTAGTCTTGGAAAGAACTGTCTGCCAGCAGCTAATCCCAGAAGCAAAAGCTGGGAATCCTGGTGTCAGCACCACGGAGCGTGGGATTGCTGCGGGCTTGGCAGGCGGATGGCGGCCTTTTTACACAACTGTGCAAAGTACAGTTCTTGTGATAAAACATTACAGTACATTAGAGGTTATTTGGAGCAAGGGTTACATTTCCACTAGTCTTATCGTGGTGCCTGATGCATTCTTTGGCAGAAACGGGGATTTGGACAAAGATTAAAGATATAGATGTGAAAACTGAGTTACCACATGGAGGCTGTATTACTGGTACTGGCAGTATTAGCAAGGGTTAGAAATGTGAGGCATATAATCATTTACAGGCACAGGAGAGAAACCAGGCCGTAACTTTCTATAAACCTCAAATACTAGAACAATGGAGCCTTGGGGGATTTAGTAATGCAAAGCACAGTTTGGGTTCCAACTCTTACCTCACCTGCTCAAACTATTTCTTCAGACTTTAGGTAAAAATCTTGCTGAATGCCTCACAAAAGGCATTTCTGTATTACAGAGTGCGAGCAGAAACACGGAATACAGACAACTGAAACATGTACCTTGCACAAAGCAAGGTTATAAACACAGATTTGTTTATATAAAGGTGTAGCATTCTTTTAAAAGCTTTTTGCTTATCTTTATTACTTTATGATCGTGGCCTTAGGATCAGCTGTTGAGTGGCCAGGAGGATATGGTTTGTCAACCCTGCCAAGGCAACCAGTCTGATAAAGGGCAAGCACACCGTACACACTTCATCTACTCACTCCTCCAACCTTCTACACAGGGACAACAGTAGGTCACCACGTGGTGGGTTTGCAATGTGGCTTCTGTAAGAAGTGGCAAGAAGTTTCTTTGAGGTCCAAGAGATTAAATCCCAGCTGGGCTCCCAAGGCCAAACTCCCAAACCCTGTTACTGACAAGGCCGGACAGGCCAGTTAGTGCCGGTCACAGCACCTCTGGGAATCACATTTTAGAAAGAGAAGAAAGCTGCAAACAGCCATATTTTGCCACCGGAGAAGGGAGTGAGAAGATGTAAGAAACTATGCAGACACCAAGGTCAGTGAAGAAGAGGGACTGGAGTGCTGAGAGAAGATTCCCTGTGGCCTGTGGAGAATACCATGGTGAAGCAGGTGTCCCCCTGCAGCCCACATAGGACAAAGAGACCCCACTTGTAGCCCACAGAGAGGTACCTGGGTCAGGCAGGAGCCCACCAAGGAGCTGGTGAAGGAATAGGGAAGAATCTGTGACCTACATTGGAGCAAGTCCCTGACAGCACCTGCAGCCTGTGGAGAGAAATAAAAGACTCAAGAAAGAGACGGAGGCCCATGACCGGTGCATCTGTCTTAAACTCCTTTTTGAGTTACAGCTGAACAAGAATGCAGTTCCCTAAGAGTGTTTAAAGGCTGGCATAGCACAGGGATGCCACTAACTAGTTCCTGGTGCCTGTTAGCTACACAGATGCAAGCAGAGGAGTTGAGACAAGAAACCATGTCTACTGAACCACTGCCCAGTTTACTGCCTGGAGGTCCCTGCTCAAAGAGGGGCACAATGGTGGGCATGGAGGCAAGGGAAACTGTGTGCCCTGCCTCTGAGCACTCTGCATCCCACAGCTTCTCCTCACAGGCAGGCTTGACATCCTTCACTGCTGGCACACACAGGCAGTCATTGCTCTTTCTTACACAGTGATTTCATAGCAACTTTATGCAAAACTGAGGCTCTTACTCTAAAATAAGTGGATCAGCTCCTGAAGCTGGGGGCCTATCCTGGATCCCACGCAAAGCAGCCTGACAGTCCTGCTCCTCATCTTGTCTGACTGTACACAACCACTTGCCAGCTCTTCAGAGGTGCTATAAATAACAAGGTATTAAAAAGTGCTATAACTCTTAAGTACTAGGCCAACTTTTAAAATTGTATCAATTAGTCCTCTTAGAGAAATTTCACAGAAGGCATATTCAGTATCTTCCGTTTGACTTCTCTTTGAAATACGGTCTCCAAAACATTTCTAACTTCCCCCTGGAAGACCCTGAGAGGTAGTTGTCTGGTGGAAAGGACTTGGATGTTGGAACAACGATAAGAGTTACCCACAAGGAATATGTTATAACAAAGACTGAGTTTCTCTCTGTGTTCTCCTTTTTCAAGGTTTCTTCTTGCTATTTTGATTTTGCACTGATCTCTGCCTAAAACCTAAAAAATCACTAACCAACCAGTTTTATCAGAGACAAGGAGAATGCATTTCCAGGTTTTTTCAAATTTCAGCAGAACATTATACTCCATACATAGTAGATTATATACAATATGAAGTAGATGAGATGAAAATACTTTGTAATTAAAGATTTGGAGATGAAATTGCAACTGAGGAAGGTGCAATTGATCCCTGGAGACTATTCAGTGTGTGATTTCTAATGGACTATTTTCTCCTCCCCTGCTATTTAATGTAACCTGTTTTTTCCTGAAAAAAAATACTTTGGTGTAATAATATATCTGCAAATAGATTAGTCTTTACTAGTTATCAAAAACCAGAAGAACTGGTACTCAATAGTAATTTGAGGTTGCTTTTCAAGAGTTTTAAAATGTCCATAGCTAAGTAGGACTGTTGTATAAAAGCCTGTAAGTTGTTATTTCTCTTGCCATGTGAAGCATGGGTTAGTCTTTAAGGAAAATGATAACCTAGTTATTAGAAAAATGCCAAAGGGTATTTGCTGACTGCCTCAGTCTTTCTAACTAGATGCAGTTCTTGAGACTAAGCTACTATCTCGGACTTAGTGCATCAGACAAAAATCAATGGAAGAAAATCTGTGTGTAATCTTTTTGTGAGTATTCCTGCTTTGAATTGACAAAAAGATTAAGTGTTCAGATCAGATCTTTTTTTTTTTTTTGAGACTCCAGACTTACTTAGGGGCTTTGAAAGCTTTCACTATGGTTTCTGAAAAACTTAGCAAATTCTCCTCCATTATCTCATTTTCTTCTTGAAGGTTATTTCCTGCTGCTGTTTTATCTATGTTACAAACACACACATGTGGCCATTTTAAATGCTAACAGATTATCCCCATTTGGCTCATTGTTACATGACCAAAAGCCTACAGACTAAGTGATCTTGTAAATATTGACTACTCCCACCAGGAATCAATCCACCATTACTTACACCGCAGTGACAATATTGAATGATTAAAGGAGACAGAACTGTGTAAGACAGAAAGCTGCCAGGAAATGAACAAATACACAATGTAGGGAAAAAAAACCCCAAATCCTGTCTTGAGAAATCTGTGGTATTTCCAGTTTTGCAGACCTAATACTGTAGTAGTTCAGTATCTGACCTGGACCCAAGCAGAATGCATGTGGGTTCAGAAGAACTGAAGACTCCTATCAGCTATGATATGAATTATACAGACCAGATGTCTAATTTTTCTGGTGCACAGACTTCACTACATGTGGTGACAGTTGCTGGGAGAGGACGTCTCCAAGAGTACAGGTCATGGTGAGAGGGGAAAAAAATTCTATGGGCATCAGTCACCATGCTAGACTACTCTCATTATTTACTCCAAGATACCAGTTGGCAAGACTTCCTGCATTAAGAACTAATTGCCTGAGCATTAATCTCTCCAATGCCTTAGAAAATGCCTGCAGCCCTCCTTGCTGAAGAGGTGGCAGTTATGACATCTGTCCCTCACCTGAGTCAATTATACCAGACAAAGGTGCATATCTCACCTATTACTGACCTGGAAGCATAAAAATTTGATCAAAAAAGACAATGATCTTTTTTCCACAAACATACCATTCCAAAACTACATTTTTCCATCTGAAGTATTTTTATTTTATTCAGAGGATAACACAATTATTAAGCAATGTCAAATGAACAATCATCTTGAACAATGCTGCTTTAAAAATTTTTGCAGATGATTCATGATGAAAAACAAACTTTCTTTCTTCTCTGTAATAACAGCCTCATCACAAGACATCTACTTTTTACTTATTACTTCTTATGACAGCCAGCAAAAGAAAGAATTCTGTAGGAGTGGTCTCACCCATGAGTCTATGCATCTTTCATCTCAAATATCTTCTCAAAGTGCCTAATTACTCTATTTAGATTTAGTGGCAGCTGATTTGAACAGCTTTGCAGATACACAAAAACCAAAGTGGATTATCCTCTGTATTATTTCCAAGAACACAGGAACATGTGAACCCTAAGGGCTCCTCACGGTTGCAGGTGCCATGTCATATATTCTCCTCTCCTACCAACTTCCTGTCTCCACCTTATAATCACAGAATGGTTTGGGTTGGAAGGGACCTCAAAGATAAATCCCCCTACCATGGGCAGGGACACCCTCTACTACACCAGGTACTCAAAGCCCCATCCAACCTGGCCTTGAACACTGCCAGGGAGGGGGCAGCCACAACTTCTCAAGGCAGCCTGTGCCAGGGCCTTACCACCCTCACAGTGAGGGATTCCTTCCTAATATATAACCTAACCTTGCCCTCTTTCAGCTTAATTCGTTACCCCTTGTCCTATCACTCCACGCCCTCTCCAGCTTTCCTGTAAGCCCCCTCATGTACTGGAATGTACTAGTCAATGGAAAAGGACCACGTTCTTTTAAGTTTGTGAAAACTTTTATGTTTGTGCAAACCTTATGAAATTCAACGATGCCAAGTGCAAGATCTGCACATGGGTCAGTGCAATTCCAAGCACATCTACAGACTGAGTGGAGAGCAGATTGAGAGCAGCTCTGAGGAGGAGGACTTGAGGGTCTTGGTGGATAAGCTCAGCATGGCAGGGGGTTGGAACTAAATCATCTTCAAGATCCCTTCCAACTCAAATCATTCCATGATTCAATGACTATTTCAACTGTAACACATTTCCAGATGCCTACTGATTTTATGTAAATTCTAAGAGCTGAAGGTTTTCTAATGGGTTTCAAATCAAGGATCAGTAGGTTTTCCTATGATTTTGTAACTTCAGTACATCTTGGTTTCTTTCTTACGGTATTTTTGTTTCCTGGCACAGATATTTCTGTGTGTTATCATGCTGCATCAACACTATCATAAACAAAGAGCTGAATTTCACCTGGAAATGATTTTTCCATCTTTGGAAAAAAGAAATGTGTATTTTTTATAATTTGATGCAGACAATTTGTCTTTCTTTTCATACAAGGGAAGGCATCTCCATTAAGTTTCTGTTCTAAAACAGAACAGGGAGGAGAATAAAAAAAGGAAATCTGGTATTTGGGTACTGGACATACATTTTAATTACAGCAATTATTCTAATTGCTTCAAGTAAACACAAAGTTAAAAAAAAAAATCAAAACCCCCCAAACAAAACCCTAATGGATAGAAAATGTACTGAACTCAGTGGTCACATTTCCCAAATAAATGTTCATTTGCTCTTTGATCACTGGATACTGCTTCTGGAATGGGGAATAGCCTGTCTGAGACTGGCGTGCAGCTAGTCAAAGAGATAAGGAAATAATGAAACAGCCTAGTTATAAAACAGATCGTGTTGGAGCTAAAGGAAGTCTTAAAGGGAATCTGGGTTAAGTCCACTCTAAAAAAATTCCATGTTGCAAGGTTTAGGCAGACAATGTTTTTCCTGAGGAGACATCTCTTCTCTACAAAATGTTTTTCTAGCAAACATACTTTCTCACCGCCCCCAAATTGAATCCAAAAGACTTTCCACTGGACTGTTGGGGCTGGAGATGCTGGTACAGAGCTTATCTACTAACACCATCCAAAATACTGCCTGCATGTTTAGAGAAGTTTTTTTGTTTGTTTTTAATACTAAGTGTACTGGAAATAATTATACATAAGTGTGGTGGAAATAACTATACCACTTTATCCATGTAGGCAGATATACAATAGTGGTTTGTCTTGAAGTCATATTTTATATGATACGCAAATTAATGCTTCTGGATGTGATGCTGTCGGCCCTAGAATGGTTTATACTCCTCCTGTGTGTCACAGTCCCTTGCAAAGGAAAAAGGCTACAGATAGTTCTGTGCTGCCAGAGCACATACATTAGAACTGACATGAAAAAGGCTGAAGGCAGTAAGCACCTCATAAACAGAGCTGATTTGTCACACTGTTATGCTAAATATTACGTGAGAAAACAGTTAATGTTTTTATCAGTTTTACTGATGCAGAAGGAAAATATATTGGATTTCTGTTATAAACAACATACTAGTTCTGCAGCTGATAAGACTAAGCACACAAGACTAGAAATAGACTAGATAATGACACTGAAATATAAAAATGACCTGTGATTAAATGTGGAGAAAAACAGACAGTCAAAATATACTCCTGAATTTCAGATCAAAGAGTAGCATTAATGGTCAGCTGAAGAGTACAGGCTGTGTAGTAGCAGCCTGTATTATAATAAAGCTGATCTTAGTTTGGAATTTTTTGGTATCTTGCTGGAAATGTTTACAGTTAGTTACACACAGCAGCACACTCAAAGCAGGGGGATCATATCAAACACCCAATTCCTTCAAAAGCATCTCTTAGCAGCACAGTGCTTTAACAGCCAAGTGAAATGGGACAGATGATCTTAAATATCCTGGACAGGTTTGCCCAGACACATTAGACATCAGTGTAATTTTGCTCTGATATACTAACATTTACTCCAAAACCAGTCTCAACTACCCGAAGAGAATGAAAAAGGGCTAATACAGCTGGCAGAAAAGCTGTTAGTTACTACCTGCCTCATTTGTCACTGCTGGAGCTCCTCAGGTGCTCCATCTTGGCCTTAAACACTGGGTAAAACCTGAGACTGAGTGGCAGCGTGGTGGCACCAATGTTGAATTGTGATCCTTTGGTGCAACTGTCCTCAAATATGCAGGGTGGTGCATCATGTCTCTTTGTCCTTGCAGAAGTGGAATAAATCACACCTTGACTTTCGCATGAGGGATATGCCTCATCAGGCTCCTGTTGCCAAGCATGAGATTTTTTAACCTCCTGATCTTTCAAAAACGAATACGGCTGTGGGATCTTCTTAACTAAGAGAAAATATTTTTTCTTCCCCCTCAAACTAACCCAACAGGCTGCCTCCAGATCTACAACAGCATCAACAGCAGAACTGTTAAAAAAAAACAAACAGGCTGGGCCCCTTAAAAACACTGCATTCAGAAATGAAATGTTTGTATTTTAATTGCCACTGCTTGTTCTTGTTCTGTCAGCGGTGCTCTTTGTATACAAACCTAGGTCACTAAAGTAGTAACCAAGATATAAAACATTTTACTTTTGAGTGGTTTTAATATTTTATATTCTCCACTAATGCATTTTAGATTTATTATTTGAATGTGACGGAAGCTTGTCCTATCCTTAAGGCACCTCATATGCTGGAAAAATGACAATTAGGCAGTTCTTGTCAGTATAGTCATTCACTTAATGAAATATCTAATAATACAATTCACCCATTAGTGGGCTATACCACTATACCACAATTTAAGTATTCTACTAATCCCCAAACCCTTAGCTATGCAATCCTCAAGTGCACAAGCTATGTCCCTAAAGCCCAAGAAGAGCAAGCTCTGTGAATGTGATGAAAGCAAGGGCTTGGCCATAATGAATTTCAGCTTCTGAGTCTTTGTTGTCCGATTTGCAAACTTGCTCGTATCCCTCCCTTTTCAATGGTATTCTTAAAGGACAGCCTTGTCAGAAGTGAAAGCACCATTCAGTTCCTTGGTTTTGTCTCTTCATTTAGAAAACACTTGGAATAACACCGGTAGGCCTTTCTTCTGTTTTGTATTAAATGCAAAATACACACCAAAGCTCATTCCTGCTTCCTCTTTCCTGAGATGAATGTTGTTCTGATTCCCTCCACGACAATTCCCAGATAATTAACTCCTTTTTTATCATTTTCATTAGTCAGGCCTTTTCTTGGCACAGGAGGATGTGGGCTGAGCAGATAGGCCTGGGGCAAATAAGGTGTATCTCTCTGGAGTCCCACTTCACCCACCCAAACCATCTATATGCACATCATTTGTTTTTTTTTCTTTTCTGGAGATGTATGCAGTGATCTGAAAAAAGTACACACCAGCTTTCAGTCCACTGTCCATGTTCCAGGACCTTTTAGCGAGGACCTTTATCCAGACACTTCCAGAAACACTTTTGTCATACAGCCTGTCATACCCTTTCCACCAGCCTGGACAGACCAGCAAGTGGCCCTGCTGTTTGCAGGGCTGCATACCCCACCAACCACTCTGCTCCCACATCCAAGGGCATGATGAGGGCTGAACTCAGGACTGAAGAGGGCACTTTCCTGACACCATTTCAGCAGGCCTTGTGCAGGAAAGCAAGAATCTCCTCCGTGCTCTGTTCGGGGTGTGCTCCGGCAGAGCAGTGAGGAGTGGTGCTCACACACACACACTGGTGGGGCTGCAGTTTCTCCAGCATATGCATTTCATAGAATTACTTGGGTTGGAAGAGATCTTTAAGAGTCCAACCTCAGCCTAACCTGCTTAGTCTACCTCTAGATCATGTCCTCAAGCACATCATCTATTCGCCTTTTAAATACCTCCAGGAATGGTGACTCCACCACTTCCCTGGGCAGCCTGTTCCAATGCCCAATAACTCTTTCAGTAAAGAAATTTTTCCTGATGTCTAACCTAAATGCCCCCTGGTGCAGTTTGTAACCATTTCCTCTCATCCTATCACTTGTTACCCAAGAGGAAAAACCAACCCCCTCCCCTCTACACCCTCCTTGCAGGTACTTGTAGAGAGCCATGAGGTCTCTCCTGAGCCTCCTTTTCTCCAGACTAAAAAGCCCCAGCTCCCTCAGCTGCTCCTCACAGGACTTGTGCTCCAGACCCTTCTCCAGCTTCATTGCCCTTCTCTGGACACGCTCCGGCATCTCAATATCCTTCCTGTAGTGAGGGGCCCAAAACTGCACCCAACTCTCGAAGTGCCACCTCACCAGAACAGTGCAATGGGACAATCAATTCCCTACTCCTGCTGGTCACACCATACCTGATACAGACCAGGATGCCGTTGGCCTTCTTGACCACCTGGGCACACTGCTGGCTCACTGTCAACTAACCCTCGCAGGTCCTTCTCCTCCAAGGAGCTCTTCAGCCATCTGCCCAAGCCTTTAGCGCTGCCTGGGGAGTGCTGAGAGAGCTGGGGTTGTTCAACCTGGAGGAGGCTGAGGGGAGACCTTATCACTGCCTACAATAAGCTGAAAGGAGGTTGTAGAGAGGTCTCTTCTGCCAAGTGACTGGTGACAGGACAAGGGGAAATGGCCTCCAGGGCAGATTCAGAGTAGATGTTATGAAGAAATTCTTCACCCAAAAAGCGAAGGACCCAGAACCGCACACAGCACTGGAGGTGTTTCCAGCGGCGCTTCCTCCCCCGCCCGACCTCGGGCACGCTGAGGGG
>VXBZ01006125.1:427506-455926 GCA_013399135.1 Heliornis fulica
GCCCCCCCCGCGGCGGGACCCCCCCGGGGCGCGGGCCCGGCCCCGCCGCGACTGTTCGGTGTGAGCGCGGGACGCCGGCGGGACTTCGTTTCTCACACACGCAGTCGGTCAGTCGTTGGCTGAGCGGTGCGGCCGCCCCGGTGTTACCTCGTGGCTTTTGAGCGCTGGGGGTTTGCTCAGGCAGACCCTCGGGAGGTGTGTCCCCCGGAGCCGCGATGCCCGGCAGCACTTGTCCCCCTGAGCTGCTTATTTTCCGCGGAGCGAGGTCTCACGAAGCCATGTGTGTGCCGAAGCACCGAGGTAGTGCCGGTCCAGGCCCCGAGCCTGCTGTGGGGTGGGGGAGAGAGGGGAGCAGGGACTGGATGTGAGCCTGGCTGCGGGAGTTCTCGTGCCGCACACTAGGTCTCTCCGTGGTCCTGGCTTGCTGCCCCAGTGGAAGGGGGCTTGCCGAGTCTCGCTTGGTCCCAGAGTCTTCGAGGTGTGCAGCGTGAGCCAGCCTGCCTCTCAAACAAGGATGAGGGTGGTCTCTCTGGTTGTGACTTGTATTTTGTTACAGGTGACTTGTGCCTGAGGACTCTGTCTTTATCTGGTCTTAGTCGTATTGCCATGCAAACCTGCACTGAACTGTGTCTCAGCCTGACAGCGCTCAGCAAGGAGCAGAGTCTCCGTTCTGTACTGATTAGTAGCTTATCCTGAGGGTCCCAGCTTTCACTGGAGACAGGGAGCAGCTCCACATGTGCTGCGCTAGAAGCCATCCTTAATCATGGTGTTGATGTGGTCCAGTGATTGTCACTTGGAGGTTTCTGTGATGTGACAGCAGGGAAGTTGGAAGAGTGGAATAGGAAGGGAGCAGTGTGGGGGCTTGACCATTGCATCTCCATCCCATGCTCTGTTCCTTTCTGAGCAGCAAAGGTATTTGTGAGAAAACTTGGTTTGAGAGGGAACTGGCTGTTCACAGGTGCTCCTTGACAGAGAAAAATGCTTGTGCAACTTAGGAGACCTTGTCTCTTAAAAATCTGTCTCTTTTTAAAGGGAATTGCCACCACGCTTCATGTAACTGAGCAAGGCAAGCATCAGAGCACAGGAGCTGCTTTCAAAAGGAACGAGTGGGGACTTGGCTTCTAAAACCTATCCATTGAATGGAAACAATACTGCTATCATGTCTAGTCTAGGCTCAGGCTTCTGCAGCTGGAGTGGTGTGGACTCAGGAAAATGCTGAGAGAAGAGCGTTGCAAGCAGTCCTATGTTCAGGAATACAGACAACAGTCTCCTTGTTACTCTGAGACTTAGCTTGAGGGTTTTCTCATTAATCTTTAAGATGGGGTACTCATTTTTCAATGGGTGTTACGTTTTAGTTGTCCTTGCTTTGTCAGGGTGAGATTTCACAAGATAGCTAGGGTTGATCTGCTAAGAAGCTGGTTCAGCTTCCCTCTTCTTGCTTCAGGCTCCTCTTTCTTTTGTCTTTCTGGTGTTGTTACTGATCACACGAGTTCAGGAAGTTAAACCAGCAGAAAACTCATTCGGTTTTCTCAGGTGGTTTGTTTTCCACTGTTTTACTGTGAAATCTGACAAGTTCTGCTCAATGTGAGGAAAGTAGAAGTAAAGTTTGGAGGGGCAAGCAGAGCCGTCCCCTGCAGCACCTGTGGCTAGTCGCTTGTTAAGCTTAGCCGTATGGTGAGGCTGCACCCCAGGAGCCTTGCGCTTTCTTTGGCATGACGACCTTCCTGATGAAAGCATTTATTCATGGTAAATGATGGTGTGCTATGTTTAACGAGATTCACAGTTTGCTTTTGTCATGCCCAGTGTGGAAAGAGGTAGAATGTAAAGAGCAGTATGACTACTGCCACATTTCTGATGAGATAAAAGCTGTATTTGAAATGCCTGTGAAAGTTTAGAGGTCGTTAACTCAGCTCACCACCTACATCTGATTTTAGAAAATGGTAATAAACTCAGGTGTGGCAACTTTATTCGACTGTATTGTACTTTTTTTTTTTTTACATAATACAGTATTTAGGAGTGTGTTAATGTACCAGATGTTTGTTGCCATTTTGCTCTTGATGTGTAAACACAAAACCACACCTGTCTCTGCAGCACAGCTGAGAAGTTAAGAGTAATAGGAAAAGCAGTACAATTCTTGCCTTTTTTTCCTCTCAGATACTAAGTTACTAGAAAGTGGTGCCACATGTATATACAGCTTGGATGAATCAACTGACTAGCTGGACAATTTTCATCAAAAGCCTTTTATGTACTTTGACCTTCATATATCGTTATAGCCTGAGGGTGTTTTATTGTCTTAAAAACCTTTTGAAGATAGAAATCAAGAATGACGATGACAGCCCTCACATAATGGTAGAGATTAAATCATAATAAGCAAAATTACTTTTGTTTTTGAGAGAAGTTTCTGGGACTTGGTTTAGTGAAAAATGTGTGTGGTGGGTTTTTTTTTACTTCATTTATAAGGAATGCTTATGAGGAAGAAACAGCTGTCTTAATCTTTCAGGACAGATGTAAATACTTCAAAGATTGTTTCCATCTAGCTGATGCCATTGTGAAAAAAAATCCTGTGTTTACTTGTAAGAACCAGCCTTTGATTTGTATCTGTTTTCAGTAGTACTCCACTTTGCAATGTGTGTTGTAAGACTCAATGTGTGTTGTAAGACTCGTAAGAGCTTTGGTGGGCCTTTGGGGTGCTTGTAACCTCCCTGTCCTCCCAGGGAATGAAACTATGGGGAATCATCACATGCTTTCTGTTTTTAAGGTGCCAGGCAGAAGTGTGGAGGGGAAGTGCTGATGGAGCAGGACAGTGGCATTTGTTTTGAAGGAAGTGAGGCAGCATCACAACTTGCGCTGCAGGGTAGTGTTCCCCAGTGCTCCCATACTCTCCTGAGGAAAGAGCTGGAAGAGACACAACACTGGTTCTGCTACCTCTTGAAAAATCAGCTGTCTTGCTTGCAGAGTTGGTAGAACCAGGGGATTTACTTACAGCTGTTGTCTCTTCTGGGGCGAGTTCTTTTTTACTCTGTTTTTCACAGCCATTAAGTCTTTGCAGTGGTAAAAGAAACCCTGCAAGTATGAGTGCAACAGAAAAAGACTTATTTACAAAAAAACCCTTTTTAAAGGTCTCTTTGAACCTGCGTTTGCAAATAAAAGTCCTTTGCCTCTTAATCATCCTTCTGACTCATTTAAAACTGACAGTTGACCTCCCTTTTCATGCCTGGCTTCTCCTGACTGTGGTAAATAGGAAACACTGAACTACCTCGTTATTCCTTGTCAAACACCTATCCTTGCCTTAAGGCCTACAAAGGTTGGTCAACGATTAGATCTGCTGAGGAGACCCTGTCGTGCTAACTGGTCTTGTGACCTCCTTGTAGGTACTTCGTGAGACAGTTAGTTGTTCAGCTTGGCAGATGTATGAGTACCAAAGGAGTTTCAAGGGGCCTTGAGAGTAAGGCAGAGCATCACAGCTTTTGTCCCAAAAAACTGTCTCCCGTGCCAGCGCATTACCAGTCTCCTGTGCTGTTGTGTGCCTCTTGTCTACTGATTACATTCCTCTAGCTGACGGGTGTTGCTTAAATTTCTCTTTGCAGCTTAATGCAGGTGCTCAGATCGGACAAGTGGAATGGTGGGCCCCTGACTAGGCTCATTGCCATTGCTTTGTACCCAGCATGCACACAAGCATACAAATGGTCGCACTTCACATAACCACATATACAGATGTATTTGTCCATGTAATACTTGATTTAGTTTTTCTGTGGCTTGTTTTGCTGCTAAATGGGACAGGTCATTTTTTCAGGCTGAACTATGATCTGGACTAGGAAGAAGAAAGGAGTTGGAAAAGGGTAACTGGTGGGGACAAAAGAACAATAAAGAATAATGAGGAGTTGCTTCAGCGTAGGAAAGAATTGAGAAGGGTATGCTGGAGGGAACTCAGCTCAGAAGGATGTAGAAAGCAAGCATGAGCAAAACATGAAAAAGTGAAAGTCTTATCTAAATGAAATGGCAATCTGATTTGCCCAGCCTTTTTTAGTGAAATTGGACATAATGGCTCTTTGTGTATGCGTCTCATTCCTGTCTGTGTTGGGATATAGCACATAATAGGCATCTTCAGCTTTGAGAGAGATGTTTTCTTTATAGAGACTTGAAGTGAAATTTGGAGGCCCTTAAAACACATTTGATAATGAATTTCACAAGGCAGCATGAAAAAATGTGCCACCACACTCCTTGCACATTGAAATCTTCTTAGTTTGCGGGTTTTTTTCTGCACATTATCTCTTTCTCAGTCCTCTTTAACCACCTTTTTGGTTTTTTCTTCTGTACTTTTTTGTTCATTCCCCTCCATGCTCATTAGTTTTTTTGAATTACACCTTGTAAATAACTTAAATGAGAACCAAAATGACCATTTGCTGCTCAGCATTTCCTCATGCAAGAAGTGATACAGCCCTTCTCAGATGCTCCAAGAGGCCAGTCCTTTCTTACCAGAATGTCCCAAAGAGTTTCTTCTAATTAGAAGATGCACAACTCTCTTCAAAGCTTTCTCCATTTTCCCAATGACAGGCTGAGCTGGAAAAAAAAAAGCTCCTCATCCTTTTGAATGGTTCTTCCTAGGGACATAGCTGTTGTTTTAATGCCTTGCTGCAGTTTATAGTTCGGTTTTGTGTTGTGGGGGTGTTTTTCGGGGCAACAGCGATGTGTAAGTGATATGATCCATGATGTTGCATTGCAGTCTGCAGAACTCTAAGATTGGTAAAGAAATTGGTAGCACTTGGAAACGGATTTGGGTTCAGATGCACAGTCTGAGGCTCCTGTTCCTGTCACTCATTTAAAACCAAGAACAAAGTCGAGGGTGTTGTTGATTGGGTTTTTTGGTGGTTTTTGTGGGGGTTTGTGGGTTTTTTTGTTGTTTTGGTTTTGTTTTGTGTTTTGGTTTTTGTTTTGTGTGTGTATTTGGTTTGGTTTTTTAACAACAGTGAATTAAGCTCGCTAGAAGCATAAATAAGTACAGCCACTGTCCCTGAAATACAGAGGTGAAGTTTTGGTCATCTCTAAAAGGCAGCAGTGAAACTTGGTGAGGGGCACACATACAGAGGTGTGCAGAAATGTTCAAATAGAGATAAGGACTGTGACCGATAAAAGAAATAGTAGGTTCAGAGAGCATCACTGTGTACTTGAAAGGGGGTGTTCTTTTCTCATTTTACAAGAAATTTGGCTATGCTAATGGAACAGAAAGGCAGCAGATGTCCTTTAAAGATAATTACTTTACGAAGCCTAGATATCCTGTGGAACAAGATGCTATGTGATAGCTTTGAAGCCAAGATAGACACTTATATGAGTGACAAGAATAGACAGTTTATTGTGGCTTCTTTAAATTCCACATGCTGCAAGATCTATAGCTCTCTGGTTGTTTAGTGACACATGAACTTTTTTTATGTTCATCTGAAACTTTCTAAGCAGCTTTTTACTGTATATGTTATAAACAAAACGGAATCACAAACAATAGAGTTGTATTTTCCTGGCTGTCAATAATAGATCATCTTTAAGAAAAGAAAAGAAAATCAGCAAAGTCATTATACCACTAATATTATGATGGTGATCTCGCATTCTCCCTTTGTAGAAACTGCTGCAAAATACCAGTGTGCAGAAATGGCTTTTTAAAGCTTTTTCCTGGGACTCTCCTGCTTGTAAACCACAATTCTGTAAGACTGCAGGTTATGTTAGCTTTATTACATCTGAGCTCTCGCCATTTCAAGCCAATCGCTTTGAGTCTCCCCCTCCCCCAACAAAATTCCCCAAACAAAATGCATTTTTAAATTTCTTTCATGCAGAAATTCCTCATGATGGCCCCCTGCCAGACGGGACATGTGTGGATGCCTCTGAATGGGAGCTGTCTGAATCGATGTACTCGCCTGCTTGCCACGTGGGGGGAAGCAGCAGTCGTGAATGATTTGGTTATTTGTCACGTGTCTGCCTGTTTATCCTTTCTCTCTAAGCTTTATTTTGCTGAATAAGGGAACAGTGGCATTATTTATTTACAAGTCAATGTAGTGCTTCCTTGATAAATAGCAGGTGCAACTACAAAACGTATCAGTGGCATTTCTGGGGCAGGGTCAGAAGGTGTGATAATACATCAGCTCATGCTGCTTGGCAGCCTTGAGTGTGTATGTGCAACCTGCAAAATGACTACACTAATACATCGAAATACAACTCCTTAAATCTTGAACAGGAGAGCTGCCTGTGAAGAATCCCCATGTTTATTCCTGCTCAGGCAGAGGGGTTGGACTAGATGATCTTTTGAGGTCCTTTCCAATTCCTGACATTCTGTGATTCCTTCCCTGGTTGTTTTGTCTGATGCTCGAAAAACTGCTTATTCTGACTGATTTTAATCCTCGTGTTGGGGAAGGCCTGAGCTGAAATACATCTAAGCCCTGTAGCTCAGTGTGTGTATGATGAGTTCCCCTCCCTGATGATGACTGCAGCTCCCTCTTCCGTCCTTCTGTGATATGTGATAAGCATAGATTGCAGTGTACCACCACTGACCTACCTGTGATTTTTGTCACGGGATGTGTCATGCATGTGACAGTGCAGAACACTCTGTAGTTTATGGTGAGGTGCTTTCTCAAAAGATAATTTTGCAATTCATGGACGCCACTTTGGAGGGCTTTTTTGTGGCTGGTTTGTTAGGGAAAAGAAAAAAGAAAAAACAAAACCAAGCAAGTTGCAGTTTGTCAGAAATAGTGGCCATCCTAGCTCTTAATAACAGAAGCTTAAATAATTTGCTGGTTGTTATTTTAAAATAATGTTTTGTTCGCAATAAACCGCCTTCTGTGAATGTCAAGTGAATTGCTACGGTCTTGTCATGGGATCATTGTTGTAATTCCCCTTTTGCCACAAGACTTCCTCTTTTTGCTGTCCAGAGATGCCTTGTTTCAGTTAACTGTATGAGAAAGGGTGAGTGTGGGAAAGATTTTTATTGTTGATGTAGCTTCTTTTTTGGTTTGTTTGGGGTTTTTTTATTCTTGCTTTCTGATGCATGAGGAAACAGAAGCTTACAGCATCTTGTTTCACAATTGAATAAATGGTTTTTTACTATCACATAAAAGCATCTAGACTGTATGAAGTGTAAAATATAGCTGTGCCAAAAAATACTCCTTTTCTGGTTTAAATCTAAAAATTAATAAGTGAATGTCTTAGTTATCTTTGCTGTAGAAATATAACATTATCTTCTTCAGCTTTTTTTTTTGTATAGCACTAACCTTAGGCGTTTCATAGTACAACATTCAAAGAAGAGAACATTTTGTTCTCCAGTGCACCACATCTTGTTCTTTAGAAGCATGAAATGGTTATAACATCTAGATTTTAGTTTTTAATAACTCAGTTTCCTGGTTTGTGGTATGTGTAGCACAGGACATCCTCTAGTCACATCCTATCGTGTGTAGAAGAAAATCTGCTGCCCCGATGTCAGCAAGTGGGAGGCAGCATAGACAGGAGTACTTACAAGGGTTGGCTGTGTTGACTAACATGAGAGCCCCTGCATCCACTTAGTTTTCTTTATCTATGGTCATCGTTGATGTGGCATCGAAGTTATTCCTTGTTTTGCTTATTGGCAGTGTAAGGTAAAACATCACTTGTGTTTTGGTTTCAGGGCATGGTTTCTGCAAGTTGGTTTTGTATGGAGCTGGAGATGGTGCTTTGTTGGATCAGCCACTTCCAATCTGCTTGACCAAAATGAAGCACAGTTGTGGGTTTTGCTGTTTGTGACAGACTTGTGATATTATTTCTGTGGCAGAGAACACCAGTGATGCTTTTGTGAGTGCGGAAGTGCTCTGCCTTGTGCCACTGCGTGGTTTAGAGGCTTGCTGGCTAGGAACGAGGTAACCAGCCTCTGTTGCACTTCCAGACTTGTTTTTCTCCAAAATTTGCTCCCTCGGGACTTAGGCTCACCTTTGTGGGTCAGTAAACCTTTAATGAAAGATATGTTACCTGCTGGTAGTTACTGTGACTCCATGTTCTATCACAGTAGTGGTGAGAAAACAAGGACATTAAAAAACGTCTGGAGTATTATTACACTGTACATACATCAGAAGTATATATACCTGCAGAAATCTGCTTTTTCTATCTTAACACTGGAATCCTGTGGCAGAGTATTACAACTTTGTTCTCCTGTAGACTCATTTCAATGATACATGGTATTTTAATTATGTGTTACCCGACTAGAAAATTTGTGGAACTACTCTTTTTTTTTTTTTTTCCTCATAATGGAGCTTAATAACTAGTGAAATGAGTTCTGTTTCTTTGATGCTCTTGAGAAGAAAGCATTATATTTTCTATTAAATACATAAATGAGGCACACTGCATGAAAATACTTATATTAATTGTTGTAGTGGCTTTTGGTAATAATAAACAAAAGCCATAAAGCCTCATTAGCTGTTCAGGAAAATTTCTCTTAAAGCACCGTGCCTGAGGGAAGGTATATATGAGGAGACTGCTAACAGTTGCTCCAGGTACACATGGCAGTAGTTGCCTAGTGAAAAGAGAAAGAAATCATCAGTAAGATTGTCCTTTAGGAACAGTGGTGATCCGTGAGTGACCTGTGATCAGGTCTTTTTTTTAGAACCACAGAATGGTTTGGGTTGAAAAGGATCTTAAAAGATCATCTAGTTCCAGCCCCCTGCCATGGTCAGGGACACACTCCACTAGGATCAGGTTGCTCAAAGCCCCATCCAACCTGACCTTGAACACTGCCGGCGAGGGAGCATCCATAGCTAAGATAGATGATCAGGACTGGTAGAAGGTGAAAGCAGGGGTCTGTTTTCCATGGGAAGCGAGTGTACAGGCTTGCATTGCTTGCTTCTCAGAAAAACCACTCTTCAGATCATTCTTTTTAAATTCTTTTACTATATTTTGTAATCTTCTCAGTACTTTACTTGTGAGCTTATCAAAGTCCAGACTGTTATGTGTCCCTGTGTTTTCGTATGCAGAAACATCAGAAGTCGCTTGCAGTTGCGTCAGGGGAAGTTTGGGTTAGATGTTGGGAAACCTTTCTTTACTGAAAGGGTTGTCAGATACTGGAGCAGGCTGCCCAAGGAGGTGGTTGAGTCACCATCCCTGGAGAGGCATAAAAGGAGAGTAGATGTTTTGCTTGCTGACATGGTCTAGTGTTGGACCTAATGGGGCTGGATAGATAGTTGGACTCAATGATCTTGAAGGTGTTGTCCAACTGAAATTATTCTATGATTCTATGAAATGCATTCCACAAATACTTGAACTTTAAAAGGATTTTAACACTGACTCTAAAGCAGAAGTGTTGCTCTCAACAAGATTTAGACAGGTTTTGTTCCCAGTGTACTTAGTGTGATAGGGTTAAATTTGATGATGAAAATATTTTCTACAATGAGGACCAGAAGGTTGTGCTACCATTCAACAAGATTTAGACAGGCTGGAGAGCTGGGCAGGGAGAAATTGAATGAAATTTAATAAGGACAAGTGTCGGGTATTGCATCTGTGAAAAAACAACTCCAGGTACCAGTATAGGTTGGGGACTGGTCTATTGGAGAGTAGNGAGCTGGGTCTCTTCAGCTTGGAGGAGACTGAGGGGTGACCTCATTAATGTTTATAAATATGTAAGGAACGAGTGTCAGGAGGATGGATCCAGGCTCTTCTCAGTATTGGTTATAGAACAAGGGGCAATGGGTCCAAGCTGGACCATAGGAAGTTCCACGTGAACGTAAAGAAAAACATTTTCACTGTGAGGGTGACAGAGCACTTGAACAGGCTGCCCAGAGAGGTTGTGGAGTCTCCTTTTCTGGAGACATTCAAGACCAATCTGGACACGTTCCTGTGTGGTTTAATCTAGGTGATCCTGCTTGGGTAGGGAGGGTGGACTAGAAGATATTTTGAGGTCCCTTCCAAATCCTGACATTCCATGATTCTGTGATGGTGAGTCACTGTCACAAGTTGCCCTGAGTGGTGGATGCCTTATCCCCTGGCAGGGGGTTTGGAATTAGATGATTTTGAGGTCTTAACATATGGAGAGTGCTCCAGCTCCTCCAGGTTGAGGGGCTTCAAGCTCTCATTTGTGGCTGTGTTTACAGATGTGACATCAAAGAATTTTCTAAAGCCTGAATTTTGTCACTGACTCTGAGAAGCAATTGTGACAAGTGAAGTAAGCTGTTCTGGGTGCTGTCCTGCTGACAAAGACATGCTCCTTCCCTAACAGATACAGTGATGCATTCGAGCTAGCTTGGAAATACTCTGTAGATACAATGCACTCTAAGTCAGTAGTTGAGACGAAGGAAGCCTATGAAGAGGGGTTTTTGTTGGCTCATGGGTAGATCTGTTAGGCTCAGTCTGCTTGCTTTAACTGAGAATATATTTGCTTTTTAAATGGATTTAATTTTGAACTACTTTTTTTAGGTTTGCTCTGTGTGTGTGCGCACATGTGGATTTACAGCTTTTCCTTTTCAACTTTACTGTCCAAACTGTTGCTCCTTCACCTGGTAAGGTGCTGCAGCACTTCTCGGACCAGCTCGTGGCTGTCTGGCTGTGCAGAGGTTCATCAACTGAAGCAGTGCTGAACCTGCCTGTCTGCTGGAAGAAGCTGGGAGGCCACCTCTTGTCCTCGGCAGCCTTGCAGCACGTGCCAGACAGAGAACAGAGAAGAGTAGCGCTTTCTACAAGGTGACAGCACTGGCTGGGCACACAGGTCCAGAGCAGCCACTTTTCTTACTATGGTAGGGTGTGCTTTTCTAGCCAGCTCCTAGCAAGGCTGCTTGTCAGCCATCTGTGTCAGTAATTTGACCTGACATGTATTTTGCTGCCTGCTGGGAGGCCTAGTTAAAATTGGAGAGAAAGGGTAATTCTAAAGAGCTCAGCAAAACAGTGAATTAAGAACGTTGGGTGAAACCCCACATACTTGGGTTTTGGCCTCTTGAAGCTCTGCCAGGCGTGTTGATGCTTTCAGCTTGGCTGCAATTCTCTGAACTTTATTGTGGGTAGAAAACATGTGAGAAGTCTGTGAATGACGAGCTGAAGTTAAATGTGAAAACTGTGTGAACTCTGAATTTTTCTCTCTTTCTAGCTGCAAGCTAAATCTTAAAATGACCTTAAATTATTTAACTGCCTATTCAGTCAGTCTCCTTGTTGACAAAATCCTCTGTGGGTTACTTGGAATTGTTGGCAGCTATCTGAAGGTTTTTTCTTTTTTCTTCATAATTAATGGCACATATTTTGTATGTTAAGACAGCTTTGAAGATTGTCAGTGTTTCTGGAGGGAAGTGTAGTAGTTGTTTCTAAAGCTGGATGAGTAAATGCATTTATATTAATGGATAAACTTGGATTATTTCTTTGGTTTTGCCTTCTTAATGTTTCTTTACACTTTTGACTTTTTTATGAAGCTTGTAATACATCTTGTAGAGAAGTGCAATGTTCACACCACCAGCTCTTCACAGTTATATTTGAGGATTTTTAAGACAGGATACAAATTGGGATTTTTAAGACAGGAGGCTAATCACAGTAACATATTCATGTAATGGTGGACAAATGTTTAGCTTTGGAGTCTCTGGACAGCAGCTGCAATGCTTTTGCCTTCTCTCTTACAGGCTGCCCAGAGAGCTTGTGGAGTCTCCTTCTCTGGAGACACTCAAGACCAATCTGGACACGTTCCTGTGTGATCTAATCTAGGTGATTCTGCTTAGACAGGTGGGTTGGACTTGGTGATCTTTCGAGGTCCCTTCCAACCCCTAAGATTCTGTGATTCTCCTGCTGCCAGCCCATGTGGGCAGTGTGGTGGGAGCTGGGTGTGCGGTGGGCTTGATGCACATTCACACTCTGAGAACTGTGCACATACCTCTGCTAGTTCAGGCTGAGTCTGAGTGGGGGTGATGCCGTTCCAAAGCAGGAGATGATGTTGAGTATGAAAGGAAGCTGGAAGCTGTGTGAGAAATCCCTTTGTTGTGCTGGTAATCATAGGTCAGATATCACTGCTAGATAACAAGCACACCAGTGCTGGAGTGTGTTCTGGTTGACTGTATTCTATAGCTATTTCAAGTATGCTATTGTGGCATAACACACACAAACCATGCCACACAAAGAAATGCTGCCATGTGCAGAAGCTAGAAATCATTATTTTTCTTCAGGGGATTTGGTCTTGAAAAATATAGAAAGCGTGTATAATAGCTGAATGAGCCCCCCCAGTGTTTGTGTCTAAACGGATTCTGTAGAATTACAAACACTGTTGAATAATGCTGCTTGTGACTTAACTGCAAATCCAACAGAGGATTGTATTTGTTGTCATAGTAGTTAGCAATAACTCTTCCATGAACACTGAACCAACCAAAAAACGTGAAGCTCACAAATCTGTTTAGTGTGTGCTGGAAAATAGTCCACAAGTTCCCTGTGTTTTGACAAGCTGCTTTCCTATACACATTAGATTTCTGTACAAAACAGAAGCTGCCATGAGTTGTTACGCTGCAGCTTTAATATCAGCACCTTGCATGAATGTGACCTCCTGAGGCTGAGTGGTGGTGTTTGCTAAGTACCAGTGGATGTGTTTTTAAGCGATGTCACAAAACAAACGTGAGGAGCTTGGTGCAAAACCTCTGAGAAGTTCTGTCTATGGAATTGCAGTCTTGATTTTGAACTACAGGTTGGTGTTTGTGTTTAGATGAGCTGTGAAAGTCTCAAGGCAGCAATTAGAGATCCTCCAGCAAAAGTCACTGTGTGTCACTGCTGGTCCAGGCAGGGGTTTTCAGTGCCAATACCTCTGTGATGAATTTCCCAGTACGGCTTCTGCTTTTACATGGTAGGCAGCACCATGTAACCATACTTGTTTTGTATTTCTGACTTCCCAGACCAGCGCAGAGAATTCCCTGTCAAATTGGTGTCAGGAAATAGATTGCGCTGGTAAGTATGGAAGGGCTGTAACGTCCAGCTAGCTGTTTGGTTGCTCTACTGGGTAGTGTGCTAAAGGAGCTTTGATAGTAGAAGTATGTATGGAGATTAGAAAGTTTGACATGAGGGTGTTTCAGGCTTGGCTGCTTTCATATAATCTCTGTTAGGGAAACAATATCTACCAGTGCTGGGACACAGCTCTGATGTCAGTAGTGGCTTGTCAGATTGAGTGTGGATCAAAGCCTGGAGTATGGGGAGGCACAGGAGCTGAGGGAGCAGAGATCCAGGGGCAAGGTATGCTGATGGGCAGGAGGGGAAGAAAAGGTGGCAGCAAGGGCTGTGCCAAGAGCTGAAGCATGTTAATAGCAAGGCTGGTGCTTTCTGTAACAGCCATAGGCTTTCCATAGTGCAAATGAGGCTAGTCTAAAATAGCTCCAGCATGTGATGAGTGTAGATGTGTCTTGTTTGTAGAACGACTTTGGTGTTTTTTGTCAGCAGCAGATACTGCAACTCATGGAATGGCAGATGTTTGTGGGTACCAGCTTGCATGGAGTTTTATATTTGTCTGAAAAATAATGGGCAGTCAAATACAGATTCTGGAATTATTTTTTTTAGTGAAATAACAACAATTTGAAAAGTGGGGTTTTTTTTGCCTCCTTATGTAGGCCAATTTCAAGGCATTTCAGTTATTTATTCAAGATTAAATAAGCCTGCAGCCACCACCTCCAGTATTGTTTATCACATTCATAGTGATTTTTAAGTTTCTGTAGAGGTATACCTCAGTCTGACACATCTCTCCCTCCTTTTTTTTTTATTTTTAAACTTGATGCTTAAAATTATATGCTGGTGTGTTTGTGTGTGAACAAAATCTTACCATTGAATTGTTTCTTTTTATTTACAAGGTGGAATATATGTTAGTAAAATTTGACCATGAAAATAAGAAAGTGCGCTTGGTGCTCTGCGGTGAAGAAGTTCTTCAAACGCTGCAAGACCAGGGGGAGAAGGTAAACCCCAAGTGAGTAGTTGTTTCCTCTTTCTGTTTGGTTTGTTTTTTCCTCTCCCATTATGATATTGTACAGAATTTTGTAGACATGTCTTAACTTTTGTCCTGGTTCTGGCCAGGAAGTCCTGGTTCTGGCCTGGGGAAGTGAGCTCTGTAATGGCTGGAACCAGGACAACTTTCAAGTTGTCTGTTGGTAAAACTGTAAGCCATAGATACTGGTATTTTCAGATGAATCTAGGGTACAGGAAGGGAAATATTTTGAACAAACTTGCACGCAGTCTGTGCACCTTTTATGCTATACCTTGAAAAAAGGGAGGATGTCAGCCACAGAAGTTGTAGTTAGGGTGTTTTTGTGTTGCTCTGGTTTTGTGTCTGTGTGTTAACAGTAGTCACCTACTAGACTTTCCCTGCCCATATAAAACGTGAGTATGTGCACTCACCCCTGTATCCCTGATTGCAGGAACCAGTCAGAGCTGTTTAGGGAAGCCTAAACAGGGAAGCCAAACAGGGAAGCCTGTTTGTAGGAGCACTCTCCCATGTTTGGGAGAATTGGGAGTGTGGATGTAAGGACATCAGGGCAGTCCTTCCCCATCCTCTTCCATGATATTTTCAGGAATAATTAGATAATTTTCCTATTTCAGCTAGCCAGAGAACTGTAATTTACCTTCTAACTGATGGCAGCAGAGAAATGAGACCAGACACAGGGAAGTTTTGGCTGAAGAGAGTCAAAAGCAGGTCACAGCTTATAGGAGGATAGATAAATTCTGCTGTAAGATTTTGTGCCCTGGGTCTATCTGCGTCTTCCTAGGTATGATAACCTTGTTGTCCAGTAATGCTTCCCTGTCTGTCTTCCTCGGTCGAGGAACTATTGGAAACCTGCAAGAAGGAATCCCTTGGCTCTTTAGGATCAGAACTTCTACTGAAGTAGGGGAGACGGGGCTCTGCCCATGGTAGTGTGCACTCCATAGAGATGGCATGGATTCACAAGGGAATGGGAAGAGACTACTTATCAGGGGTGACTGGGTGTTCTTAAACTTGATTTAATTTCTTAACCTGATCAGAT
Source organism: Heliornis fulica (assembly GCA_013399135.1). Classification (NCBI taxonomy): domain Eukaryota; kingdom Metazoa; phylum Chordata; class Aves; order Gruiformes; family Heliornithidae; genus Heliornis; species Heliornis fulica. The sequence continues at coordinate 442,458 of VXBZ01006125.1, forward strand.
TGTGAAATGGGACCAGGTTTTTGCGGGCAGTAGAAAGAAGAAATTGACCATAACGCTTAGCTTGCCTTACACTACAGAAGCAGTTGAATGTCATGTATTTTCCAGTTTTAGTTAAAACCTCAAGAAACAAAGCATGAAACAGATGCTAAAGGCAATTGAAATTTAACATGGGTAAATTCCTACTTAGTCCACTGTACCACAACAGTTACTACTACCAAACAGTGCCTTAATTTCTCTTTGTTGCCTCCTGGTGGTGAGGTACATTGTGTTACTCTATCAAATCATCAAATTTTTGAGATTTTTCCTGCAGGTTACATTAATTTCTGATTTTATTTTTTTTTTTTTGCAAATAATCCCTCTTTCTTGAAGTTTCAGAAATATTTAAATTACTCATTTTATTATAGCCACCCAACACTCTGGCGACCAGAATATGGAAGCTATATGATTGAAGGGACACCTGGGCAGCCATATGGAGGAACAATGTCTGAATTCAACACTGTGCAAGACAACATGAGGAAAAGACGACAAGAGGCCGCTTCTGTGCTCAGAGAAAATGAAGCTGTTTGCACTGTGACGTCATTTCCAAGGTAAGATTGTCATCATTGTTATGCTGTGTTTCCTATTCTGCCTTAAAACTTCTGTACTACTGTACTCATTGAATGTAGAAGGGAGATCAACTATCCTGGGTTCATATCACCATTACAAAGGGTAGATTTCTGGTTTGTTTTTTTTATTTTGTTGTAAAGAGATTCGTGAAGAAATCAAATTGAAGGTGTGCTTCATTAATTAGGGTAAATAAACAAAACAAACAATAAAAAACCTCACCAGAAACCTGCTCTGCAATAGAAGAGAAGCAGCTGCCTCATTTCTTTTACAGTATGGAATGCAATGGCCCTAAATTCTTTCCAAGGGCAGGAATGGTACAGAATGTGACTTAAAGCAAAGTTCGGGTACCAAAATACCTGCATTATGCCCCAGGAATGCTATCTGAAGAACACACTCTTGACAAAATAAGCTTCCTATGATCTCTTATACTAGATATCTCTCTAAAGTAGCAAGAGCTTATTTAAAGTCCAATAGTTAAGTCATTTTCAGTGTGTTACAGAGTTGGGATTATTTTTTTTTTGCCCTGCAGCCTTGCAAATTGATTATGTCATTTTAATAAGTTCTGAATGCAACCATTTGAGACCAAGTCTTGCAAGGAAGAAAGATAGGGAGAAGTGCATCACTTTGTAGGTACAGATGACTACTATTTATATCACCATATACATCACAATACATTGAACTTCAGTGCAAGCCAGTTAATAATATGTTGTTTGTTTATTACTTATGGGTAATTCGAAACATGGTGTATTGCTATGATGTTTCCTGCGTAGCCACTGAAAAGGTCCGTGTTTACTGTCTTAATAGAGTAGTGGTTTTTAAAAAAAAAGTCTCCTTTAACCACCACAGAAGCTGAATTAAGACCTCTTTCTAACAATGCCACATGCATAGATAGCAGTCTTGAAAAGTGCTTCAGAAATACTCATGCTAAATGCAAGCTTTTAAAAATCTCCTTTTATTTCTTTGTCTACTAGAATCCTATTCTTTGATCATCTGACCATTTAAAAATCACAATGTATTTTCATTACAGCCCGGTTCTCTTTGTGTTAAATAGGTTAGGGTGTCCTGGGTTTACGCTGCCAGAATATAAACCAACGCCAGTAGAAGGAGGAGCTTCAAAATCTCTCTTTTTTCCAGATGAAGCCATCAATAAACATCCTAGATTTAGGTAAGAGAGTACTCTGGGAGTGGGAATGTGAAGTTAGGTTTGTTGGGTTTTTTTCTGCCTAAATATTGTAGGCATGCCTGCAACTTCTTTCCATTACTGGAACAGACAGCTATGTGGCTAGCTGCTGCAGGTACCCAAAGGACTCAGACTGCGATGCTTGCCATGCTGTGTATTTTCTGTTAAAGTGATTTAGAAAGCAAACTGTTAGATTCAAGTAACTTTATACAGTAGTTCACACCATTATGGGGCAAAAAGTGTTGGTTATACTACTACAGAGATGCTTCTAGTTTGAAATCCCATGGCTAACCACTTCCATTACAGTTAATCCAGCTCTGGCTCAGGTATGCCACACCAAATTCTCAGTGCACTCAGTAACTTCCCTAGTTACTCTGAAATGTAGCATGTTGTTGTGCTACTTGTGTAGTGAGAGAGAGGTTTTCTTTGTACAGTGAAACCTCCTAGAATGAGTATCCATCCTGTTGAAAACCTAAGCATATATTTTCACACTGCCTTCTTGATGTGAGTAGCCTTTTACTTGTGCTTGTTCTATCAGTGTAGTACTGTGAAGTCCATCAAAATAAAAAACTGACTTTGCTGAGGAAAAATTCAATGCTGGGTCTCTTACAGTCTTATCTTAAACTGGAGAAAGTGTCCTGAAGGAAAATGCCCAAAAATAAAGAGAAAATTGTCATTCTGAAACCCTGAGGATGACTGAGAAACTAACTGCAAAAAGATTTGCATACAGAGAAACTTTCCGAATTTTCAGCTATTTTTTGTTGTTGTTGTAGTACGCTGACCAGAAACATTCGTCACCGAAGAGGAGAGAAGGTTGTGATAAATGTACCAAGTGAGTAAATCCAATCTGTTGTCTTTTTCAAAAAAATTGTTCAGTCTAATGCTCTGGGTTACTGAGTACCTGCATTTTTCTCACAGTCTTTAAAGATAAGAACACACCATCACCATTTACTGAAACTTTTCCTAATGATGACGGAGAAGCAGTAAAGGCAGCTAAGCCAGACTACATATACATGGATGCTATGGGTTTTGGAATGGGAAACTGTTGTCTTCAGGTAAAATGTGTCTACTTTCAAGATGTTACTGAGTGTTGTCTTCCCTAAATGCTTCCCTTTCCGTAACTTACCCTGCCCCCAGGCTTGCCTTGTGTCTAATTTCTCTAGCTTAATTCTACTGGCTCATTTTCAGAGTGGCAAAATGGGGAATAAACCAGCAAAATTAATCTTATACCTGGCAGGTATAGATCCAGTTTTGTTTGCTTGTATTATCTTTGTTTTCTCTTAATACTGAAATTGCATGTCTTGTTGAAAGAGTTGCTTGAACTGGTTAAACACTGCTTGATCAGCCACCTTCTGGAGCCCAAGCACCTCTCAAGTGTGAAAGAACCTCTTCCACTGTGGTGGTCTTTCAGGCATGACCAGAGGACCCTATGGGAGTGGAAACTGAGCTGTCTTATATGAACACGTGGTTTTGGTTTGTTACTTTGGGGCGTATACCTCTTTCTTCCCCATTCTTGGAATAGCAAGGAGTGACAAGTTGTTGGAATAACTTTTAAAATAAGTAGATTTCTCCTTTATGTCATTTATTTTATTTATGAACAGCATGAACTCCTGTGTAAAATTTCTTGGCAAATAGCTAAATATATTTATGAATAAGAAGTCATCTTCTCACTGTTTGTACTGCAAGCCTGCAAGATCCATAGGTGCTGGGAGATATTTTTGGTTTTGTTTTCTCCCATTCATTCACGATTACGTTTTATTGTTTCTATTCATTTGCCTGAGTCACTGCTATCTTACGGTATCCTCCATTTAAATCCAGGTTCTGTATCTTGGGAGTACTTTGATCCTTTCAAATCTGTTTGATTTAAATGTTCTCTGTCATAGTAACCTGATGCTAAGGGCTGATGGAATACATAGGAGTGATGTATTTGATTGTTGATAAAATCTGCCTGTTGCCTCCGCTGTCTTGAGAGCAGAGCTATGAGGACACTGGTGTTAAGTCTCTAGAGGATTAAAGGAAACTCTCCAAGCTCATTTGACAGTCATGCCAGAAATAACCCCATTCAGAGCACTTACCTTTGAGAAACTACAAAAGCTGAATAACTAAAATGTTCTTGACAGTAGCTACGTATGATTTCTTGTCACTAAGGTTAAACTAGGGAGAATTTGATAAAGTAGTAAAGTGTATATGATACTGTGTGTTTTTTACAGGGTGTTAAGTTGGTATGGTCTATTTTGCACCATCTCTTTTTTATTTAAGAACAGTAAAAGACATACATGTCCTTACCATTCTGTCATTGTATGAAACTTTTTGAAATGTTACTAAAATTTTACAGAATATCACTTTACTGTTCCCCATTTCTGTAATCAGTGGTCAGATTCAAATTCAGTATCATCAAAGAGAGAATGAAAACAAGGCTGAGTGCTGTGAGCAGCTGTTTGTGTGTCACCTTATAATTCTTGATAACCAGCTAGAAGAAGATGTATACCGCACCTGTTCTCTGTAAAGTAGTTTTCAGTACGATACCTGCTTTGGGTTGGTCTTTTTTTCCCTTGCTACACACTAAGCTACAACTTGGCTTCATATATTTCCAAGGTTAAAAATAATGTCTGGATGAGCTCAGCTGGGACAACCCATGGTGGCAATAGGGCAAGGTAAACTGTTGCGCTCCTGCCCCTTTTGAGGCTTCCCATCCCATTTTCCATTGAGCCCTACGCTCGTGCCTGCTGTTTTCTGCAGGCCTTGTGGTGTCTGCAGCCTCTGGAGACACCTGCCATGCCATTTTCCTCTCTCATAAAATGTCTGGCTAGAAACCAGGTAGAATCTCAGATTTATTGTGACTCAGAATAAATGTATAAGGGGAGGGAAGTGAATATGTCTCTGTTGGGGGAAAGAGTGTAGGTGTCTTGTCTGTCCTATTATCCCACCCTAAGGCAGGTTCCCTATTGGTGCAATAGGGAACCTGCCTTAGGAGAAGCAGCCAAGTACAACCTCTCATCAGGATAAGAGGTTGTACTTGGCTGCTTCTCCACAAGAGAATTAAACGGTCTTGTCTTTTTGCATTTACTGGGTTGTTTTTTTCTGATAGCAGTTTTTGGGTCTTTGGGGTTGGGGTTTTTTTGTGTGTAGGTTTTGGCTTTTTTGGGTTTGTTCTTTGGGTTTTTTAAAATTATTTGGGTGTGAGCTTCAGTGGTAAGCTGAGAAGAACTTACACATTTTGTGGGACTCATAATCTGTAGAAGTGGAAACTGGCTGACACTTTTCAAGACACCGAGTTTCAGTGGTGATTTAGAGCTGAAGCCTGTTGTACAATGTTACAATAGTGGTACAGGGACATGCTCCCATCTAAGTTATCTTCTGATCTATGAATATGTAAACTGAAAAGGAGGAGAAAGGCTTTTAATCTGTTTAGCATCTTTTAACAGTTTTGAGGTTTTGAGGGATTCCCCTCTGCATTTTTAAAATGCATAAACTGTCTGGTAAGTCTGGAGGGTAAGATCTGCTATGAGAAATGAGTCTTCTGTGTGATGCTGCTCTGAGCAAATTTCACTAAGTTGCTAAGAGCTTTGATTTTCCAGTGGCCTATACATGGTAGGGCTTCCACATTAATAATGACTCTTGCAAATAACATTTCTATCTTGCTGTGTCCTGGCCTCTGATACAATTACGGAGATGTTTGCTTTCTGCAGTTTTTCAGGATCAAACAAAGGTGTCTTGAAATGTTCTTTAAAACAGGATTAGCTGTCACACAAACAAATGTTATATCTACAATAGTTTCTGATTTTGTTCTAGGTAAATAGGTTCCTGGCTTATTTCCTGAAGGCACATTACCAACCTATGTGCATTGTAGATGTTGACTTGGATTTCTTTTGATTGTGTGGAGTGTTTGTATATTTCACCTCGCAGCTAAAGCCTTGTATGAAATCTTTTCATGAACTTGTGAGGAGAGAAGCTTGTGATATAAATGTTGCTGATAGATGGGACAAAAGTTTGTCCAAGAATCGGGGAGTGGAGGGGAGAACCCCCATTAAAAAAACCCCAACGAAAACCAACCAAACAAAAAGCCCCTTAATTCTTGGTATATGAATAATTTTATTATATCATTGATTCTAAATCTAGGATGACTGTGCTTACCCTATGATTACTGAAGTTGTGATGGCAATTGTATTTCTTCCAACAGGTAACATTCCAGGCTTGCAGCATTTCTGAAGCAAGGTATCTCTATGATCAGCTCGCCACCATCTGCCCCATTGTAGTAAGTAACGGACTTCTAGTACAATTTTTGGTGCAAAAGCAACTATGTGGCTGAAAAAACAACCAACCAGAAAAATCTAAAAGAAAAAAACCAAAAAAAAACCCAAAAAACCCCCCAGCAAACTCCCAAACCAAAACCCACCCTAAATTAAAAAGAACCCTTGAATGCTACTGATAAATTTGGTGCTCTGGGAGAAACGTCAGTCTTCTGCTAGCTTGTCACATAAGCAGTGTGATTTATTTAATGTCTAAATGACAGCACAAAACAGATTAGGTCTGTTTCTTCTGTGCCCTCCTTTCTACATAAATGGGGCATGTTGAATGGCTCTTAAAATCCATTTGATGCAGTTTTTAATGAAAACAAGACAAGCCCACTGTTTAAAAGATTTTTAATTTTTTTAACTCTGGTCTGGTGTTACAGAGGGTTTTCAGCTTAAGTTGTTTAAATCTGTCCCTTTTGTGGTTATAAATAGGTTTTTATAAAAATGTTACAAAAATTAAGTATTGGTCTGCTCTAGGTGGTGAGGAGATCCTGCTCCAGGTGAGGTATGTTCCATCTGTGTTGCTAAGGTGTTTGGCCAAACAAAAACAAAACAACTCCAGGTGAACTTTGGGAGTTCAGGACTGTGCGAGCAGAATACTTGCTGCTTTGTCCCAGAGCTGCTATTGCCTGTATTGTCTTTATATTCCGTAAATGCTGGTCTGTAAAGGTGTGTTGGAGTGTGTCAGATGCCACTTCAATAATGCTAACCCTTCACCTAGGCATTTCCTGGAGATTGCAGTTCAGAGATTTGTATGGGTGTTGGCTGTACATTAAACTCAAGCACGTACTTCAGTTACTTCTGGACCAGCAAGTTTCTCTTTCCACTGGGATTGTATTTTGCCTTTGGTTTCTTGTCTTGCCCTTTGTTTTCATATTTGTCTGTTCTGTTCTAGATGGCATTGAGTGCTGCATCTCCGTTCTACCGAGGCTATGTGTCTGACATTGACTGTCGCTGGGGAGTAATCTCTGCATCTGTAGATGATCGAACGCGAGAAGAGAGAGGGCTAGAGGTAAGTAATGTTAGGTAGTAGGTGTCTGTGTTTTGTCATGCAAAAAAAAAGTTAAATTTCCTTTAGTATCAAATTCTTCTCGTGCTCATCAGAATCCCTAACAAGGGAATGTGGCAGTTCTTGTGGTAAAATAGAGGAGAGATGATGTCAACATTTGTCTGGCTTGTATGCTTTATTTTAGCAAGTATGTGTTCTTAGATAAGGAATCTCACTAGAACTCCACTCACTCCTGCAGTGTGTTGTAAAGGTCCTGGTGCTGAAAAGGTCTCCTTGTGATGAAACTTTCCAACCTGTGCTTGAGCGCAAAAAGCAAAAATTGCTTTGGCTTAGATAGCAGGTGCTGCTGAGTAGTATAAACTAGAACTATGTGAAAAAAGCCAGTTGTCAGAACTTGAAATTGAGGACTTTGACTAGTCAGGAATTGGTATTCAAGGCAATTAGAAAAAATAATAATTTTTTTTTTAAAATCTACTTGATGAACTACCCATTTTAAAAACATTTCTGACAGTGTGTGTAGTGAAATTGTATTGGTATATGTTGCAGTAGGTATAATGCTTCCAGGTACTTAGGGTAGTGGTACAGTAGGAAAATACTTCCAGTCTTAGAGAATTCAAGTCAGTGTGTGATGACTGGTTTTTTGGGGGTGTTTTTTTCGCTCAGATACATACATCTGCGAAGAAAATAGTCATAATTTCAGGGTCACTTTCTATTAAACCTATTTAAGACTTGTGCTTTGAATAATTTTAATTGAGGCTTTAGGGTTTATTAAACAGGATAATAATTCTCACATAAGTGTCATTAGTGAGCAAAACTTAGGGTAACATTGTTAACAAGCTGTTAAAATATTGTATTCTTAAATTATATAGCCACTGAAGAACAACCATTATAGAATCAGTAAATCCAGATATGATTCCATAGACAGTTATCTTTCTGAATGTGGTGAGAAATACAATGACATTGATTTGACAATAGACAAAGATATCTACGAGCACCTAATAAAGGAAGGTAAGTGTTTGCTTCATTACGAGCAGGTTAAGAATTATGCTTGCAGTGTGTGGGGATATTTTACATTTTCATTCTTGTTTGTTTCAATCATTTTGCCTCCTTCAGAGTGACTCCTACTCAGGAAGTATCTGTGTAGTGTGGTCTTAAGAGGTTTCTAAAAAGTATTTGTCGTGGAAACTGTCCCTAATTCCAGCTTGAGAAGCTTGGTGTTTAACGCGTTAATGTTTTATCTCTGTGGAAAGAGAGCTGCTTTATGAAACATGGCACAGAGGTGCAGCAGAAAACAGGAAGAATGGCAGCTGCACTGATATTCAGCTGCCATTTTCAACCAAGAACCTTTTTTTTTTTTTTTTAATCTCTTAAATCATTTCCTTCCTTCCCAAAGCCATCATTTAAACTTTGAACAGGATGTGGTGGGTTGAGGTAGCATTGCAGAGGTGGATGTTTTCAGTCTTGTAAAAGAAATTTCCTATCACTTAGCTATGTCTGAATTGTTTGAATTTTCGTTTTGTAGGTATTGACCATCTTTTGGCACAGCATATTGCACACTTGTTCATTCGAGATCCATTGACTTTGTTTGAGGAGAAAATACATCTAGATGATGCAAATGAATCCGACCATTTTGAGGTTGTATCTGATTTAGAGCAATTTAATATAATATATGCATAAATATGCCTGGTTTTTATAGTACTGCTTAACTAGAGGATGATCCAAGAATTTTTTTTTTTGTCCCAATTATTTATTTTTTTCCCCAACTTCAGCTAGTTCTTTAGCATATGACTTTGCATGTATAAGCACATTTATCTCTTTGTTTCCCATTTTATGTAGGAGATAGTGGCTTATACTGTAAACACAAAAAAATAGAAGGGCCCTTGTATATAGGTGTTACGGAGAACTATTTTTTGGCTTCCTGAAAACTGTTTTGCATTATGTTTATAAATGTCTCTTATACAGCCTTACGAAGCAATAGCTGTGGCAATGTTAGGTATTTTTGGTTTGGGATGCATCAGCCACTCAAAAGGAAACGTCAGCTAAATCTCAGCCCCCTATCATACATTATCCTCAAACAAAATAGTCTGAGAAAGTGTAATATATTTTCTCCTAGGGTAGGTAGTTACACTGTGGTTTCTACACACAGAACACTTAGTTTGGAAGCACTTCTCTAACCTGATAGACTTACAGGGAGAATATCAGGACTCCTGTTATCTGCTTACTTTTCATTTGATTGTATTATAGAATGAGTGTCTTGATTGTGACAGATTATTTCATGTGCTTTGCAGAATATTCAGTCTACAAACTGGCAGACAATGCGGTTTAAGCCTCCTCCTCCAAATTCAGATATTGGGTGGAGAGTGGAGTTCAGACCTATGGAGGTAAAGAAGGCGCCAGTATACACAGAGGCACATTTCCTTTTAAGTGGAAAAGTACCAGGCATTCTGCTACCCGTTATCAACCCCTTCTTACTTGTGCTGTGTGTTCTCCCCTCTGAATTGCTAGACATGAGTGAAGTGGACAGCAGTGTTTAAGCAGACATGGGCTGTGGGAATGTAACTGACAGGAGAATCCACTGCAGCACAGCAAAGCATGCTGATGGATTTGGGGTGATGGGGAAAGGAATTAGGCTTGTATTAAAGTGCCAGTAAACAAAGCCCTGTTTAGTTTCCAGGGGCTGCATTTCTCTGGTACTCTTCCTGGTACTGAACAATTCCACTGTCGCTTGTCTTGTTTTTCACAAGTGCTTCTATTTTATAGCTGCCTGTTTCTGAGGTCTCTGTATTTAATCCCTTTAAAGTGGAAATCTAAAAGCTGCTATACATTTGTAATTAGAGAGCCTGAAGGTGCAGGTTATTAGATAGTATTTTGAAACGGTAGTGTGTTTTGGCATTGGATTAAAGGATAGAATTTGTTAGCTGCGTGCATGTGCTGTGCATTTGAAGTCACTGCTGATGATTCCAGATCGTGCATCACCATCTCTGCTGGTAGAGTGTGAGTACAAGCACCAGCATGAAAGTTCAAGTCAAACTGTTTTAAACTCTCCCAGATATTTATCTACTTCCATTAGTGTGTTCCCACTGAAGTAATTTAATCCTTTCATGTCTAGGTCCAGTTAACAGACTTCGAAAACTCTGCATACGTTGTGTTTGTGGTATTGTTAACCAGAGTCATTCTGTCATATAAACTGGATTTTCTCATTCCTTTGTCCAAGGTAGGTGTGTAAGATCAGATCTAATTAGACCTTCAGTGTATTTGCATCAAGCCTTATTTTTTTTTTAAATTCTCTACAAGATCAGAGCTAATATTTATACACTTGGAGAACAGTCACTTTTATTTTTCCGTCAGTTTGCATCTGTACCAGTACTTCAATTCAATTTCAGCTCTGCAGTATTAAACAAATGTTTTACTGCTGCCTTGTGGAATTAAGCTCTGTAGACAAATACTGTGGGATTTTTTAACAGTGTCTGACTACTGCAGAAATGTCACAAAATTGGTTTGAGACTGGGAAAGGGTATGTAGAGGTCAAAATAAGTAAATAGCTAAGTAAGTTTTTATTTTAACTTGGTTGTTGCCTGTATTTCATGTTCTTAGTCTATGTTTTGTTTCCTCTTGTTGGAGAGAGAGTAGTTCAGTGAGCTTAATGTTGCATAGAATATAAGAGAGAACCAGTGGTGCAAAATGTGCCCTTTCCTCTATCTTGTCCTCAATTGCTGAACTGTTTTGGATGAAAATGGTCCTTGTATATCTTCCTGAGGCATTTGACCAGAAGATTTCTTTTTGGGTGGTCTTTTTGACAGGCTGTATAACAGAAAAATACTGCCGGTGCAGGCTATGTTGTATAGCAGTAGTATCCTGCTGCTTTTCTTAGTAGTTTTTGACTTTTTAAATGGAGAAAAATACTGAAGTTCTAATTTAACTGGAATTGTACCGTACAGTTGGTATGACTTTTAAGAGGAGAAATTATCTTCCTGATGTCAGGGAGTTTGGGCTTTCTGAAAAATGTGTCAACTTAGCACTTACAGTGCGTAATTATGTTGTTATTTGGAATGTCTCAAAAGCACACAAAGATGTGAAAAAGAGCCTGGGTGCTGAAAGAACCTGAACGGGGTTGTGGGGCTGGGGCGGGGGATAAAATTGTTTGAGTGATTTGGCAGGTAACACAACACAGAATTCCACGGCCATTGGTAAATCTGCCTCTTTCAAGTAAAATAGTACAGGATTATGGGGCTAATCTCACACTAATCTTGGCTGTCTGAGTGTGGTTGTACTCCTGTTTGAAACTTTGAAAAGAGCCTGTTGTGTAAATAGGTTTCATAACAGAAAATGAGCGACAACAGTTTTTTTTTTTAAAACAAAGCTTTGAAAGGTAAGAAGTGAAGACTGCATTGCCTTTAATTAAAGGTCAGACAAAGAATTCAGCAAATTGTATCTTCTGAAGGCAATGCAGTAAAACTAATATCTGAGAGCTGAGTGATGTTAATTCCCTGGAACATACCAACCAAAAAACTGACAAAATCTTTCATCCACAAAAAGATAGAGCAATGCTTATGTCACTTGCAGAGCCATATGAGCAGGAAGTTTAATACATGGATAACAAAATCACTGAAGTCTTTAGAAAAGTTAATAGAACCAGCAAACTATGGCTAGGAAAATGGAAATTTTCTCCTCCCTTACTCATTTGGATTGCATTAAAATATGCAAAGAAGTCTGTCAGATGGGATGCAACTCATCACAGCTGTCATATGTTCTCCTCCTTGGAGGTTTTGTTTGGTTTTTTTTTCTCCTTACAATTCCTTTTTAGGTTTTCCTCCTTAGAATGTGCTATTCTGTTCTTTTAACATAATAGATTACCTGTTCTGCTGGAAACCTACTTTCATAGAATATAATCTCTTTGTGGTTTTGCCAAGGACCTCTGAAGAATGAAACAAGTTATCTCCACAGCTTAGCCTTCTGTGATGCAATAACAAGAAATGTAGTAGATGTTTCAGTGACACCAAAATATGAGGGTTTTTGGAGAATCCTAATTTCCTAAAACATCACAAACCTCTGAAATACTGCTTTTCTCAGGTGGATGAAAACATGAAGATGGCCCAGAAAAGAGATGCTGTCCGTCAGGGAATGTTTTACTTCAGAAAAGATATTTGCAAAGGTATCACAAAAGGAAATCTGATTAACACTGTTGTGGAGGTGTAGTGTGTCTCTCACCTTCTAACTTTCTTCCTTTCTGTTTGTCACCCATGAAGGTGGAAATGCTGTTGTGGATGGATGTGGCTCTGCACAGAACGGAACAGGCACCGATGCAGAAGAGTACACTTTAATGAGCGTTGATACAATTATCAATGGGAAGGTCATAGCCTCTTATACCTGGAACACACTACCTTCCCCTCCACTGCACCCTCCCAGAAATCAGATCAAACGTGTTTTATGCTGACTCTGTTCTCTTACGCAGGAAGGAGTCTTTCCTGGTTTGATCCCAGTTTTGAATTCCTATCTTGAAAACATGGAAGTGGATGTGGACACAAGATGCACCATCCTAAACTACCTGAAGCTAATAAAAAAGAGAGCATCTGGTATGTTTGACATCTTTAGACAGTGATTTCCGTGGCATTTTTCTACTTAAATATTAATTGGGCTGTCGACTAGTTTTTAGAGGAGTAAAGCTGGTGACAGCTGTGGCTGGCTGGTTAAGTGTTGCATCATAGGAGTAAAGGACTGGAATTTCTTCTCTGACTTCAATCTGGTCCCAATCTAACTGATTACAAAGGTTTAGTGATGCATTGCAGAGCTTAAATTGATGTAAGGATTAGGAGTAATTGATGCAATTACACCATCCCCTATGCTGTAACGATATATCAAGCAGAGATTTCTTTTTTTGGCACCATTTGTTGCTGCTTTTGCTACTTTAGTACATGTGCAAACTACTACAATCTGCTTTGCTTGTTACTTCAGCATTGTAAGCATATGTGAGGCTATTTCTGACAGCGAGGTGTTACTGATATGACTCCAAAGTGTGTCGCTCCAAAGCATTCAGAAGTCCGTAATTCTGATATGCTAAAGCACAAGACCTACTCCTTAGCTCCCTGGTAAGAAAGCCCTTCTGTAAGTAGCAAAAGGCCTTCAAGGCAGAGCAAACCAGGCTCTTCCCCATGTTGCTCTGTTTTCGAAGACGGGCAGTGTAATGACTATTTATCCTTGTTTTTAAAAATACAGCAGTGTAGTGAGTCAAAGGGCTAAACTAACTCAGAACTGGGTGCATAGTACAGTCTTAGCAGCTTTATAGCTTCTATGTGCAAATCCCTTGTATGTCTGCCTTGCTGTAAATTTAGCTAGACAATTTAATTTTAGTCTTATAAGTAAAGACATTCCTCCCCCCCCC
>VXBZ01006125.1:465198-491790 GCA_013399135.1 Heliornis fulica
GGTAGATGCAGTGCTTGAGGACATGGTCTAAGGGTAGACTTGGTGGCAGTAGGTTAATGGTTGGACTGTATGATCTTAAGGGTCTTTTCCAACCTTAACAATTCTATGATTCTATGATTCTATGAAATTGTTGGTGTCTGATGGCTCCTTGTCTGTGACTACCAAGAGTTTGTGTTCTGGCTGGAAAAATACGGGTTTATAAAATATTGAAGCAACAGCAACTGTTGTTACGCTGGAGAAAGTCCAAGCTCCTATTTAATGCAATTAGATCAAAAGAAAGCCGATTTTTATGAGGATGACAGTACAGATTTTGATGAAGACATCTTAGAGAGTGCCTTGCTACATGCCAACAGCCATCCAATGTGGAAGCAAGGACGTACTGTGTGTATGTTGCTCTGGCAGGTCATGTTTGAAAGAAGAGGCTGGAGCCAGTGGAGAAGAAAACGTAAAGGAATGAAGCCTCTAACCCTTGAGTCTCCTAAACATCCCACTTCATCCCCACTCTGATTTGCACTGGGGAAGCAACTGTGCCACGATGACCTCAAGCTCTCCAACAGCATTCAGTTAGGTTTATTCTTTCCCTTCCACCATATATTAGGTTGGACTATTGGCCTTCCCACCTGTTCCCGTCCAGGCACACACGGACAGTGCCGGACATCTAATCCCTGCCAGCTTACTCACAGTGCGGGCATTCAGATGCCGAGAGCTTGCAGTATTTTGTTTGGCGCTGTAAGGGACTGGGACTCCTTACCCAGAGACTGTCACACGACTGCCTAATGGAAAACAGGAAAGCCTTCCAGAGGGAAAAAAAGCGAAAGCCTCTCCACGGAGGGGAAGCCTGGCTGGGCATCACCAACATTTCACACCCTGCACCCCACCCTGCAGCGTTCCTGTGCATTACTCATCCCTCTGGCATCAGCTAAAGCGCCTCTGATTTTGAATAGCAGTAGGACAGAGGATGGCCGGGGATGTTGCTGGAGGGAGGCCAAGCCAACTCTCCAAAGCCCCCCGTGATTCTAGTTAGCCGGAGATGTGGCTGTGACGTACTTTGTGTCTCGGACACAAACCAGCCTAGTGAGCACAAACCTCTTCGGTTTGTAATGCGTCACCGTCGCGGCGCGAACCAGAGCAATGCAATATGAAATCTGGCGTGAGCCCTGGGCTGCAACAGCGCTAACATCACCACCAGAGCAAAGTAACCCCGGCGCAGGGAGTGGAAAACCAGCCAAGGTCCTTGCTGGGGTGCGGATGGGGTTAGGAGAAGCCCTTTGCTAAGCCCAGGACCAGCCCTAGGTGGCCTCCTAAGTTAAGAGGCAATGCAGTGAGCTGGAGAGAGAAAACAACTTCGCTGGGGAAGAAAGACAAAAAGGAGCCAGAGCCACAAAGGGATTTCAGGTCCAAATCCTCAGAGGATTTTAGCCCAAGTGTCCACACGTGGGCTTAGCCACAGCCCGTGAAACTGGCGCAAACCTCTTGTGTCCCAGGCACCGCTCAGAAGAGCAGCTACGGTGACTTTGCAGCCCTCACCTGCTGCTTTCTGCTGGGGAAAAGGCAGAGGGGGGCTGAGGCTGGTGGTGGGGCTGTCAGGGGGGACACCCTGGCCAGGAGCCCTCCCAGCAGACGTGCTGTGTAAATGGTCTATGAGCAGGGCACACACGGTGCGTGCGTGTTTTCAAAGCGCACACTGTAGCACAGGCTAGAAAATAGGCCAGCCTGTCCCTTTCAGACATTCAATCCAGCTGCATAATTGCACTGCTGAGAGCAAAACTGCCACTGTCTGAATTAAAACCTGTAACATCCAAATGCTTTCGGACATGACATAACCTGAAGAGCTCCATGAGATGGGCAGGAGGGCTCCCCTTTCACATGCAGTTCAGTCTTGGTCTTATCATACTCACTTCTGCACAACAAACTCTAATCACTGTTTTATGAAAACTGTCTCAGCCTCCTCAGCAAATGGCACAAAATAATGTATTTCAGATTTTTGTCGTTTCCCCTTAATTTACAGCACAGCCTGACTGGCACATGTCCCACTGCTTCAGTGGGTTGAGGGATGGGGCCATTTCCAGAGGCGCGTATGAAAAGCAGAGCTCCAGAAGGGACCATCCACATGTTCCTGGAAACTCATTCTGACTTTCCACTTCCCAGTCATCCCAAAACATGTGGTATCATTGATATCTGACCATTCCCACTCAGGCCATGAGGATTTGAAGATGTGGTGTGGCTAGGAGGGGAGAAGACATCCCTGCAGCCTGCTTCAGTTCATTCATCTCTTACTCCTGCTTCCAGCAACATCCTTGCTGGGAGCTGATAAAATGTGATGCTTGCCCTGAATCCAAACCCAATGCTAGGACAAGATGTTATTTTGCATCCTACCTTGGAAAAGCAAAATCCATGCAGCAGAATAGAAACTTGTAAGATTCAAACTGTGAAACAGGTATCAAAGGGAGGTTTTATCTCTCCTTGGTCCTAACCCAGCCAACAGAGTTGAGTAATGTGAAAACTTTGATGCCAAACATGTGTGCTGTTGCAATAACTTTCTATAGCCCCGTACAATTAGATCCATGCATCGTAACAGACAGCGGTCAAGACGCTTGCCGGGCCAGAAGAGCCTGTGGGATGATGTGGTGCGGTGAGTATGATGCTCTAGTTGCAACTAAAGTGAAAAGTGCTATGACTGATTTTATCATCAAACAGCTCTGTCTTTACATTTCCCTGGCTGCGCCCAGAGTTTGAGACAGATGACATAGTGACAGCTTCACACACCCATTTCCTATCATTTATCACAAACAAATGCAGAGCAGCTATAAATTGGACCTGTTCTAGCTACTTCCTTGCAAAAAACTTTTGCTGTTGGAGCTCACTGGCATTAAGGACTCATAATCACTCAGATTTTGTTTATCTGATATCCACTGTTAGAAGACATCAGTAGGTTGTGCCCTGGGATGCCACAGCCTGCATGTGCCTCCAGAGAACTGTACAGACAGCATTGAAGTCACTGAATACCTGTGCTGTAACTTCATGGTATATCTCCAGTTGGACATCAGCTGCTATGACAGGTCCTACAAAGGAATCACAGAATCACAGAGTGACAGGGTTGGAAAAGACCATTAAGACCTTTGAGTCCAACCATACCTGTCCTCTCCTAAACCATATCCCTGAGCACCTCATCTGTCCGTCTTTTAAATACATCCAGGGATGGTGATTCAACCACCTCCCTGGGCAGCCTCTTTCACATCCTGACAACTCTTTGTGTGAAGAACTTTTTCTTAATATCTATTCTGAACCTGCCCTGGTGCAGCTTGAGGCCATTTCCCCTTGTCCTGTCACCAGTCACTTGGCAGAAGAGACCATCACCCACCTCTCCCCAACCTTCTTTCAGGTAATTGTAGGCAGTGATAAGGTCTCCCCTCAGCCTCCTTCTCTCCAGGCTGAGCAACCCCAGCTCTCTCAGCACTCCCCAGGCAGCGCTACAGGCTTGGGGCAGATGGCTGAAGAGCTCCCTGCAGGAGAAGGACCTGTGGGGGTTAGTTGACAGCCAGCTGAACATGAGCCAGCAGTGTGCCCAGGTGGCCAAGAAGGCCAACGGCATCCCGGTCTGTATCAGGAATGGTGTGACCAGCAGGAGTAGGGAGGTGTTTGTCCCATCCTACTCAGCTCTGGTGAGGTGGCACCTTGAGAGCTGGGTGCAGTTCTGGGCCCCTCACTACAGGAAGGATGTTGAGATGCTGGAGCATGTCCAGAGAAGGGTGATGAAGCTGGTGAAGGGTCTGGAGCACAAGTCCTGTGAGGAGCAGCTGAAGGAGCTGGGGCTTTTTAGTCTGGAGGAAAGGAGGCTCAGGAGAGACCTCATGGCTCTCTACAAGTACCTGCAAGGAGGGTGTAGAGAGGTGGGGGTTGGTCTCTAGGAAGCGATAGGATGAGAGGAAATGGTTACAAACTGTACCAGGGAGATTTAGGATAGACATCAGGAAAAATTTCTTTACTGAAAGGGTAGTTAAGTATTGGAACAGACTGCCCAGGGAAGTGGTGGAGTCACCATCCCTGGAGGTATTTAAAAGGTGAATAGATGATGTGCTTGAGGACTAGTCAGGGTTAGGCTGAGGTTGGACTCTTATCTTAAAGGTCTCTTCCTATACAAGTGATTCTATGATTCTATAAGAGGAGCTGGTGATTTAGCAGCCACTGTCTAAAGTTCATTTGATGGTGTAGTAAACCCTGACATAACACATAGTTCTCAGTTTTGAGATCATCTTGGTGAATTCTGTGTGGATATAAATAAGGAATAAATCAGAATCCCACATCAAATCCCAGCCACTACGTCCTAGAGGTCCCACGAGTTCCACCCTCTTCAAGAAGGAAAGCTGAACCTAGTCAAGAGGAACTGCAAAGTTGAGGGGAACCATGAAGAGGAAGATGCTGAAGAGTTTCAGTATGACCAAACTCAGCTTATCTGGCAGCTAAGATTTCAGTGTGGGCTGAAGAAAGTTGGTCTGGCATAGAGCTGTGAATTGTCTGTAAGGAGACAGGCAAATGAAATTCTGCTTTTATCCACACAGAGGAGGACAGCAAACAAGAAGACCTACAGGCCATATAAGAGAGGTGAGAAGATGAGGGTAACCCACCAAAGGCAACCTGATAAAGCAAGGAGATAGTCAGGAGAGAACCCAAGAACAGGCAGAACAGGAGAAAGGCAGAGAAGATTAGACATCAGTGAGAGTGTGGCAGTTTGTGGAGCCTGATGGGCCAAGGGAGATTAGGCTGGCATATTGTTTGGGGTGGAAAGTCTTTTTGTTTGAAAAATTTTATCTTAAAATCATTTAAAAAGAAAAAAAAAGAAAAAGAAAGCTCCTCTAATTTTGAGCCACTCCTTGCAACTTAGACATCCTCAAGTGATTGCCAAGGAATGCTTTCATATTCTTACCTCGTTAGCTTTGGCACGCAGAGAGGCAAGCAGGAACTCCTCTGCATCTGGCTACTGTGGAACCGGTTTTGGACAAGCAACTGGTAACCCTTTTCCTGAAATCCTAGCAATTTCTTCTTCCCAAGAAGAGCTGGAGTTTCTGTCCTTTGCTTCTTTCTGTGTGGTGGATAGAAACTGAAAAGGAATGAAGCCTTTCTAGTGTAAAATGGCAATTTTACAGGGCTGCTGGCCATGCTTCAGTCCAACCATCAGGACTTGGCACTGAGGAGAGGGAGCTTCTCACGGGTGAGGCTGGAAAGCAGCTGGGTCCGACAGGACTGTGCAGCACTGTGAGGACAGCAGTGTGTCCTGCTGCCACCAGACAGCAGCTGAAGGTTTATGTCACTCCTGGCAGCAATCCTAACACAAACTGAACCTTTTGCTGCCTTGCTGCAATTTTTTATTTAGATTGAGAGCGACAAAATTTGTTTATGTCAACATTTTTTTCCAAGATGTGTTGAGCCATCACATCCTTGCTCATTTGTTGTCTTCTACAAGGGTCTGACTCCTCTCACTCCTGACCTCCAACTTCTCAGGCATCTTGGTACCCAGCCCTCCAGACAGAGGGGAGCACCAAGAGACACGTGTGGGTCCAGTCACTTCCCAAACCAGCAACGCCCAAGTCCCCAAGGGGCTCAGTTTGGAAGGTAAGCAGCAAGCAATGACAATACACAGATTGCAACAGTAGCCACTTTCTTTTTTCCAAGAAGAGGTTAGCACAAAAATGAGACTGTTGTGGTTGTGGCACTTCTGAGAAAGTGGAAGAACAGATCCTCTGCTGCCTCACAAGGTTCAAATACATATCGTTTCCACACTGCGTACCTAAACCACCTCATTAATGTATGTTCTACGGGGTCTCTGGAAAGGGGGGAAATCCTCCATGCTCCTTATCAGACTTTGCCACCAGAGAACAAAATAGGAGATATTTTTAAACCTTTGTGTAAGTCTGCAATGAGTTGACATTTTATTATTGTGCACTGTTTCTCCTGCATAATCTCAAATAGCATAAAACAGAGCGAGAGGTGGCCAAGGCCAAAGGGGGTTTTCAGAAAAATACATCTTTTGTAACAAGAGAGACTAAGATTTTTTTTCTCTTGGAAAACAGGCATCCCAGGTCAGAGTGGGGGGTGGGGGANCTAAGTAAATTGTGGAGCTAATCAAGATGCTATGGAGGCCAAGATATGGAACAGTTCAGCAAGTGATTAGCCCAATTAACGGCAAAGGTGTACCTACAGTAGCTAACTATCTAGTGGGATCATCCTTGTCATTACTGTTGTCATTATTATCTGGTTTAATATTCAGCGTTCTGGTTGGTGTGGTCTCAGTGCCACCTCTGTCCAAGGAAATCCCCAAACCACCAGGTGCTGGCATGTGAGAGATATGTCAGGGAAGGACCATTCTGTACCAGCTGTTCCTCATGTTCTTTCCACAAGCACCTCCAACTGCCAAGGAGAAAACATTGGTCTTCTGGCCTGAGTCACATTCTTACACAATTCCATGTTAACTGAGAAGAGGCCAATGGAGAAAGGACGGGCTGCAGCCTTGCAGGCAGGCGTTTGGTTAAGAGTCCTGGCTTTTGGGACCTGGATCAGTCACTAGCACAGTACAAAAAAAAAGATAATATGGACCATTCAGACCTCAACCTTCGCAGGTAAATTCCTAGTTGCTGGGCCTAGACATCCTCCTCTGGTGGGAGCCTTGAGCATGTCTGTGGCTCCTCCTGTGGAATGGTTGTTAGTGGTATGAACATCCTGTGGCTGAATGAAAGTCTTCAGCTCTCTGGGGAAACTCTCCAAACACATCTGTACTGCACAGAAGACAACTAGACTGGCTGCAGCCATGTTGCTGTGTTCCTTGACAGAAGGGTGAAGACCACGCATCCCTCTCAGCAGTCACATGGAATGAGTAGGTGTTTTGTCTCCTGAGAGGATACAGGGCTACCTCTAACAACCACAACTACACAAGATGGAAGGAAAACCTGTATTTCCTATTGACTTTGCCATACAGCAGCATTTCCAACTGATTTGTTCCATGCTCCTGCTCTAGGTAAATCCAGTCATTTTCTCCCTAACTACGCAAGTAATGCGTAAACCTGTAGTTGTTCTTTCTCATGCCCCAACTACCTTCCCAATCAGGTCTTATAATCTCAGAAAAGAGATCAGCCCATGTCCTGGGAAACACCACTCTTGACAGACTGTTAACGTTAACTGGCTTTGATGGAAGCACTGGTTGCTTTGAACCATGGACATACATAACCCTATCCCTGATGTGGAAAAAAGAGTTTGGTGCTCATATACATTCCTAGGAAAGCAAACAGTTCTGGCTGCCTACATCTGTGCAGAAAACCTGTGGTTAGCTTACTCCCCATATGGTCCCAGCCCGAACTGACGGCACTCAGCCAGCATGACCCACGAGTTACACAGGCAGCCAGGATGTGGCTGTGCTGCTCAGATAGACGAGAGTTCAGCTGTATGGACACAAGTTGTGCTGGCTTCACAGTGAGTCATCCTCCTTGGACTGTCTCATTTACTACTCCAGATGTAGTTTATGTACCTCCCACTAACTTCCACTGCCGAGAACAGGCTGGATCTATAAAATAGGCGTAATGATGTCTAACTTTCTTGTAACCAAATCTTTTCTTGGCTTTGACACCACTACAGACTCTCTACAGAACTAGAGGAATGTTATGCCTTTGTGGTTATATCCAGCAGTACTTTATGGCACATCACATACTATACAGGACCCAAGAAGACCTTCACAGATGAGGAGGCTGGTCAAGTACTGCAGCTCCAGGCAATGCCTCAGAAATTTATGATTTGACCTCGTGAAAATCAAGCAGCGTTTGAATCCCATGTAACAAATGTTCTTTTTACACACTGTCTTCAACTCCAACTTTTTGTAGACTCTGAGTCTGAAATAACATACAGATGTTTTCATGCATGGAGAGGGTGTAATATCGCTGCCTGTTCCCTGTAGCGTGAGCAGAAACTGATTTGCTTTCCTGATAAAAGAAAATGCAGCTCAAACACAAAGAAATTTAGAAATTACAGAACAAAAGCACATAATCGTTGAGGTTGGAAGGGACCTCTGGAGATCATTAAGTCCAATCTCCCTTCCAAGTGTGTGTCAGCTAGAACAGGCCACCAGGACCATGTTCTGACATCTTTTGTGTATCTCCAAAGCTGGAGAGTCCACTGTCTACCCAGGCAATTACCATCCTCATAGTAAAAGTGGTTTCTTGTTTCAGATGGAACCTCACACGTTTCAGTTTATGCCCATTACATCTGTCAGGAGGCACCACTGAGAAGAGGATCTGCCACCTTCATACCCTCCCATCAGGTATTTATACACACTGACTAAGATGCCCCTGAGCTTTCTCTTCTCCAGTCTGAAAGTCCAAGCTCTCTCCGCCTTTCCTCTTATGACTGTTGTTCCTGCCTCTTAATCATCTCTCTCAGACTTTATGGGACTCCTCCAGTAAGTTCACACTTTCATTGTACAGAGAACCCACAACTGGACAAAGCACTCCAGGTGTGGTCTCACCAGTGCTGAGCAGAGAGGAAGGTCACTCCTCTTGACCTGACGTCAGTGCTTTGCCTAATGCAGCTAGGACACCTTTAGCCTTCTTTGCCTTGAGGGACAATTGCTAGCTTATGGTCAACTTGTCCATCAGAACACTAAGGGACCTCTGCAATCTGCTTTCCTGTTGGCTGGCCCACAGCCCATACTGAAGCATGGAGTTATCCTGCCCCAGGTTCAGGACTTTGTATTTTTTATTTACTGAGTTTAATGAAAATCCTCTCTGTTCATTTCTCCAGCCTGTCCAGGCCCCTCTGAATGGCAGCACATCCATCTGGTGCATCACCCACTCCTCTGAATCTGGTATCATCTGGAAGCCTGCTGAGGCAGCACTCTGTCCCATCATCCAAGTTATGAATGAAGGTGTTAAGTAATATTTGCCTTGGTATCAACCTCTGGGTACACCACTAGTGACTGGTCTCCAAACAGACTTTGTGCCACTAATCACAAACCTTTGAACCTGGCACTCAACCAGTTTGAAGTCCACCTCACTGTCTATTTATTAAGCCCATACTTCTCTTCTTGACTATGTGGATGTTACAGGAGACAGTGCTGAAAGCCTGGCTTAAGATAAAAAACATCAATTTACCCACCAAGCCACTCATCTCACCATAGACGACTATCAGGTTGGCTTAGCACAATTTCCCTTCATAAATCCATGCAGACTACTGCAATTTGATCATGTGATGCTTCTTCCAGTTATGTGAAGAAGACCCCATTTACTCCTTCCCAATACAATGATCTTTGCAAGACACCCACAGCAACATAAGTGATGTTGGTCTGTCCACTGGTATGAAACAAATGACCATTCAGCTTTGTAAGGTTTTTATAATCTAGTCCAATGCTCAGTGACTGAGTTGTGGTGGACACACACACAAACAGACAGGAAAAGAGAAGAAAATGATGTTTTGGTGCAGAAGGTGATGTTGCTGTTTTGGATCAAGCAGCCAGAACACTGCTGTGTGTGATAGGTCTGCTTTGAATATCTCAGAACAATATGTTTCAAGGGAAAGCATAAAGGGATCTTCTCCAAGCAAAAGTTTTCCTGGGGGCTGAAGACTGCATTGGGAAGTTTCTGCATGGTGAAAGGAGTGTGTCCTGATGTTCAGAAGGCAGGTACTGTGGATTTCCCTTGTCTCCCTGCTCCTCTCTTTCTGGGCATAGCCAGGACACCCTAATACAGGAACCTGGCACATTTGGAAAGCTGCAGGTCTGCAACATCTTTTACCTCTGGGACCAACCTGTAGCCAGGAGTAAAGCTGAAGCTTTTAGAAGAAAAGCAGATCTTCCTTCCTGTGAAGGCCTGAGATGGCAAGACTGGTGAAGAGGAACAGAGGGAGGGAGAAGCACAGAGGGGAGCAGAACAGAGAGAAGACAAAGGCGTTCTCATACTTACTCAAACTTGTACCAACAAACCAACAAACCTGACTGTACTCATGAATGTTTTGCAGGGCCTTTACCTGTGTCAGATAACAGGTATTCATAGAATCATAAACTCAAAGAATGTGTTAGGGTAGAAGTGGCCTTCAAAGGTCATCTAGTCCAACCCCCCTGCAGTAAGCAGGAACATCTTCACTAGATCAGGTTGCTCAGAGCCTCATCAAGCCTGACCCTCCAGGGATGGGGCCTCCACCACCTCTCTGGGTAACCTATTCCAGTCATTTACCAGCCTCATATTGAAGATTTTTTTTTCTAATATCCAACCTAAATCTCCCCTTTTCTAGTTTAAAACCATCACCCCTCACCCTATAGCTACATGCATTCATGAAGCTTTCCCAGCTTTCTTAGAAGCATTTTTCAGGTATTGGAAGACTGCTATAAGGCAGGTACACCATTGCCTGATGTCAAAGGAAGTCTAGAGCATTTACATCAGAGGCAAGCAGCCAAATTTTGTTTCTCTTGCCTCTGTTGCTATCACAGAGTCACTAGGTTGGAAAAGACCATTAAGACCATCAAGTCCAACTGCACCTGTCCTCTCCTAAACCACCCTGAGCACCTCATCTGTCCGTCTTTTAAATACATTCAGGGATGGTGATTCAACCACCTCACTGGGCAGCCTCTTTCACATCCCAATAGCTCTTTCAGTGAAGAACATTTTCCTAACATCTAATCTGAATCTGCCCTGGCACAGCTTGAGACCATTTCCCCTTGTCCTGTCACCTGTCACTTGGCAGAAGAGACCATCACCCACCTCTTCCCAACATTCTTTCAGGTAACTGTAGGTAGTGATAAAGTGTCCCCTCAGCCTCCTCTTTTCCAGACTAAACAACCCCAGCTCCCTCAGCTGCTCCTCATAAGATTTGCTCTCCAGCCCCTTCACCAGCCTAGTCACCCTCCTCTGGACCCACTCCAGGACCTCGATGTCCTTCTTGTAGTGAGGGACCCAGAACTGAACACAGTTCTTGTGTTGTGGCCTCACCAATGCTGAGTACAGGGGCACAATCACCTCTCTAGACCTGCTGGCTATGCAGTTTCTGATACAAGCCAGGATGCCATTGGCCTTCTTGGCCACATGGGAACACTGGTGACTCATATTCCTTTGGCAGTCCACCAACACCCCCAGGTCCTTCTCCACCTGGCAGCTGTCCAGCCACTCTTCCCCAAGCCTATAGTGCTGCATGGGGTTGTTATGTCCCAGGTGCAGGACTCTGCACTTGGCCTTACTGAACCTCATACTGTTGGTCTCAGCCCATAAATCCAGCCTGTTCAGGTCCCTTTGAAGAGCCTCCCTACCCTCACACAGATCAACACTGCCTCCCAGCTCAGTGTCATCCACGAACTTATGTTTGATCCCTTCATCCATGTCAATGTTAAAGATGTTGAACAGGATTGGACCCAGGACTGAGACCTGGGGGACACCACTTGGGATTGGTCTCAAGCTGGATTTGGCTCTATTGACCACCACTCTTAGATGCAGAGTTACAGCACTGAGGTTACTTCAGCATTACACCCACAGTAAGTGACAGCAGAAAGTCATCCAGCAGGAAGGTTTTACAATTCGAATGGGTAAAGAGATTAACCTTTGTTGTTCTTATCTGCTTACCCATTCACCACCAGTAATGTCATCTAGCCTACACCTGCAGTCAGAGTTTGTTTAAACACAAAAAGGCAATATCCTTAAAGTCCTTTGCAAACACAATTTATTTTTTGGGGAAAAAAAATTGCTTAACATTTTCACAAGAGGAAGGCAGATCAGGAGTAGAGCATGCTTTCTGCTGCCCAGTCCTTTCCAGTAAAGCAGATATTGGCATCAAATGGGTAGAGAGAGAAATGTGTTTCTCGGGAGATTTTCCCCCTTTTGAATGTTGCATTTGAATTGTGCATTTTACAGGAATGGGAAAAGTAACATGGAAGCCTCAAAAAGATAAATTTTGATGAAAGCTCCATTCTTTACAAAACGCAGAAGGTGACTTTGCTGCATTTAGACTTTGTACTTAATAGTCAGTTTTGCAGGAGATGTAAGAGAATGGCATATAATTTCCAATTATTGCAGCAGAAGATGGTGATTATTGCCCTGCTGACAGATGTACTTACAGACATCTTTCTGGCAAGGTAAAATAGCCTGCGGAGGATTCACATTCTAAACCCTCTTCCCTCTGCCAGAGGACACAAAAGCAGTACCAGGTCACGAAAAGCTTCAAGTAGTTTCTCTTAACTTAATCTCACTTTTTTGGTAGTTGAGATTAGCTAATTTTTCAAGATTTTAAGGTGAAAACTATTCATTTGCTCTGTTTTCACAGCAAAACCAAAATCACCTCTTACACAAACTAGATTTCTTGTGAATCCTGGCAGAACGGGTAAAAAATCAAGCAAAGGAGTGCCCAGACATTAGAATTCGTCTTGTCCTTCCAGTGAAGCACGGAGAGACCTTTGTAGCTATGACGGTACGTTTGACTCTGGCTGTTGCTGCCTGACAAGAAATACTGTGCTAGCACATCCTCGGTCGCATTGTTAACAATCACCAGATCAGCTTGGGAATATTTCAATGTCAGTAATACCTTGTGCTTATCTAACAGGCTTATTCAGTGACCTCAGAGCAAACACCAAGCTTGACAGCTGATCTAGGAAAGGGGCAAACACAGCTTTTGGGAGCATTGCAAGCACGGCCCGGCCATGCAGTGGAGGAGCCTGGCTGCTTGCCAAGGCTGAGGAACGTTTCGCTGACAAAGATGGGAAGGGCTGATGCCATTTTCCCCCAGCAAGGCATTAAAATGTTTCTCCCTGCTACCAATGACACAATTTTCAAAAGAAAACAAAGGGGTTTTGTTCTTATGGGCTAAAAAACATGCAGTTTGCTTTATATATAGCAGGAATAAATCTAATTTTTTTTTTCTTCTTTGTCAGACATGGTTTTCTTTGGGCTTATGGCCATTCCTGTTCAATTGTTTTCCCTTGCGTTTCCAAAGGTTCGGTTTCTTTTTAAAGCAGTTGTTCCTTTCTAACTGGAAGGCAGCAAAACTAAATCAGGTTCCACGTGTTTAGAAACAAAGGAACAATGAAACATTCAGCCAAGCTTGCCTCAACAGATTTTTATTTTTTTAAAAATATTTCCAAGGCAATTTGCAGCAGGAAAACTGCCGGATAGCTCAGAGGATTTGGGAGGAGGAGCTTGGCATACCAACTTTGACTCTCCTGGGAGATTAGGGGGCATATCTTCCCCTCATTCAAGCTCCTGGAAGTCATGCGACTGCCCAAGCCGAGCTGAAAGAAGAATCTGACAAGTTTTCTTGCAGTGGTGTGCTGAGGGTAAATTACTGTGATTAATGAGTTGATGGTTGTCAACTGAAGCGCTGTAACTGGGCGCATGATGGCCAGCTCCAGGTTTCTCAGCAGCACAAGTAAAACCTCTCTTTATGGTCCTGAAAAGCCACTTTCTTTATGGTCCTGAGAAGAGTTGGAAGAGCAAAATGGGACCCAGGCAAGCAGGTGGCAGGCTTTTGGGAGTGAGCACAGCCGAGGCAGGCAGCCCAATGCTCCCCTGGCTCACTCGCACAGGCAGCCACCTGCCTGCCCTGCTCGTAGCGCTGACGAGTCCTGCCTTGTCTTCTCAGCCTGCAGCAGCAATGAGAGAAGATTTGTTATTTAAACCCCTGCAGCTAACAGGTTTTATGTGATCATCCCACGGGCTGACAGCAGTCAGGTGATGGAGGCCAACTGTCACCGGGGAAACTGTCGAGGCATTTCTGTCTGATGGCCTGCGCATACACTTCCTTAAATACTAGGTGGCACTTATATGCAGGGACTTCTTCTGTCTGGGAACACACAACTCCTTAAAGGGCTGAGGCCATATTTTGGACCTTGAGAGTAATTTGTAGTTGTGTGATCCGAACCCATTGCAAAATTATTAACTGCCTTGCTCTAAAACATGGAATGACAGAGGCAGGGGGAGGAAGGCATCTCCTACACCTCATGGTCAGGAGCTGCACTCGCAGCGTGGCACAAACACGTCTCCCCCGCAGCTTAGGCCAGGACATGCAGAAAGATACCAAATTTGGTTCAATCTGCTGAAGGTAATTATTTCAGCAGGTGTAATGCAATCACGTGGCTGGAAAAGAGCCGAGACGCTTATTAGTATGCTACAAAACAGTCACCAGGGATCAGTAAAGATGAGGGTTATTTGATTAGCTGCTGCTGAGCTCTGAGTCCAGGGCACTGTGTTTCCCACCATGCTCAGCGTCTCTCCCACCATTCGCCCTTTGACCAGCCAGAGAGCTGAGCAGAAGCAGTGACAGTCCCCGGCATCTTTTGCGTCTGATCTTTTGCCTTTCTTTGGGAGGAGGGGGATTCAGGTGCTTGGTGAAGCCAAGGGAGACTGTTTCAGCTGGCTGGACTGCTGTTGCTAGTAAATGCTTCCAAGAAAGCTAAGCTTACAGCTGCTACTGCTGTTTTAAACAGGATATTTATGGTTCTGGGTTTTGCCAGTGGTACTTCAAAAAGAGAAAGTTAAAATAGATTTGATATGAATGGTTGTATTCTTTACAGTTCTGAAGTTTAGTTGGCCTGTTCAAAATGTCAACTTCTCTGCCAGGCACTATTTCTTTGTTACCATTTTTTCAGACTTTATCTGATTTCTTTCTGCTCCTCACGTGTGTCCTTCAGATAACTTCACTTTCTTTCCAGTGTTCTGTATCCTTTCCACCATCTCTCAGTTTTACTTCCTGAGCTTCTTTTTCGATCCTGTTTTTCAGCTAGCTAAAATGAACAACCAACACCATAAATATTTGTGACTTGAGTGGTACTGTATAATGTAAAAGGAGGGTGGCGCAGGAAGGAAGTACATATTTTTAGAAGAAAAAGAGTATGTTCTGAAAGTACCTGCAGAGAGAGGCTAGCAGTGTTACTGACAGTGTTGAAAAAGATTGCGTATGCAATGGATGAATGCTTTTATGATCTGTATTTATCTGAGGGATGAGTCCTGGACTGATGGAGGAACTTTGGTCCTGACCACAGGGATCAGTCTGTTCTTAATTTAAGATGACACCATAACCATCCAAATTTAGTGTGAAGAAAGAGACTTCTGTATTCCTCTGGTGAATGGGAAACCATGATGGGCTGAAACGTTGCACTCCACAGCCGTGGTTAGAAGAATAGAGACTGGCAACCTGGAGGAGATGTTAGTCAGTGGGACAGTTGTTGGGGGCAGAAGATCTCAAGTTGAGGTTCATGTTACTAACACAAAACTGCCCTGCAAATAGGTGAGACCAATGGATTAGACACTAGACAAGGATGGAGGCAATTTGGGTCACAAATTTCTGGTTAACTCCTGTCCATTCAGCCTCAGCCCACTACCCTCCCTGAGAGATAAGAGCAAGTCTCCATAACAATGCACACTTCGATGTTGCACAAGGGTACATCCTCAGGTGTGGCATCAAGACAGCCCTGTCTAGCACTGGCTGCTAGAATTTAAATAATTCAATTTGAAATTCAATAAAGATCTGGACTGTTTAAGCACACTAGGAGATTTGCAGCTCCCTCCCCAGCTGAATAATGCTGATTGATTTCCTTCCTTAAGGTGCATGGTTTGCAGGAGAAGCTTTGTAAGATACACCTTTCCAGTCCTTATTTTCCTTCACAAAAGTTGTGGTCAGGACCTCGCCCCTCCTGTTCGTTCTGTGAACCCTGTGCTCCCTTCCCATGTCCTGCCTTCGCTGTGCACCCCAGAGAGATGTCTGGTACCTGGAGCAGGGCAGGGCACATTTGCACCTCAGCTAGGGCAATGTCAAGAGGACATGACACAAATAATTAGTCCCTACAGATCTGATGTAATTTCCACCTGGGACATTATCAGCAGCTTGAGCTGCACCCCAGGCACCTCCCCATGCGCTCCCAGGAGATTTGAAGCAAGCCAAGTCCAGCTTGTCCCTGGATTAACCAAAACCTCTTGGCCTCATTGGCAAAAAAACATGCCTTGAAGTACCTCAGGGAGTGTCCCGCAACAGCACATCCTGAGGCAAGAGGCCAAGAGGCAGCACTGACTAAGACTATGGAAAGCAAAACACCAGCTTCCTGGCAAGGGCTGGGCCAAATGCCCACACCTGGGAGGCTGTGGCCACCCTCCGAGCGGGCACTGGGATGGGAGCGCTGCTCCCTGCATTGCAGTTCAGCTGGTGAGCACTGGCTTATACAGCCAGGCTGATCCTGCTCTCCAGCCATCACTTCTGGCATCGGCAATTTCACTCCCCTACTTAACGTTTTTTACAGAATGCAGGAGTGTTGTCTGGTGGATACAACTGGACTAAATACAGAACTTGGGTTTTTTTTTTCCCTTCACAAGAGATGTTTTTTAGATAAAATGGCATTTGAAAGATGAACATGATAAATATAGGGGTTTTAATAGCTTTTACCCGAAGTGATGTAATTACTCATGATCCAAGAACAGTTTGCCACGTGAAATCTGATTTTCAGTTGTTGTCTAAATCAATGCAAGACTCATTCCTTCTGCTGCTAAAATCAATGGCAATTTATGTTTAAGAAGAAGCTGGGTCTTGGTTCTGTGGAAATGTAAACCATATCTTTCTCTCTTGGTCCTGTTCTTACTTTAAAAAGAAACCCAGCAAATCTATGCCATGTTAAATTTCCCTCTCCTCTAAATATATCCTTCTACAGAGGTTTAAAAAAACTATCTCACTCTTTTGACTGAAATGTTTCCTTCATATCATATTACCCATAGTGCTGGATCTGTGGTGGTTCAGCAACTGCACGTGAATTTCCCAAAGCACATAGTTTTCCTGTACGTGGTAGGTTTTCGTAGCTCTGTGACTTTGGGGACTCCTACCCTGCACATACTAACAAGCCTCTGGGACATTCCTGAGCCCTTGGGAAGCAAAGCCATCACTCCCACCAACTGTGGACATGCTGCAACTTGCAGGGGCCAGTTACGGCACTAATTTTTTCTAAGGCTTCACTGACAAATAGAAAAAAAATGATTGAATTGAAAGAGGTCCAATCAATCCATGGTATTTCAGAGCTGCTTTGTTTCAGCTCTAGTTGCATGAGATCTGACAGCACGGTTTTCTTTGTCCTTGCAAATTCAGCTAAAGAAAAGGAGCTAATGCAGGGAAATAACCCTTGGACAGAGGGGGTGAGGAATACAAAAGAATAAAATCAGAAAATTAATTACATCTCTGTTTTAGAGAGATTGCAAACAATTTAAGCAGAACAAGAAGTCAATATTTTCAAAAGCCTGTTTGAAGTGAGAGGTGGAAATAAAAATATAAATATAGGGGTTTTAATAGCTTTTACCTGAAGTGATGTAATTACTCTATAGAAAAGGAGATGATCAGCAGAACAAGTTGTAGTAAGCATGTAGGACCCACACCTGCATCCATGGTGACAATGACACTGTAGTTCCATGGTCTCTTAATCCAGATTAAGATATCTGGGATATCTGGGATATCTTAATCCAGTGTAAGATCTTACTCAATCAGGATGGAGTGGCCCTGTCTTCCCCCTGCTCCCAGCAGTCATTCCCATCCTTCCCATCCTCTCCGTCGCACCCACCTCAGTGCTCTTGTGGTTTGCCAGAGCTTAATGCTCTTTGAACAGGCTCTTTCTGACATCCCATATGAGCAGGGTGTCATGTTTTAATACTAAAATACTTATTTGAAGATATTTGACATTATACAAGGTTTTAATTTACCAGGCTGATACCGCAGTACACTGAAATCACAACACAAGCATAATACAGCAATTGCAATACACAACTGAATCACAATAGACAAATCCCATTACCATTCTCTCACCATTGTTAAAAGAAATAGGTGGGTTGAAGTCAGCTCAAGGGCACTGTCCTCTTCATTGCCAGTTTTGCTGCTGCTTTGATTTTTATATTCCATCTTGGGTTGACACACATATACGCTTCCCCACGCTGGTCTGGCTGGCTCAGAAAGATAATTTCTAATGGTTACTTTACAAAGGCCAGTTACATGACTGGTGGATACTGATAACTGATACAGATGTCTGTCTACCTACAACAAAGGTCACCTGTGGGCCCCTTGATGTTAAGGTAAATTCAACTTCTATTTGCAACATCTTTGGTCACTTCCTACACTCTTTCTTGAGTTTCATGACCACACCATCCTTTCCAACCTCCTCTGAGCCTTTTTACACAGCAAGGATTCACTGAATGATCACACAGCCATATGGACCACACCTATTTATCTAATTAAGCATGCCAGGAACCATGGCCAGGCACTGGAGCTCAGGCATCCATGCTTAAAGAAGACGAGCAATGCCTCCTGACCCTCTCCTAGCCAATGGGATGGTGCAGAGGTTAGCACTCTCAAACGAGAAGCTGGATATGGACATCCTGTTGCTGGTGATCACTCTACAAAGAGTCTGACAGTGTGGGCACAGGCATTCTCGGTGCCAGAGAAAAGCCTGGGCCAACTTTGACTCCCTCGTGTTGGTGTAGCTTTGTACAAATCTTCCTTGCTTGTGCTGGGTTAGACTGCAGACAGGGTTCAACCCTGATACAACCCCATCAACAAGGGATATCTGGAACACATGACTACAGAAAGTGACAGGTGTACCAAGCCTTTGATGGCATCTGGGCTAAGATGACTATGGCACAATAGCTTGGAAAAAAAAATGTCACAGGCACTGTTGAGGGGAATAAGTGCAAGGCTCCTCAAAGAAGAGCCTGTCTTTTTCGGGGGGGAAAGAGCTCTGTGGATAGCAAAAGATAAATGGAGAGAGAACAGACAGGCCAAGATATTGCATGGAGCTACTCCACAGCTGTAAGCCTACAGTCACCTATTCCAGCCCTTCCTTAGTCTTCCAGTTACCAGGATATCCACATAAATTGTTGGTTTTCAAGGGAAGAGACCCATCTTTGTGACTTGTGGTCTGCTTGATGCACTCTGGAGTTTACTAGGACTGAGAACTGTACACATGTAGTCCATCAGGTAAAAACTGATGAGTTTAAATAGCCAAGCTTTGTTTTCCTAGAAGCCTTTACCCCCTGTTTAAGATCAAATGGATCTGGATAAGATCTTTACTGTGCCATACCTGGGTAGGTTGCTGGCACAACTCTGCATCTGTTCTATTAGGTGTGGGATGCTGCACTGCTATCATGAACTAGGGATGCACATTTTATCAAGCTAATGTTATGTACATAACTCATTTGGGGAGTATAAGTTTCCCCCCTTTGATAACACAAACTCTATATTGGAGACTGTAAAGGTGCAGTATGAAACACTGATTAATTTACGTATTAAACACAGGAACTAGTCCATGGTGCTCATATACACAGAGCAGAGTTCAAAGCCTGGATGGCCCATCTTCCAGTCACCCTTTAAAGCCTGGGTGCTGAGTACACCAGGCCTCCTCATCAGAGCGATGCTCCAAACGCAATCACATGACTGCGGCTTCTGGGTTGCTCTGGCAGAGGCTAGGGTTGAGGGAAGGGCAGGGGAAAGGCAAGCACTGTATCTTGAAATAAAACGCAGGATCCAAGCGTAACAAAGCTATCTGCTGGAAGCAGGAGCGGCTATTAATAATCCTGCCCCAGGTCACAGCCTATGGGAGCTCCTTGCTGACGGGGCAAGACCTCACGGCAGCAGGCACAGCACAAACACCACTGACGAAGGGACGCGCCACATCAGCCTGCCATAGCGTTCAGGCACTTGCAGGGCCACTGGCATTACTGCTTCAGTGTCAGAAACCAGCTGCCTATTATTAACTGAAACCCACTTTTCTGCTTTCCTTTAAAGAAGACAACTCTTCACTATCAAAAGAGGGAGTTAGGCTCAGTTAGTCTGCAATTCCGATCTTCACACTGTTGCTGTTATTAGTCAAGCCTTTACCATGTGGGAGGAAGCCGAAAGCCTGCCAAGAGCTAGGAGACAAATAAGAAACTATGTGAAGAATGGGGATTTCTGATGAGAGCCTCTGATGATAAATCCCCTGCTACTATGCTCGTGAGAACAGGGCCAGAAGTCTCAGCTCTCAGCTGCCTTTCCTCTGCCGTCAGCACTCTCACTGCAGGGTTGGAGCAAAAATGTGATGGTTATAAAAAGCAACATGATCAATGATCCATACAAGGGATGCTACAAGGCAACTACCTTGTCAAACTGATATGAGGAGGAACAATTACAGCAAAAAGCAAATACGCCTTGGCAATGCTTTTTTTTCACCCCCTCCCTCATAAAAGTAGGTTGAAGAACCCAAGATACATTGAAGATGACAGTTTATTGAATTTGGAAGCAGTTCAAAGCTAGAACCTCTTGTCCATGCTGTGCAGAGCTGACACCCGCTATCTGCAAGAGGTAAGGGATCAAGGAGCGTGGAATAGAAGAGTGAACTGATTATTCTTCCTGAGTTTCAGAGGATGCTCTACACAGCCCCCGACACAGAAAATATTCAGTGAGAAACTGCTGTAATAAAATAAAAAAACGCTGACAGTTAAGACTGGCAGGTGGCATAAGAAATTAATTTTAAAACTACACTCCATTGACCCTCTAATGTTTCCCTGGCATATACTAAAAAGACAAGAAGAGCAGTTTACAAAGACCAGCCATGCATGTTAAGTCCACACAAAGCACCGCATTGAAGTGGAAGGTGAGGAGGGTGTGAGGATACTGCCTATGATGGAGCTAAAGCTTCAAAGTGGCTTTTCTCAGTGACAACTTTATCCGGAATTTAGCACTTTTCGTCAAGAAGTAGCTCAGACAATTTTTAACTTGTCTAATTATAGCATGTTGGTAGTGATACTATAATTATGAGAACAGAAGCACTCTCATATATATGCCTAGAAGAGCTTCTGGTGCCAAGGAGAGCTGTTAGCAACGATAAGTGTCCGTAGTCTACACTGAGCTAATTTAGTTGTTGTTAAAATACATGTAAGGGCTCAAGCACCGATGTGGTTCCTGCAGCTGAACAAGTCCCTGTGCAGGAGCAGTAGCTAAAAGCTTGGAGTCCCCAGCAAAAGCAAAGCGTGCTAGCTTCAATGGCAAAATTTAGGCTGATGCACTTCATCCAGTTCTGGGCCCCTCAGTTCAGAAAAGACATAGAACTCCTTGAGAGAGTCCAGCGCAGGGCCACCAAGATGATGGAGTGAAACATCTTCCTTATGAGGAAAGGCTGAGGGAGCTGGGTCTCTTTAGCGTGGAGAAGACTGAGGAGTGATCTCATTAATGTCTATAAATATGTTAAGTGTGAGTGTCAGAAGGATGGACCCAGGCTCTTCTCAGTGATGGCCAGTGCTAGGAGAATGGGTGCAAGCTCGATCATAGGAATTCCATCTGAAGGTAAGGAAAAACTTTTTCTCTGTGAAGGGGATGAAGCACTGGAACAGGCTGCCCAGAGAGGTTGTGGAGTCTCCTTCTCTGGAGACATTCAAGACCAATCAAAGCTGTGTGGTTTAATCTAGGTGATCCTGCTCAGGCAGGGGGGTTGGACTAGATGATCTTTTGAGGTCCCTTGCAACTCTTAACATTCTGTGATTCTGTGATTTCTCATTTCCTACAGGATATAAGAGCACAAACAACCTAATTCCGTGATTGAAGTGATGTGGTAACTCATTTATGAGCAGTAACTTGGCAACTCTGAGTTCCAGCTGATTTGTCTTGCCAGAGAAAAATTGTCCCAGAGAAGAAAGAGCCTGGGGACATCCCATAGCAGCCATTCCCACGTGGAGGCTGGAGGCAGAACTGCAACTGCGTAGAGGTTTTTGCTCCTTACCAAAATACCTCATGTACTTTAATGAAATATATGATGCCAAGGTGCCCCTTAAGAGATGAACTTTACAAGGTTGATGTGAACTGAAGGTTCAGAAAGTCTGCGATCAGTCAGATGAAGTGGACAATGATGGGTTTACAATGATGTTTTTGAAGAATGAAGGTTGTTTTGAAGTATTAGATGTTGTTATCCATACGGTAAGTCAAGAAAAAGGCACTGTA
This sequence comes from Heliornis fulica, assembly GCA_013399135.1. Classification (NCBI taxonomy): domain Eukaryota; kingdom Metazoa; phylum Chordata; class Aves; order Gruiformes; family Heliornithidae; genus Heliornis; species Heliornis fulica. The sequence goes on from VXBZ01006125.1 coordinate 487,141, forward strand.
AAAGGAACAGGCAAGGAGCGGGCATTTAATTACTAATGCAAAATAATGCAGTTTACACTTTATTCACCCTACTGTGATTACCATAGCTCTTATAAAATCACTCCACAGCAGCAGAAGCCCCTTTTCCCCTTGAGGAGCTCCTAATCTTAGCTGCAGACTTTCCCAAATCATGAGGGGAATACCCAAAAGTAGACAATGAAATAGACTGGGGCCAGGCTCTGGGGCTCTCTGGAGATGCAGCAGAATAAGCAGGATGAGGGAGTACCAGGACAAGATCCAGCCAAGGTCCTTGCATCTGGGTGAGGCCATCCTTACGTCCTGCTCCCTCCCTTGCACCTTGCAGCCATCAGTACAAACCCTGTTTGGGCTAAGGAGGGTTGTGCCCTACCGGAAACAGGGTTTTCCCCACAGAGAGAGGCATGGTTTGAGCAGAGGGTTGTAAATGAAATGCTCCTGATTGCCACTTCTACTGTAGACACTGACAAAGAGGAGACGGGCTGAGGAGGACCCATGGGTGCTACCCACATGGGTTAGCTGAGTATCTGTGCCTCTGTGTTAAGTGACCACTTCATCCATGCCCATTTTGAAACTATCTGCTCCTTTATCACCTGCTCATCAGAAGCACCTTTTAATTCTCCATGTGTGTTCAATTAGTAGCTCCAGCAGCTGCCCTTGACAGCTGTTTAGTGGTGCCATAGGGGCAAACTGGCCAGGCTACAGTGGCAAGATTCCCAGGGCTTGTTACTTTATCAGCTCAGGGCAATCAAAGCTTTAGCACCTGATTGACAACATCAAATAAAATGCACATATCTCAAGTAACTAAGGTAAGCATCATGGACAAAAACTGACTTCAATCAAATTTTTCTCTGAGATGACGAGCAGCATGTGGAGAAAGGAAAGCACACTAACACCAACAGCAGAGACAACTTCCTAATTATTTGACCTGGATTCTGTTTGGCAAGAAACAAAGTATTTTGCTATCGTGGGACACCATCTGTTCTGCCTCTGGGGTAAACCTGGCTCTTAAAATACTCTACAAGCTGGGTGAGTCAATGCAGACCTCAAGTGTTCGAAAGGAATCATTTGCCTATAACACTGCACACTGCAGGGAGATGTCAGAAGAGGAAGTGGAAATGCAGAAAAGTAACCACTGTTAATGAAGTCTGTGTGAAATTGGATTGGAAACATAAAGGCCAAACACCTGCCTCCACTCTAAGTTTGTGATCGTTTTGCCCTCGAGGGCAGAGAGCAAAATGCACCCTCAAAGGTTAACAAGTTTGGAAGGTGATCATACCTCAGAAGAGAGAGTTCATGTGCTCACCCCAGTGTTGTGTTAGAAACTCGACACAGCAGTTTCATCCAGCCATTTGTTTCTAAGACCCGGAAACAAAACTGGAAAGAAAACCTCAGTTGGAAGCTTTTTCTATGAAAATCACATACTTAAAAGTCACACAAAGTTGTACAAACAGCATGAAGCATTTGTGGCTTACCCAACAGAAGAAAACACTGTATTCAGACAGAGAAGATGCTGAAACTTCAAGCCTGATGCTTTAGTCCAGTGTTTGATTTGAAGAGAACAGTAATCGCATCTCACTTATCTTGTGGATAAAGAACGTGGAGCTGCCGCTGTCAGCCTGGAGGGTTGCCAAGGCAAACCCAGGCAGAACTGAAAATTCCTGCTAAGGCAACTGATTATCTATTCCAAGTGACTTTTTAATTTATTTCTGGAAAAAATGGATTGATTTGTTTCTAACCAAAACAAGCCCCTATTATTTACAGTGTGTATGATGAACCACTACTAAATAGTCATAGCTCGGATTTCTAATAGAGTTTTTTTAAAGAAGACATATTTGGTAGCTTACCCCCCAAAAGAAGACCATTCAGGCTCATTTCCCCCTGATGCACACTTCTATGCTTTACCCAAGGTAATTTCAAACACCACAATGATGGCCCCCCTAGTCCAGACTCATCTCTCCAGTGTTGCAGCCCCCATTCATTCTTCTCTCCCCTCTCAGTTGTTCCACCTGTTCTCCTCCTACCTGTACTCTCAAACGCCAGCATCTACTTATCTCTTTGCTTACCACCAATTTAGTGACAATAACCGTATCTGCTGAGGCCTTTTGTCACCTCTGCTCTCGCTCCTGAGGCAGGGCCACCTAGAGCTTGGCTTTCCGCCTCTTCTCTCTCGAAAAGCAGGATTACAATAGTCATGAGACATGGGTAAAAATTGAGGTGTAACCTATTTTAAATCTGTCTAAATCCTTATTGGTGTTTCATTGGCCCTTCTCTGAACTCCAGCCTCATTGATCTCACTCTGATAACAAGGTCTATGAAGCCTGTCCTGAGCAAACATACCAGCAGCAATTTCATCAGTGCTCAGCGGAGACGTCAATGGCAACATCTTCGCTCCTGCCAAAGTTGCAGATACTTCAAGAGGATGGGTACAATGCTAGGACTTTGTACATCTGCAGCCCAGAACAACACTGGCCAGCCCCCACCCCTCACTGAATGGCAAATGGTTAGTGCCAAAACATCAGCACTGTGTGCACAGTTCTCCCAAATGGGTAATTCTAAAATTACATTTCCCCCACTGTGACCTTGCCCTTGGTCTCTGATAACAGCATGAGCACTGTGGAGAGGCTAGGAGAGGGAAGAGCCATCAGCTCAGCAGAATCGCCACCGAATACAGGCTGGCAATGCCAAAGTCCCCCAGCTTTATCCTTTCGCCCATCGACAGCTGTCCCTCCATCTTGGGTGCCAGCTATTTGACACCCGGGGCATTCAAAGCCTCATTAAAACCCCACTGTCAAGCAAGAAGATCAAGCGCCATGGCGGAGGGAGCCCAAGCAGGTGCACGCCAGTCTCTGGCAGGCTTGGGTCACACTGCCCTGAGCTGCAGGCAGGGCAGGACCCGCAAGTACCAGGCAGCAGCGCATACCCAAGGGGTACCGCTCACTCCCCAGCTATCCCCTGCCTCTCTGCCTGCACTCCCTACACTTTGCTCCACCTCAGTTTTGCATCTGAAGTTGCAAATGGTTCTTATCTTTTCATGTTTAAACCGCCAGGTTGAGTCTTAATTATTTAAGCAACTTCCAGATTTAGAAAGCTGTTTTGGCTGTGAAAGTAACAATGCAAGCATTTCTCATCAATAAACCACGGAAACAAATGTGTACACCCATTGGGAAGCAACTTTATTTAAAGCACATTGAAAAAGTCAAGTTCAGATCTTCATTTTGAAACTTAACACCAGTGGAATTTCAATAAGCTCAGGACATTTTATCTTAAATGAGAAAAAAACAGGATTTTTGCCTTTTCTATTTTTTTTTTATGTAGCAAAAAAACCCCAACAAACCAAAAGGCATCCCTGTTAACAGCACCTTATTATGATAAGAAATAAGATGACATTAAAAACTGTGCCATAGCCTCAATGTCCACTTTGGAGGAAGATTCTATCCTTGTCCCAGTAGGAGCTTAAGGAGTATAATTTCTGATCCCACTGGGCAAACACACACATCTCTGGGGACTGTCTGCACACTGAACTTCACTCAGGTGAGGTGAGGTTGCAACAGACTGCTCCAGCTAAATGACTATGGACATAGGATCAGCGTGTTACTGCCCAGGAGAAGCTGCTGGTCTTCTGGCTGTCACAGTTGGCCTTGATGGCTGTCTCCAACAATCGCAGAGGAAGCCCTTCAGCTTTCCTAAATTGCTAGCTGCTCGATATTTGATCTCGCATAAACCCCATGCAAATCGCCGCTTGACTCCTCTCCTTTGCAATGCAAAGCTGCTCTTAATTTATGCAACATTTTCATTTAATTAGCAAAGAGACGGAACAAACTCTTGTGGGGGGAGGAGAAATTCAAAGGTCATCTTCCAGCACGAGGGGGGCACATGAGAGGGATGGAAATAAACTGCTTTCTCCCTGTTGACCATACTTAACTCCTAGCGTCCCTTGTTATTGCCGTGTTAGTACCTCACAGAGGTAATGAAGTGTCTGGAGCAGGCAAAGGGGACTTTTCCTCCATGGAGCATCCCGGCTGTTGGAGAAGAGCCAGAGAGGATGTTTTGAGATTCTTCCCTCCAACATCCGACACTGTGGAGATGGACTCAGTATACACATCCAAATTACACAACGTACCCGGGGGTCTTATTATATGACCGAGTTAAACCTACATATTTATTACACTCAGAGCTCACATTATAAAATGCTGCGAAGTTACAAACCCCATTACTCAAAGCCCGGGCAAAAGATCAACTACGTTTGCCCGGGGACCTTCCCGGGGTGTGTGGCACCGCTCACGCCGGCAGGCTTTAAGGACATGATCCTGTATTGCCTTTCGCCGGGCCTCCTGTGCCCGTCACCCGGGCTGGGAAGCCCCGGCCTGAGGAAGACCCGCCCGGGACCGGACACACGCTGGACGTGGGCCAAACCCTCCGCGGATGCCGATGTGCCCCGCACTGCCCCTCCCCGGGCTACGGGCCAGGGCCAGCGCTCCTAGCACCCACCTCGACCCCCCACCCTGCTCCCGAACCTTCCCGGCCACCGGATTGGTCCTCGGGGGTGTGACGTCATACCGCGCCCCCGCCCCCCCCTCCTCCCCCGCCCCCTAGCCCCCCCCACCCCCCCTACCTCACCGGCAGCCCACCCCC